>OZ038514.1:19879101-19909101 GCA_964036315.1 Acanthosepion esculentum
ATAACTATCAGTCTAGCTATCTATCAATATATCAATTTATCGCATTATGACCACATCTATCTATCTATCTATCTATCTATCTATCTATCTATCTCAGGTCATATCTATCTATCTATTATTTATCTATCTCGGTCTGTTTATATCAACAGCGTTCGATGGATAAATTTTCGTCTAAATTACCCAAAAATAAAAATAACACTGACATGTAATTTTAGCAGATATATTTACTAAAATTACACAAAAATATCTTGAAATACGAAAGAGGAAATATATTCAATAAAATCGCCATTGTCTTTAACCATGGCCTCCAGACGACTTCTGAATCTCTTGCAACTCTTCTGGACGGTCTCCTTGTTTAAGTTGGTGAATGCTCCCATAATCCTTACCTTCAATTCATCTTTGTTATAAGTTTTGTTACTCTCTCACTCAACTGCGCCCCACACATAATAAATAATCAAGGAGGTTGCAGTCTGAGGAGTTAGGTGGCCAGATGTAAGGAGTGATGTAGTCACAGAAATTGTCTGAGAGCTATGACAGATTGCTCCTGTTTGTTTGACATGGTGTAGAGTCCTGTTGCCAGACATAGGGTCATCCATCAGCCACTCTCTTTGCTCATAGCAGCACTAACTCCTCAAGGCAATTGATGTAGGCCTCCGTGTTGAAGCTGAGGACCGGTGGGAAGATGACTGAAGGCATAACGTCGCCATCACTAATGACTACTCCAAACACCTTCGTAATCACCATTAGATTCATTCAAATGATTCCGAATTCTCTACAATATCCTCAGATTGACACCCAAACACTCTGAAATATTAGTATTGGAGCTTCCGGAACGAATGCCAATCAATACAGCACCCCGTTTCCAAATTTCTGGCGAAGTGAATTGCATCATAGTGCTCTTTTTCCCCAAAAAACAAAAACAAACAACGGTCAAACATAAAATGGCGACAATTTACCCCTCGCATTATCTATCTCAGTCTGTCCATATCTATTTATCTATCTATCTATCTATCTATCTATCTATCTATCTATCTATCTATCTATCTATCTATCTATCTATTCTGAGCATACCTATCTGTCTATTTATCTATTATTATTTGTGTTCATATCTATGTATCTATCTCAGTCTGATCATAATCTATCTATCTATCTATCTATCTATCTATCTATCTATCTATCTATCTATCTATCTATCTATATGTCTGTCTGTATGTATGTATGTATTTGATTGTGTTCATAACTGTCTATCTCAGTCTGATCATACCTATCTATCATCTGTATTCATATCTATTTCAGTCTGATCATGTCTCTCTATCAATATATCTGTCAGATCATATCAATCTTTCTTTATCTGTGTTCATATCTATCTATCTATCTATCTATCTATACGAAGAGAATGTTGAGGATTTACCCTCGTGTGCCCTTGCTTTCTCTTAACTTAGGCATTGAAGACGGTCACTTTTAAAATCATTGATGCCATTAAAATACCTAGCTGTCCACTCCTCACGATCCAAGGCCACATGTTCAAAAGTTTTCTGTCAGATGCTGACAGCCGCAAGACAGCTCTTTAAAAGTAAATAATGACTTACCTACGTTTCTTTTTCCAGATTGATGCTGACTATACATGAAGGCCTTGAGTATCCTGTCGTCAGTAATTCTGATACCACAGTCAGCCTAACTTACATGAGAAAAGTCTCAGTTGCTCTAATTTCGCAGTCAGTGAAAAGGTCAGTATTTGATATTTTGATATGAAAAAATAATACTTTGTAGCTAAAAATTCAGAGCCAATAAAAATATGAAAAAAATAGTGTTCTGTAGCGAAAAGTGTAGCCATAGACGGTCCGGGACACCTTCGTAGAAATTGATTCGTTTTTTACAGCTATTCAACTCTTTGCAGGTTATTTAAAAATATAAAATATTTTAGATTGTAAGAATTTTTTAATAAAGGTTTAGCGATATGAGTTTTACTAATTAACCCATAACTGGGGAGAGAAGAGATGGATTCATACCTTTCCCAATGATATTTGTGTCTAAGTGAATATAACGAACCCAACTGGAATTTGAACTCGGCTCTCCGATTACCAATTCCGAGCCGTTATCATTACACCACCTGCGCATCTAAGCTTAGTGTACCTGGCATTCCCAACTAGGTACTAACCAGGCTCAACGTTGCTTAAATTCGGTGATCGTACGGGGACCGGCGTTTCTATGTGATATGGCCGTAAGCCTTCCCGTCCGGGTATTCCAACCCTGCGGCAGCACATTCCTCCTAACACTAAGATATTTAGGGTCGGTGTAATATCGACGCCAGCGTGACGGTGGTCGCGGGGCCTAGGTAATTTTTGTCCGTGGCCCATAAAGAAAGCTATAAAAACTCCTACAGAAGGCAATGAAGGAAAGCGAGGAGAAAGGACTAAATATAATAACTACAAGAAGTCAGAAAGCAGGGTTGTTAGTAAAAGATGAGCCCAAAGTGTGAATTTCAAATCGGAGGCACCAGGATCAAACAAGTGCAGAAATTTAAATATCTGGGATGTGTTTTAACAGAGGACGAGAAGTGTGACACTGAAATCTGAAGGTGTATTGGGATAGCCAAAGATGCATTCCAAAATCTAAGCAGAGCACTAACAAATAGAAAAAATTCGCTAGAAACAAGCAAAACAGTTCTATACTGCTATGTGATCGCAGTGATTGCTGAACAATATCCTCAAAAATGAAGAAGAGACTTTTTAACAGATATATTTACCGAAATTACACAAAAATATCTTGAAATACTAAAGAGTAAATTTATTCTATAAAATCATCATTGGCTTCAACCACGGCCTCCAGAAAACTTTGGAATCTCCCTGTGAGAAGTTGAATGGAGGCATAATGTCGCCATAACTAGTGATTACCCCAAACACCTTCATAATCACTATTAGACTCATCCAACACTTTCTGAATTATCTGCACTGTCCTCGGATTGACACCTAAGCACTCTGAAATATGTGTATTGGAGCATACAGCACAAATGCCAAGCAGTACAGCATGCCATTTCTAAATTTCTGGTAGAGTGAATTGTGGTCTTTTTCTCACAGACGGTGCCCAACTGATCCTACTATACTGGGCAGCAACAGAAATATGGATCATGAGAATACCATGGACCAATGAAAACAAAAAAGAAACTTATACTTAACACCAGGAAGAGAGTTGTAGTTTCTGGGGCACATAATCAGGAAGGGCTTGGAAAACCTGGTACTCACAGGACAGATAGAGAGTAAGAGGAACCGAGGAAAACAACGCATAACCTACTTAGTGAGCTTGTGTAAATGGATAGCGAAAGAGGCTTAGGAGAAATAACAGAAAGACAAAGTTTATTGAGAGCTACAAAAGCCAGGAAGTTGTGGAGAGCCATGATCACCTACGTCCCGAGGGGACGCGGCACATAAAAGAAAGAAGTTTACCATTTCTCATTCCGTGCCTTTATCCATTACACCACATCACACGTCTACCAGTCGGATTCGTTACAGTCACTGACGCGCAAATACCCTATCTCTTCTCCCCCAGCTATGGGTTGAATAACAGGAGAGAATGTTTTCTATAGCCTGTCTACCGGGAAAAGAAACAGCAGCCTACAGCGTGGAAATCTTCTGCTTAGTTAGTCATGAATCGAAAGAGACATGATCACCCAACCGTGTTTCCCGTATTGAACTTAACTGACTGAACTGTTTACTTTTTACACTATTTACAATGTTCGGACTGTTGTCCTCATCCTTACTGTCACATCCACGACGTTTCGGCCTTCTTCAGGTGATATTAGCTGGAATTTCAGACCAAACCTTTTATTTAGTCCCCGAGTGTAGATTGTTCTAATTCCACGTGCCACGCCTTTGGATATCTCATTTTAAGTTCATTCCTTTTATTAAATCAACACCCTAAGTTTTTAAAGTTTCGTTGAAGACAAAGAAAAGACTAATGAACTGTTACGTGATATCTGTCCTCATGGACGGCAGCGAATGCTGGACAATCTCCTCAAAGATGAAGAAGAGACTTGGAGATATAGGGTGTGTGGTTCTACATAAGGATGCTAGGGATGCCACGGGCCGAACAGGTGAGCAACGACGAGATGACATCAGGAAAAGGCAGTTGAAATTTCTGGGAAACATTATGAGAAAGGAGGGCTTGGAAAGTCTGATACTCACAGGACGGATAGAGAGAAAGAGGGTCAAGGAAAAGAAACACGTGACTTACTTAATGGGCTTGAGCAGGTGGATGGTGGAACAGGGTCTGGGGAAAATAACAAATAGACAAAGCTTACTTAAAGTACACGGGACAGGAGGAGGTGGAGGGCCATGATCACCTACATCCCGAGGGGACACAGCACATTAAAGAAGGCTCTTTCGGTCAAGTCACTTTTGGATCAACCAACGCTTTTATCCACTCGGCTGGCTGAGTGAATTTTTGGAATTTATAAACCTAGAATGTCAGTATATGATTTTTTACCAGAACTCATATTATAATTTTGTTGTTGTTTTTCTCTAGATCTTTATATTACCGGTTCCCATATTATATTCATGTCTATGCTTGGCCGGCTTAGGAGATTCTTGTATATCCAATGATTCTTTAAGTTTTCGTATATTTTAATGATGTTTTCTGTCTATTAAATCAACTTCAGACCACAGAGGGCGGTGAACTAAATAAAGGGTTCGAATCGAAATTCAAACACATATCTTCTGAAGAATGCCGGAGCGTACAACTGCCGAAACGTTGGGAATATGGGAAAGAGGAGAACAACAGTTCGAACAAGGTAAATAGTGTAAAGAGCTACAATACCTCATCTCAGAAATATAGACTTATCCTGAAGAAGGTCGGAGCGTACAACTGCCGAAATGTAGGGAATATGGGAAAGATGAGAACAACAGTCCGAACAATGTAAATAGTGTAAATAGTTACAATACCTCATCTCAGAAATATAGACCGATGTTGAACTGTTTACCGTTTATATGATATCGTGACGAGGCTATATATAAGATAAATTATTCATTATCCTAAATGTATCTATCCGTTGTTAAACATATTTAAAACTTCTATGATAACCGTATGAAGAACTAAATCATTGTTCGTATATAAGTCATGTTAGCAAAGGTCAGGTTTGAGTACATATCTTATCACAAAAGGAAAAGAAGAAACAGGGAAATATGCCAATTAAACATACATTTATAATCGTAGAGTGATTTTTAGTTTTTTGTTAAGAAAAATTATTTTTCAGGTATTTTTTAAGAAAAAGCTATTTTTAAACTTTTCAGCAATAAACGCTGTCAGGTCGCTCTCAAAGCGATAACATGCCAGTTCCTCATCAAATACTATGCACCATTCGCATTTCCCTATAATAAAAACAAAACGAATGAAAAATGGCGCTTATTGATTTCTGTGAGTTTTCGTTCGACGGCTCCTCGGACCTTTTCGGATTCGTTTCATAAGCTTCTGTAGTCCGGAGTTAGGATTCACAGAATTGCTGTTGCCCTGGCAACTATTTCTGGGAATATTATGTGATATTACTTACGTCAAGTGGATAAAGGGGTGACTTTGTGCAGATGTCAGACCGATAAAATACAGTTGGGGGGATGACTAAGGTATGGGAAATAGAAAATACGAAAAAGGGTGGAATTAAAGTTGGTCTGAAGAAGAAGAAAGGGAAGAAGAAGTGTTAAAATATGAGAAGAAAAAAGAGAAGTGATATATGAGAAGAAGACGAAGTGTTAAAATATAAGAAGAAGAAGAAAGAAGAAGTGTTAAATTATATCAAGAAGAAGTGTTAACAATGAGAAGAAAGAGAAGTGTTAAAATATGAGAAGTGTTAAAATGTGAGAAGAAGAAAGAGAAGAAATGTTAAATATAAGAAGAGAAGTCTTAGAATATTAGAAAAAGAAGAAGAAGAAGTGTTAAAATATGAGAGGAAGAAATGTAAAAATATGAGAAGAAGAAGTGTTAAAATATGAGAAGAAGAAAGAAAAAAGAGTTAAAATATATGAAGAAGAAGTATTTACATATGAGAAGAACGAAGAAGTGTTAAAATATGAGAAGAAGAACGTGAAGATGTGTTAAGTATAAGAAGAAGTGTTAACATATCAGAAGTGTTAAAATATGAGAAGAGGAAGAAGTGTGAAATACATGAAGGAGAAGTGTTAAAATATGTGAAAAAGAAGAAATGTTAAAATATGAGAAGTGTTGAAATATGAGAAGAAGAGAAGTGTTAAAATATATGAAGAAGAATTGTTAAAATATGAGAAGAAGAAGCGTTAAAATATAAGTATTAAAATATAATAAGAAGAAACAGAAGTGTTAAAAGATGAGATGAGGAAGAAGTGTTAAGATATGAGAAGTGTTAAAATATGAGAATGTTATGGGATCTTACCCATAATAATAATGGACTATTCCGTACATCATAAATATTGCGCCTCAAGAGGAAGCAGCAGCAGACAGTTCGGTCAGAGTCAGTCAGAGACAGAGTCGCGTCAGACGATTACTGTAAGACATTGGAATAGTGATACTAGTCGAGACAACATAGTTCACTCTAACCAAATCTGATAGTCATTACTAATACTTCTACTTTTTTGTATATATTTCTGTTTGTAATATATCTGTGTTATTCCATACCTGTGTTCGAGTTATTCTTCATTGGTTCTACCTTGGACCATCACCGTGGAACAAGGAACTTGGACCATAACAGAGAAGAAGAAGAAGAAGAAGAAGAGGAAGAAGAAGAAGAAGAAGAAGAAGAAGAAGAAGAAGAAGAAGAAGAAGAAGAAGAAGAAGAAGAAGAAGAAGAATGAAAGCAACAACAACGTGTTAAAAACATGAGTAATATGCGAAATACTGTGAGGCCCATCTCAAATTGAGGCACCAATAGAAGGGCGGAAGAATTTGTCCTAAATATATCAGAATAAAAAGCATAACAAGTATAAAACGGCTCATCTTAGAATTCAGGAAAAATTTAGAAGCAAGGAGATCACACTCCCAGTAATATAGTAATAAATACCAAACAATAGAGAACTACGAGGAGGTGCTGAAAAGTCTCTGCTTGATCCGCTTCTCAAAATATGACCCAGAGCATCACTCATTTTTGATACCGTCCCCTTTTGATTGAACCGATGACTTTTAATAGTCAAATTTAATCATCGAATAGTGACAAGAACTCATCACGGTATTTCAAATGACAAGAGAACATATCGGCCGAAATGTAGTGATAAAAAGCAGAAAGAGCTAGAATACTATTTGGAATAATTCTTCATATAATGACATGGAATCATCGCTGAATTTCAGAAAATGATAGAAATTAGTTTTCATCTTCGACTGTGACGATTACAGAGTACAACGCTTCTTTTTTTAAAATGGTGTTTTGATTAAAATCATTAATAAAATCATCTTGGTCCGAGTTGCTCAATTACTTTATTTTTTTCTTAGTAATTAAAACCATTTGAATCGCAACTAAGAAGCTCAAATGAAAGATGAAAATAATCTGTCTGTGTTCAATAATTCAACCATTAATCCTTCATTCTGTTGACGCAAATTTGGTCTTCGCTCGACGATTATCGACTTTTCTTTTCATTTTTTTTTTCTCGGTAAAGAGCAATGGAATCATTTTAGAATATGATTCTTTCATTCTTTGATATTTATTTTTGAGAAGATGCAAAAAGTGAGGAAGTGAGTTGATAAGGGGAGGAACCAAAAATAGAAGTAAAAAATGTAGGATTGGGAAGGAGAATCGAGGAGAGTAAGCAAAAGAAAGAAAGAAAGAAAGAAAGAAAGAAAGAAAGAAAGAAAGAAAGAAAGAATATGAATAAAGAAGAATGGATATAGAAATGAAAGAAGAAAAATAAAATAAAGAATTTCAAAAAGAAGGAAAGAAGTTGAAATGGTGAAAAAAGAAAGAAAAAAAGAATACGTGGGGAAAATGAATGAAGAAAAACGAATGATGTCCTAAAAGGAAAAAGAAAAAAATGGCGTAGAGAGAAAGAAAGAAAGAAAGAATATGAATAAAGAAGAATGGATATAGAAATGAAAGAAGAAAAATAAAATAAAGAATTTCAAAAAGAAGGAAAGAAGTTGAAATGGTGAAAAAAGAAAGAAAAAAAGAATACGTGGGGAAAATGAATGAAGAAAAACGAATGATGTCCTAAAAGGAAAAAGAAAAAAATGGCGTAGAAAGAAAGAAAGAAAGAAAGAAAGAATATGAATAAAGAAGAATGGATATAGAAATGAAAGAAGAAAAATAAAATAAAGAATTTCAAAAAGAAGGAAAGAAGTTGAAATGGTGAAAAAAGAAAGAAAAAAAGAATACGTGGGGAAAATGAAGGAAGAAAAATAAATGATGTCCTAAAAGGAAAAAAGAAAAAAATGGCGTAGAAAGAAAGAAAGAAAGAAAGAAAGAAAGAAAGAAAGAAAGAAGGAAAGAAGGAAAGAAAGAAAGAAAGAAAGAATTGCAGATGATAATGGCGAGAATAGTTGATGAGATTTAAGCCAGGGATGGGGTTTCCATACAACCGGAAATGGTGTTGGCATTAATTAATCAAATGAAGAAGAATTAATCATTAATAAATGAGGAAAAAAACCTTCAGAGTAAATTTTTTAGAGAGAGAAGCTTATTAAAAGATTTAGTTTTATCTTTTCCATTCTGATCGCGATTACTTCATTGCTTAGGCTGAAGGTGAAAAGATGGAGGGAACATGATAAAAAAAAAAACGACCAAAACAAAAGAAAAGACGCTTGACGATAAAACCCCAAACAATAATGGAGGATAAAACATTCGCAGAAAAAGTAAGAGATTTAATTGCCTCGATGAAATAGTGTTGAGAAATCCGTTTAAAGGCTGAAAAAGATTTGACGGACCTAATCGTAGATTAGAAAAGACGAAGAATCGTTTATTCCCACCTCCGATATTTTGGCCACTTGAAGGATTTTTTGGTTTGTTTGTTGTTGTTTTTTTTTTGGGGGGGTCGTTTTTTTTCTGTCCAGTGTTCTTTACGGATACTTGGGTTAGGAATGACAAAGAATTCAAATGAACAAAGAAATTGGAAGGAATTGGAAACACTGAAGAGATTAACCAAATAAGACACATAATCGCTTTATTATTATTATTATCATTATTATTATTATTATTATTATTATTATTATTGATGTTGTTGTTGACGACATTTTTGTTGTAGTTAAGTAAAGAGAAGAAAGAGCAGAGACAGTCCTGTCGTAGATGTGAGGACGATGGTGTTTGGGTGATCATTTATGAAAATAATAAATTAATTTAATTAAATAATTAATTAATTTAAAATTCAATATAACGCGTTACAGCCTCTAGAAGGACTTCATCAGACTAAAGTAATGCACTTTGTTGATGCAATTCTATATGTGTAGGAAGAGGAGGGGGGATCATAAAGTAGACGCCAGCGTCAGTTATAATTATGCATCGACAGGAAACGCTCAAGATTTTGGAACGCTGAAATTTTTAATTTAATTTTTTTTTTTTTTCAGATATTGCTCGGCATTTCAACCTCTCCACTTCTTCAGAGTTTCCTATCAACGCATAAATATAACCAATGTTTACACTTTTACACCTACCTACCTCCAACTTTTTACACATACAGTAAGTCTACGAGAGGAGAGTCCCGACCTACGACGATTCGTGGTTACGACGCAGTCTCCATTAATCATGTTTCGACATATGTCGTTTGCCTCGTACATACGACACAAACAGTGCGGTGGAAGATAGATAGATAGATAGATAGATAGATAGATAGATAGATAGATAGATAGATAGATCGTAAGCCTAACAATGTTTGTACAATTAAAGATTTGGAATCTTAACTGTAATTGAAAGGCCTTGCATTAGAATACCAAATGATGACATCTAAAAGCTAAGCACTGTATTAAGAAATGGGAAGATTTCATTAAAAACAAAACATGTTCGCCGGTTATGTAATATATATGGCAGTGAATGCTGGACAATTTCCTCGCGGATGAATAAGAGACTTGAAGTAAAAGATACAAAGAAAAGAGTGCTGAACATCTACGTAATATCATTCCTCCTATATGGCAGTGAATGCTGGACAATTTCCTCGCGGATGAATAAGAGACTTGAAGTAAAAGATACAAAGAAAAGAGTGCTGAACATCTACGTAATATCATTCCTCCTATATGGCAGTGAATGCTGGACAATTTCCAATAGAGATGTGATTCTACGTAAGGATGCTGACAATATCATTTACAGAGATTGTAAGTAATGAGGAAGATTTAAAGAAAATAGAAATAAAAAATAGGATAATTATACATAAACCTAGAACGAGGCAGTTCAAATTTCTGGGACACATCATGAAGAAATATGACTTGAAGGATTTGACACTCACAGGACATGCTGACGGCAATCGTGGGCAGAGGTAAACATCAATTAACCTACTTAACGAACTTTTATTTTATTTTTTTTATTTTTACTAAAGTTCACTCAATACGAAGCTCAAGAGACACTGAAGGTTAAAGGATAAGACGTGTGATATGAATGTAAGAAGCGCGAAATGGAATTGATGATAAAGAGGTTTGATAACATTTGACTATTGACTTGAAGAGGTTATGATTGTAATATTCAAGGAAGCACCCACACTGGAGTTTGTTCTACAATGTAGCAGTTCTCCGAAATAAATGATCTTCGAGTTGAACTTCCTCCTTACAAATGTAATACGGAGGAAATGTAGGTGATTCAACAGGACTAGTGGAACTAAACAGCAGGGAACATCTGAACGTTTAACACGGAAGTAGTGAAATGATTTTAACATTGCGACTGTGTGGAAAGAGGCTGCAGAGTGGAAAATAATTAAACACAGCGAGAACGACATTGAACACTATCTAAACAGGAAAGTGAGGACAGAGCAATTCCTGCACAGATATGGCAACAATACTCTATTTTTGGTCGCGTAAATTGTTCAAATAGAGAAAATAAGGATAGGAAATTGTGGAGAGCCATTATCACCCACGCCCATAAGGGACACGGCCCATAGAAGACGAAGAACGGGCTTGCCTTGAAACATAAGCGCTAGCATAGGACCAACCATACCCATACACAGGGTCAACACCTGCTGATTCTCTTCGTATTTGTTTAGTAGGGAGGAAGTTCAACTTCTTCCCCAGAACTCCCGAGAGGATGCTTTCCCGATCACCACGATGTTAACCTCTTTACGTCTAGGGTCAACTGCTACCTATCTCACGTATATTCATATAGCCTAGGTATGACGATAAGCTACACCCGGCAGCAAGGCCTCTGATCGGGAGATTTGAGGTTTTGAAGAACAGGGTACCACTTCTTATCTAGTGTTGTCCACCCTGACCCGGGATGGTAGCACCTGTTAGGCCCTCAGCTATGGGAAGATAGTGAACCCCAAAACAAAAATGAACAGTACCTTTTATAATAAAATAACATTTTTATAGAAAAATGACAATGAAGGCAACACTAAAAATTATAAAAATACATTTCATAGTAAAATTACAAACAATACATATTTAAAGCTAAAAGACTAACAATGTCTTTTATCTGTAGTGGATAGCATACCATTGCGTTCAAAATATATTTAGTTGAAGCCATACAACTGTATTCAAAATATTAGATTTCGGCTTTAAATGATCCATAGAGATGCTGATATGCCTCTAAATAAATGCAACCGACGTATCTTCATAATAAGCACTTCTTACTTCCTCTACGCCTTCAAAATAACCTCATTCAATAATTCTCTTCCTTGAGTGGCCCTTGTGCCTTACATTAGGTGAACAATAGTATAAAAAGAATGTGTTCTATGCGTAGAAGATATTTGCATCCGCCATCTGTAGCAAAGGGTATTTTTAGGTTAAGTTCAGACAATCACCGTTTGTGTTGTATTGAACTTCCAAGAAGGCAAACCCTGGAAAATCAGGATTCAAAATTCTGACTTTTAACGGGATTCGAGCGATTACCTATTTCAGTGTGGAGAACTACGCAATCCTCCCCTTAATCCCATACAGCAATCTCATTCAATAAAAATCTTCCTTGAGTGGCTCTTGTGTGAAAAATAATTTACAAAAACTGCCTTGGATTCCATGCAGACGTATCATTAGATATATAAGATAGAAAGAAATGGATCCCTACTTGTTATTAGATGATAGAAGACATCATTGTCTTTGACTTTTCGAATAGTTAAGTTTCATGTAGTTTCTGATTGATTCATTTTTTACTGCTTTTCAATCCTTTGCAGGCTTTGTAAGAATTTGGGTGGGTGGGTAATAATGGTCGAGTGATACAAGTTTTACTAATTAACCCATAGATGGGGTGAAGAGATGGATTCATACATTTCCCAAGCGTATTTACGCGTAAGTGGATATGACGAACCCAACGGGAATTAGAACACGGCTCTCCGATTAACAATTCCGAGCCATTATCCATTACATCACCCACACATCAAAGCTTACAGCATTTGATTTCCCAAACGGTCATCCATTTTGGTACTGAAAAAGCTGAACGTTGCTTAACTTCGATAATCGTACGGGAAACTGTGCAGTTGGGTAGTAATCCCTCTTTGCATTAAAGACAACTCTTTTATACATTTCATTAAAGACAACTGACAAGGTACTGTGATAAAGCTTTTTATTCATTTTTCTTGCATACGATTCTGGCATCCCGTTCCCACCCCTTCACCGTTGAAACTGTTAGATGTAGACGTCTCTTCTACTCCAATAGCTTCATGTCTCGCACATCTCGCCTGTGGAACTCCCTTCCTTATTCCTGTTTCCCTGACAAATACAATCTCCAACTATTTAAGTGTAACGTCAATCGACATCTCCAGTTGCCTTGATCTATCCACTTCCCTTCTCCACATCCTTTCACCTTTCATTCCTGTCTGCTCTCGCTCCAAATCTTCTGTAACCCCCTTGCCTTGATCGATCCACTGTCTTTCTCCACATCCTCTCCTTTACCACTCCTATCTGCTCTTCCTCCAAACCTTCTGTAACCCCTTGCGTGCTAGTGGCTTCCAGCCTTGCTTGGGGTGATAAGCTTAAAAAAAAAAGTATTTTATTTTCTGGTCACAGAGTGTGAAAATACTGTCCAATTATTCTATATATCCGAGGGCTTTCGACTATTCTTTGAGTCACCATCAAAAATAGATACATAAATAGATAGATATGAACAACCTGAGATATATATATATATATATATATATATATATATATATATATATATATATATATAAAATACATATTAGGTGCCAAAAGTACTTCGAAAGAGATGTTTGACTTTTATACTTATTTATCCTAAACGAGGATTGATGTTGGTTGAACCTCTTTTTGAACTCATGGCTAGTGCAACCTATATAAATTTTTATGTTTTCAGGGTTTTCAACAGAAGATATATTACATTGGTATACTACTGATTCCATGCAACATTTATTTTGTAAAGGACAGTTTTGAGGGTTTCTACAATTACATAATTTTTGTTCACCCTCATTAGTTGTTGTTTGTATTTTTCCCTTGTCTACAATTTTTTGGTTCTGGTATAAGTGTTTATTTAAGATATTAGTATTATGTTTCTTAATAATCTTTTCTAGGTTATCAGTACAGCTATAACTTAATTTTAGTGTATTTCTATTGAAAATAGTACTAAGTTTACTTCCACTGGGAAAATGCTTGAGTATTAATTCAAGGAATTTTTGTCCCAATTTGTTTTTTACCATTTGGTTGTATGGGGGTGTATACCAAATTATTTTCCTGCTTCTGTTTTTCCTATGCTTACCGTTTTCATTTTTAATATAAGTTAGTTTTAGGTTTTTGTAGCCACTATCTTTTAGAGCCTTATTATAGAAATTAATATGTTCGTCGAAAATCTTGTCATTTGCTGAATTTGTACTAATTCTTTTTCGGATAGATAAAGGTATATGTTTAATTATAGATGAGGGGTGATTTGATTTAGGGTGTATATATAAAGGATTCGTATTGAGTTTTTTATAAGGTGTGTATGTATTGTTCTTTAAATCTAATGTTATATCAAGGAAGTTAACTTTTTTAATTTTAGTGCTGACGGTAATTTTTAAACCCATGCTTTTAAATTCTTTATATAATGCCTTTCTAATTTTGTCTATTCTGAAGTTAGTAGAATTCCTAATAACCATGAGACCATCGTCCCTGTACAGACCAATGTCAGTTGAATCAATATCACGGTGCGCTGTTAGGTTGTATAAAATAAAAAGACCAATGAGATCAGAAGACTCAGCTGAGTCTAGTGATCCCATTGTGATGTCAAAGTGGTCATATGAATTTTTTACCCATTGCTCACCATTATGAATCAGTACCGATTTCTTCGCATTTAATATAATGTTCTTTTCATCCTCAGTAATATCCGTGTACTGGGTGGCAAAGTCCAACCCATTCAAGAACAGTTTTTTAGATATTGATGGGTAATAATTTTCAATATCGAACTGCATTAGTGTACAGTTGTTTTTTGCTTTTATACAGGTGAACCAGTTTATCACGTCTTCGGTATTTATCCAAAGTTTGAGGCCTATTTTATCTTTGATTTGTTTATTTATCCTTTCAAGGATCATTTTACTAATTTTTCCTATATCTGGTCTTGTAGTATTAATTATCCTTGTAGTCGGATTTGCCTCGAAATCTGGTTTGTGGTCTTTTAAGGTTATGTAGCTCTCTTTTTCATATAATTTACCTACTCTGTCACTGATCTTCAGTTTATCAGTGATTTTTTTACTACTATTATTGATATTCTGGACCATATTTAGGTTACTATTATTTGCTTTTTTGTAGTTCTTATGTAAGTCCTTATTGAATAGATCGTTATAGTCTTTTGTGGTTGCCTTATAAAAGTTTCCAGTTTTGTCTGACTTTATTAAAATTTTATCAGATGTGTTTATTACTTTCACTATTCTATCTAGGTGTTTCTGGAAGTGGCATTTTTTCTCCCTGAAGTTTATGCTGTTTATCATATCCAAAAGGTCATTTTCAAAAGCCGACAAACTATGAACAAATGGTGCTGCTTTCTTGCTTTTAAAACCGTAAACCTCCTTGTTTTTATTTTGTAAATCATTCCGTTGAAGGAAGAAGTAGGCCTTCCATCTCATCCTTCGTATGAGTTCCTCCGTCTTTTGCATTAATGCAACGAAATATTCCTTTTTGTTTGTATTAGGAATGTTTTTCAGAGAAATTCCGAAATTTATTTTCTCCATATTTTCCTGATAAAAATAAAGATTTAAAGTGCTCGACTTTGATTAGGAGCCAATGTATGTATATATAAATAAAAAGGAAAGAACAGTAAGATATAAAATCCGGTGTTCTTATAGATATTTTTATTTTTACACAATAGTGCTCTATGTAAATTTAAATTTACAGAGCATTAATATTATAAATTAATAGATTTAAAATATGGTTTTACCGCTACACAGTGATAACCATGTTTCAGAAATGGAAGCTAAAGCCCCTGAATTTAATTTTGTTATTAAACCAAAGACATTAGTTCCATTTCCTCATCAAGCGAATTTTGGAGTAACTTACTTTTTAAAATTTACGGTTGTTAACGGCACAGGAAAGATTCATAGTTTGAGGGTTTCCAAGGTTACCGATAAATCCATTCATCTAGACAAGGGGTGTTACAGGGTTCAATTTTTAATTTTCGTTGTATCAGTTAATAGTTACATTTGAAAGCGGGGTTATGTTTAGGGATGGGTAGGGATGTATCTTTTAACAAATTCTGACATCCGCTAAATTCATGTCATCTGGGTTTTTTTCTAACGGCAAAAATTCTTATGGTATTTTTTCTATTTGTATATTTAAAGATTTTGAGGGACTGTTTAGGTTAGAATATGTTTTATCCACCTTTCTAAAAAAATATTTTTAATATTTAATATACTATACTCCTAGTTAAAAACCAAGTAAATGTATTAGGATTACTTACAGTATTTAAAATTATTTATTCTTATCGAGTATAAGTAAATATTATTTTATTTTATTTTATTTTATGTAAACTTTATGACAATGACGGCAAAGGTGGTTAAATTATTTCACTAATTCAATAAACTTTTATTTATAAATTTAGTATTATAAATGTATATATGTATGTATAAAGGACATTTAATGTTCAATATTATATTCTAACTTATTAATTTCATATGACTTTCGGTGTTCACTTGGATTCTTTTCAGTGTTTGAATTGCTTTGAGAGAGGTGTTATGGTTAGAGTACGTTTTATTTAATTACAATTTTAAAAGATGTTTAGGTTAGAATCTGTTTTATTTAATTTCAATTTTAAAACATTTTTAAAAATTCTACTTTCAAATTTAACTTTTAAATTTAATCGGCTATATTTCTTTATAAACCAAGTAAATGTAATATAATTATCTACATTATTTAAAATTATTTATACCCATCAAATATGAGTATGCATAATAATCAGGTAATTTTTTTTTTTTTTTTTTTTTTTTTTATAGGTTATTTAAAGATTATTTAAAGAAAACTTTTGGCAATGACGACATAAAATAGCTATTTCATTTCTCTGATTCAGTAAATTTTTATTTTTTATAAACTTAGTAATATATAGTTTCTCATGTATGCATAAAGGACATGGGTCATTTAATGACCTACATATTCTAGCCCTTCTTATTAACTTCCATTTCACTGTAGGTGTTTTATTGGATTCTTTTAGGTGCCAAAAGTACTTCGAAAGAGATGTTTGACTTTTATACTTATTTATCCTAAACGAGGATTGATGTTGGTTGAACCTCTTTTTGAACTCATGGCTAGTGCAACCTATATAAATTTTTATGTTTTCAGGGTTTTCAACAGAAGATATATTACATTGGTATACTACTGATTCCATGCAACATTTATTTTGTAAAGGACAGTTTTGAGGGTTTCTACAATTACATAATTTTTGTTCACCCTCATTAGTTGTTGTTTGTATTTTTCCCTTGTCTACAATTTTTTGGTTCTGGTATAAGTGTTTATTTAAGATATTAGTATTATGTTTCTTAATAATCTTTTCTAGGTTATCAGTACAGCTATAACTTAATTTTAGTGTATTTCTATTGAAAATAGTACTAAGTTTACTTCCACTGGGAAAATGCTTGAGTATTAATTCAAGGAATTTTTGTCCCAATTTGTTTTTTACCATTTGGTTGTATGGGGGTGTATACCAAATTATTTTCCTGCTTCTGTTTTTCCTATGCTTACCGTTTTCATTTTTAATATAAGTTAGTTTTAGGTTTTTGTAGCCACTATCTTTTAGAGCCTTATTATAGAAATTAATATGTTCGTCGAAAATCTTGTCATTTGCTGAATTTGTACTAATTCTTTTTCGGATAGATAAAGGTATATGTTTAATTATAGATGAGGGGTGATTTGATTTAGGGTGTATATATAAAGGATTCGTATTGAGTTTTTTATAAGGTGTGTATGTATTGTTCTTTAAATCTAATGTTATATCAAGGAAGTTAACTTTTTTAATTTTAGTGCTGACGGTAATTTTTAAACCCATGCTTTTAAATTCTTTATATAATGCCTTTCTAATTTTGTCTATTCTGAAGTTAGTAGAATTCCTAATAACCATGAGACCATCGTCCCTGTACAGACCAATGTCAGTTGAATCAATATCACGGTGCGCTGTTAGGTTGTATAAAATAAAAAGACCAATGAGATCAGAAGACTCAGCTGAGTCTAGTGATCCCATTGTGATGTCAAAGTGGTCATATGAATTTTTTACCCATTGCTCACCATTATGAATCAGTACCGATTTCTTCGCATTTAATATAATGTTCTTTTCATCCTCAGTAATATCCGTGTACTGGGTGGCAAAGTCCAACCCATTCAAGAACAGTTTTTTAGATATTGATGGGTAATAATTTTCAATATCGAACTGCATTAGTGTACAGTTGTTTTTTGCTTTTATACAGGTGAACCAGTTTATCACGTCTTCGGTATTTATCCAAAGTTTGAGGCCTATTTTATCTTTGATTTGTTTATTTATCCTTTCAAGGATCATTTTACTAATTTTTCCTATATCTGGTCTTGTAGTATTAATTATCCTTGTAGTCGGATTTGCCTCGAAATCTGGTTTGTGGTCTTTTAAGGTTATGTAGCTCTCTTTTTCATATAATTTACCTACTCTGTCACTGATCTTCAGTTTATCAGTGATTTTTTTACTACTATTATTGATATTCTGGACCATATTTAGGTTACTATTATTTGCTTTTTTGTAGTTCTTATGTAAGTCCTTATTGAATAGATCGTTATAGTCTTTTGTGGTTGCCTTATAAAAGTTTCCAGTTTTGTCTGACTTTATTAAAATTTTATCAGATGTGTTTATTACTTTCACTATTCTATCTAGGTGTTTCTGGAAGTGGCATTTTTTCTCCCTGAAGTTTATGCTGTTTATCATATCCAAAAGGTCATTTTCAAAAGCCGACAAACTATGAACAAATGGTGCTGCTTTCTTGCTTTTAAAACCGTAAACCTCCTTGTTTTTATTTTGTAAATCATTCCGTTGAAGGAAGAAGTAGGCCTTCCATCTCATCCTTCGTATGAGTTCCTCCGTCTTTTGCATTAATGCAACGAAATATTCCTTTTTGTTTGTATTAGGAATGTTTTTCAGAGAAATTCCGAAATTTATTTTCTCCATATTTTCCTGATAAAAATAAAGATTTAAAGTGCTCGACTTTGATTAGGAGCCAATGTATGTATATATAAATAAAAAGGAAAGAACAGTAAGATATAAAATCCGGTGTTCTTATAGATATTTTTATTTTTACACAATAGTGCTCTATGTAAATTTAAATTTACAGAGCATTAATATTATAAATTAATAGATTTAAAATATGGTTTTACCGCTACACAGTGATAACCATGTTTCAGAAATGGAAGCTAAAGCCCCTGAATTTAATTTTGTTATTAAACCAAAGACATTAGTTCCATTTCCTCATCAAGCGAATTTTGGAGTAACTTACTTTTTAAAATTTACGGTTGTTAACGGCACAGGAAAGATTCATAGTTTGAGGGTTTCCAAGGTTACCGATAAATCCATTCATCTAGACAAGGGGTGTTACAGGGTTCAATTTTTAATTTTCGTTGTATCAGTTAATAGTTACATTTGAAAGCGGGGTTATGTTTAGGGATGGGTAGGGATGTATCTTTTAACAAATTCTGACATCCGCTAAATTCATGTCATCTGGGTTTTTTTCTAACGGCAAAAATTCTTATGGTATTTTTTCTATTTGTATATTTAAAGATTTTGAGGGACTGTTTAGGTTAGAATATGTTTTATCCACCTTTCTAAAAAAATATTTTTAATATTTAATATACTATACTCCTAGTTAAAAACCAAGTAAATGTATTAGGATTACTTACAGTATTTAAAATTATTTATTCTTATCGAGTATAAGTAAATATTATTTTATTTTATTTTATTTTATGTAAACTTTATGACAATGACGGCAAAGGTGGTTAAATTATTTCACTAATTCAATAAACTTTTATTTATAAATTTAGTATTATAAATGTATATATGTATGTATAAAGGACATTTAATGTTCAATATTATATTCTAACTTATTAATTTCATATGACTTTCGGTGTTCACTTGGATTCTTTTCAGTGTTTGAATTGCTTTGAGAGAGGTGTTATGGTTAGAGTACGTTTTATTTAATTACAATTTTAAAAGATGTTTAGGTTAGAATCTGTTTTATTTAATTTCAATTTTAAAACATTTTTAAAAATTCTACTTTCAAATTTAACTTTTAAATTTAATCGGCTATATTTCTTTATAAACCAAGTAAATGTAATATAATTATCTACATTATTTAAAATTATTTATACCCATCAAATATGAGTATGCATAATAATCAGGTAATTTTTTTTTTTTTTTTTTTTTTTTTTATAGGTTATTTAAAGATTATTTAAAGAAAACTTTTGGCAATGACGACATAAAATAGCTATTTCATTTCTCTGATTCAGTAAATTTTTATTTTTTATAAACTTAGTAATATATAGTTTCTCATGTATGCATAAAGGACATGGGTCATTTAATGACCTACATATTCTAGCCCTTCTTATTAACTTCCATTTCACTGTAGGTGTTTTATTGGATTCTTTTAGGTGCCAAAAGTACTTCGAAAGAGATGTTTGACTTTTATACTTATTTATCCTAAACGAGGATTGATGTTGGTTGAACCTCTTTTTGAACTCATGGCTAGTGCAACCTATATAAATTTTTATGTTTTCAGGGTTTTCAACAGAAGATATATTACATTGGTATACTACTGATTCCATGCAACATTTATTTTGTAAAGGACAGTTTTGAGGGTTTCTACAATTACATAATTTTTGTTCACCCTCATTAGTTGTTGTTTGTATTTTTCCCTTGTCTACAATTTTTTGGTTCTGGTATAAGTGTTTATTTAAGATATTAGTATTATGTTTCTTAATAATCTTTTCTAGGTTATCAGTACAGCTATAACTTAATTTTAGTGTATTTCTATTGAAAATAGTACTAAGTTTACTTCCACTGGGAAAATGCTTGAGTATTAATTCAAGGAATTTTTGTCCCAATTTGTTTTTTACCATTTGGTTGTATGGGGGTGTATACCAAATTATTTTCCTGCTTCTGTTTTTCCTATGCTTACCGTTTTCATTTTTAATATAAGTTAGTTTTAGGTTTTTGTAGCCACTATCTTTTAGAGCCTTATTATAGAAATTAATATGTTCGTCGAAAATCTTGTCATTTGCTGAATTTGTACTAATTCTTTTTCGGATAGATAAAGGTATATGTTTAATTATAGATGAGGGGTGATTTGATTTAGGGTGTATATATAAAGGATTCGTATTGAGTTTTTTATAAGGTGTGTATGTATTGTTCTTTAAATCTAATGTTATATCAAGGAAGTTAACTTTTTTAATTTTAGTGCTGACGGTAATTTTTAAACCCATGCTTTTAAATTCTTTATATAATGCCTTTCTAATTTTGTCTATTCTGAAGTTAGTAGAATTCCTAATAACCATGAGACCATCGTCCCTGTACAGACCAATGTCAGTTGAATCAATATCACGGTGCGCTGTTAGGTTGTATAAAATAAAAAGACCAATGAGATCAGAAGACTCAGCTGAGTCTAGTGATCCCATTGTGATGTCAAAGTGGTCATATGAATTTTTTACCCATTGCTCACCATTATGAATCAGTACCGATTTCTTCGCATTTAATATAATGTTCTTTTCATCCTCAGTAATATCCGTGTACTGGGTGGCAAAGTCAAGAATGTAGCGATTGGGAAAATATCCTGCCGGGAGTCTGTACCACAAAGCAGCAGTTCTATGGAAAAATCTGGAACCTACTCCTTACTAATAGAATATGTAGTGAATGTGGATGATTCCCTCTTGTATATGTGTCATGGCGGTTACTTTCTGACTGGTCAATTTTGGTAGCTAGTAAATCTTTTAGCGATATTTTTTACAGTTATTTCCCTTGAAAGTGAGAATCAGAGAATTTGTTTGGAAGCTTATTACATGATTTGCGTGTAACTGGATATTTCATTCTTTATCCGTTTGTCCCCATCTGGCAGGGGCAGAGAAGAGTTTTAGTTATAAAAATGTTATCTTAAAGATAATTCCTCGTTAAGCGATGCCAACTTACCAAAATATGAAACATTTGAACAACTAGATTGGGATGGTGGGTCCTAGTGGCAAAGGTGAGGGCTCGTGAAACCAAAGAATGTAGCTAGACAGAATCCATGACATGATTAGAAAACATGCCAACGAAATTGTCTTCGAACACGTGCGTGGGGTGTGGCACCCTCCAAGCATTTGAATCATTTAATTACAATTTGTCCCACTAAATGTATTTATTTTTTTCCTGCTTCAATTTATGTGATGAAATCGTATTCATCCTCATTAATTTGTTTAAATAACTTTATTTCTAGTTACACTGTTTGCATCGTTCTCTCTGTTGTCCTCATCTTTCTTATATCCCTAACGTTTCGGCCGTTGTACGTTCCGGCCTTCTTTAAGATCTGTCTATAATTCTGAGATGACGTATTGTAACTAGTTACACCATTTAAATCGTTCAGACTGTTGTCCTCATCTCTATTGCCATATTCATGACGTTTCGGCTGTTGTATGCTTCGGACTTCTACAGGATCTGTCTATATTCCTGAGATGAGATATTGTAACAATTTACACTATTTGCATTGTTCAGATTGTTGTCCTCATCTTCATTATTATACTCACAATGTTTCGGCCGTTGTTATATAACAAATTTTTAAAAATTATATTTTAATTACACTTTCTGTATATTATATAGATATGTTTTACTATGTAGATATCGTTTCAAAATAAAATTTGTACGGTGTAAATATTTTCCTTGTAAATAACAAGCCCAAATAGGACGGAGAATACTGGGTAAAAGAAACTGTTTTTTTTTTTTCTTTTTCAATTTACATCAGTTCCAAATCTTTCGCCACAAATTTCTGGCGATGGAGAGTGGCTTGAAAACAAAGAATTTTTTTTTTATGTTGTAGTCATCAATAATGTATCTGTTTATTTTTTCTAATTTGTTTTTATAGCGTTGGCCGGTTTTGTCGGAGCTGTTGCAATCGTTTTGATCTATATTTTTTTTACCTAAGTCATATCATATTCTAGCTATTTTTTTTTATCTGTTTATTTCCTTTCTCGTTGGTCATCGAAATTGGCCGGTGTTGATATTCGATTCCGACCACAAATTGACCTCCTGCAGCGAAATCTTTTCTTTATTCCAATCTATAAAAATCTATCCTCTTTCTCTCTTACTTTGTCCTTCGCCGTCGTAAATAATGACAAAATTTTAAAAAAAAACAACTTCTCGTCAATTAAACGGTTGTCACATCAATACCCGAAAAGAATGTGCTCAGTTAGTAGAGGCATAATCAACATTCTCCGTCCATAAATGTTCAAGTCTGTCTGAACCATAGCCGGATTTACATATGAGCTAGTATGGGTTGGAACTCTAGGTCCCAAAATTTGAGGGGCACCCAAGAGCCATCTAGTCTTGGACCCCCTTTTAAATTAAAAAAAAATAAAATAAATATATAATAACTGAGGATATTTATTTATTTTCAGATTTAATTGGTGACCTTTTAACTAATTTGAATCAGTTTAAAATATCGCGGCCTCTCATGTTGGAGTGGCACATAGCCGAGTGGTTAAAACATTCGCTTTCCGACAATGCAACCCGGATTCGAATCTCATCCTTCAGGATTTGATATTTTGGTATTATCGGTCTGGGGAAGGCGATCCCAGCGTGCAACACTTTTGCAAAGTGCCTGAAAACCATATCACGGGTTGACCCAAGCCTTGTGAGTGACAGTGAGTACATGGAAACCCTTTGAGAGCCATCAATGGTTGTGCTAGCACAAAGTCACAAGCCATCGTGATCGAGAGTTTGAGCGTACTGTCCTGCTGATGACGCCAGATAATGCGCTCTCACGAAACTGTAACTAAGGTTCGCTCAGCATACTTGCAATATAAACTACAGGTGCGCTTTGTCGGTGTTGAATAAACGCAAATTTGCCTGAGTGTGCATCTGCAACAGGGATTGGTTATCCGCCCTGTTAGGTAGGCATCCTCGGAATAAGTCGGGTATTTTAAATTCAGAATAAGTTGGAGTGGTTATTTTAAATTTGATGGAGCCCCTTGAAATGGAGGGATAACATACGTAATGATGGCGCCTCCAAATTCTATTAGCCCAGTGGCCTATTGAGGCCCAAATCCGTCACTGGTGTGAACCCATTATTTTTTATTCACTGATTATTAATTTTACTTATTTTGTATTAATTGTCTTTTTCAACATTTTGTGGCATATGAGAAATAATGGGTACGAGTTCAATACTCGTAACTTCGCTGACAAAATGATGAAATTTCAAATCTAAATCGTTTTTCCATTTAAAATAGTACATTTATTATGAAATATTACAGTTTAAATAGAAAATGAATCATAAAAATAATTACATAGGGTCACATATTAATTACAACGTTTCGGCTGTTGTATGCTCCGGCCTTCTTCAGGTGGTTTGAATATCGAACTGAACCCTTTATTTCGCTCACTGGGGTAGACTGTTCTAGTTCCACGTGCCATGTCTAATGGATGTCAGTTATCAGTTATCTCCTGTTATTCCCCTGTTATTTCTCCACCGTCTTAACCAGGTATTGAACACACACTGTTTGGGTCCTGTCACTGGATCTATCTAACGCCTTTATCCACTATGCCATGTGTCTATTTTATCATATCATATCATATATATATATATATATATATATATATATATATATATATATATATATATATATATATATATATATATATATATATATATATATATATATATATATATATATATATATATATATATATATATATATATATATATATATATATAATATATATATATATATATATATATATATATTTGAATTTCATACTTGTTGAAGACTCTGTTATTGAGTTTTTTACTTTTTATATATACTTGTGATTTTTTCTTTTTATATGCACTTGTCATTAGTGAAGGTCTTCTAGTGCATGTGTGCGTATATGCATTCACGCGCATGCGCCCGCTTATGCCTATGTGTGTACGTGTAGGATGATTATTTGAGCTTTTCTTCGTTTTTTTTTTTTAATTTTCACTCACTCCTTAACCTTTTCTCTCTCTTTCTTTTTCTTTCTTTTTGTCTCTTTTTATCTCTTTTCTTTCAATTGTTGTATTTTTTTCATTCTGGTTCTCTCGATATATGTTATCGTTGTTAATTTTTGAGCGTTCTAGTGTTTTCTTGAATTAGGAGAATTGTATTTAATTTTTTTACATTTTTACATATATATAGGGTGACACATAAAACGGGAATTTTTGAAGTGCGTATTGCCAGATATGAGCAAATGGCAACACTGCGAGACAGTGATCTTGAGCAAGTAAACATTTCACCATTTTAGTAACGAGAATGAAATTCACAGTATCCCAGCAGTCAATGAGGAATCTCAACAGCAGATTTCAAGAATGCATTCGTACAGGAGGACGCCATCTACAGGACGTAATTTAAAAAAAATGAAAATTCCATCATTGTTTCTTAAATGGCATGTTTTAAGGTTTCAATTACTATGAATTAAATATTTTTCTTCCATCGCTCTTGGTTTTAATGGATTATTAAAAAGTTCCCGTTTTTTGGGGTCACCCTATATTGGGAGAGTTTTTGCAACACGCTGACGTCTGTTGAAATCTTAACAGTACTTAGTATCGTTAAAGTTATCACTAACATTTTTATCGAGATTTACAAACTCTACGTTTCGTTCAATTTAACAAACCAATCGATGAAATTTGAATAAGCTGATTTGCTTAGAAAAATACTTTGACAAAAACCCTACTTTGTGGTTTAATAATTTCTTTAATTTAATTAATAGCACTTCATTATAAACAAATATTTTAAGAATTTTTTCTTTATATAGAAACTTGTTAAGTAGGTGATCATGGCACTCCTCAACTTCTCATTTGTATCTGTAAGCAGTGTATATCTCCTTACTTTGCCTCCCTCTCCCTATTCTGCTATCCATTTCATTTATGTCCCATGCATGATACACGCTTAGGCGATCATGCATCTTTCGATACATGATTGACGAGGCAGATTTTTTCCCGCAGTAGGTTGCCATTTCTTTCTGTCGTAGACCAGTTGTCATCCAAGTCTATAGAATCTGATCTATCCTGCTATTTACCCATAGCTGGTGGGGAGAAGAAGAGGATTCATACCTTTTTTTCCTTTTAAAGAAGCTTATTACGCAGCTTACACGCTGTTTCTTGTTTAGCTTCCTGCTTTCAGTATGTCTTGTGAGTATCAAATTCTCCAAGTCTTCTTTCTTTATCATGTGTTCAGACATTCTAGTTGTCTCTTTTTGATTGTTAGAATAAACACCGTTTGTCTTTCCATTTTCTTTAAACGTTCCTCATGATGCTTCCCTTTTATTCTCGGCATTCTTCTCGTCAACCTCTTCACTTGTGAGGTAATTATCCAGCCTTTACGGCCATATTGGAAGACTGATATTATCAAGTACTTCAGTCCTCTTGTTTTTTACGAAAAATCGGAGTTCTTTCTCTGAGAAACATACATTCTGTCTTCTTACAGTATATGCTTAGTCCATTCTTCCCTTTTTTGTCCTTTAGGAGTTCCTGCAGTCTTTTTCTGTCTGTGTCTGCCATCAACATCCGGCAATCATCTTATAAAACCAGTTCAGTGAGATGAACCCAGTTACCATGTCTTCCATTCATTGTTTTTAAAATTAAAATAAATGAAAACAACGAATTCTCGCAAAATCTCGTTCCTAAAGAGTCACGCATCAACATAAATTGACAATATGGTTGTTGATGTTTGGGTCAAACCTAAGTTTAATGTTATGTTTAAATCCAACTATAACCGAAATTTTTTTTAAGATGGTCGTATCCTGGGAGACCTGAACCAAAACATTTAGAATAAATATTGACACGCCATAAATTAGTCAAGATTTCCCTCATATCAAGCGGAAATGGATTTAAAGCGAATCCAGAAAATGGTTAACATTGCTTTAAACAAACTTCCGGTCTTCGCGTCAACGTTTTTGCAAATGGTTTCTTCCACAAAAACAAGTATATTTATAACAATTATACGCTCTTATTAAGATTAAAGCGCGCTGATTGGCGCAATCAAATCTACCTACTTTACATAATCTACCTTGTGGCTGAAAGAGTTGAATATTTTATGCCAATGATAATGGTGAGTGATTGCCGTTAGAAAACAGACAGGAGTTCGAATACTGTTTTAAAACCTTTTCCTAATTGAAACATTGGCGCAACATGATATTCCAACTTCCTGCTTATAGATATGAGATTCTTGCGTATGTTTGAAAAATGATGGGACCTGATAGTGTAGCGAAAGAGAAAAACATCTACTTCAAAAAATAGTCCGTGTTTTGTGTGTGGTCGGCCGAAGAAGAATTAAAGAAAATAGCAAAAAAACATTTTTCTTCTAGCGAGAATACTGGACTGTTGAATAACTGAAAGAACTCCCTCTTTCTCATTTGATCCCCGATTAGGATTATAGATAGTGGTGCTTCTTAAGTGAAATAATTGAGCCGATAGTCGGCGTCCAATTTCCTGCGAAAGTTGGGATTTTTAAAACAACAGTTGTGCTCTTTCCCTTTTGAAGAATGGCGCGACACAATCTATCTAACTATATTTGCAGAGATAGGTAAATTTCTAAAAATCTGGACGCGTTGTGACCTCATAAATTTAGCAGCTTAATTTTTTTTTAAATTGGAAAATTAGATCCACTTGCCATTAAAAAAGCATAATAAAATGTTTCTGTTGGTTGAGATAGCTGTGTTTTTCATACGGCTCTCTATAAATAACGCTCAAGCCCAGATAAAAATCAAGATTTAGAATGCGATTTTCTAAGCATGCACATTTTCCCCACTATGAAGATTGTCGGAACGCAATATCCCACCCAACATTTACTTTCATTTGGTCTAGAGCCATCTTCATTTATGGGTGCCACCGTGTCGCTTCAGGACATATGTGATCATGGCTCTCCACAATATCCTATCCTACGTAGATCTAAGCAATGTTTGCACCCTCTTATCATCCATGTCCGTGAGATAGGTTACTCACTGCTCTCCCCTGCCTTTCTTACTTTCAGTGTGTCTTGTGAGTGTTAAATTCCCCGAGCCCTCTTTCCTCATTTCAACTGTCTCTTTCTAATTCTCAACACAGGTGTTTTCTTTAAAAGTTCATCGTTACACATGTGCGCCGTCTATAGTATGCTCAGTATCCTTCTGTAGAACCTCGTTTCTATTACGTCAGTTCTCTTCATCTGTGAGGAGATTGTCCAACATCTACTGTCCGATAGGAGGATTGATATTATATAGTTGTTCAGCTCTGTTTTCTTTTGTTTGTAACGAAAACTTTCTATCTCTTCACACTTTAAGTTTTAGACGGCACCTTAATAAGCTAAAATTTAAAAAAATATGCAAGTTCTGAGAAAAATACCAACCATCTCGAAAAAGGTTTGGCAAAATAAGGACATAGACCTTTTGGCACAAATATTTCAAGCCTTTATTCTTCATCATCTCTGTACCACGTCCCTTCATGATGTTGTCGATTATGACTCTCCCCAATTTCCTGTGCTTTGTGGCTCTATTTGTTATCTTTTTGTTCCGCCACCATTAAGCTCATTAGGTAGTTTATATGTTGTTTTCTTTTGTCCCTCTTACATTCAATATGTCCTGTGAGTATCAAATTTTCTAAGCCCTCTTTCCTCATTATGTGTCCTAGAAATTTCAACTGTCTCTTCCTGATGTTAAGTATAAGTTTCTTTTTTGTTTCCATTTTTTCTAAAACTTTGTCGTTTCTCCCATGTTCAGTCCATGTGCTCTAGAAATATCAACTGCCTTTTTGCTTCCATTTTTCCCCCAAAACTTTGTCGTGCTCACATGTTCGGTCTATGTTATTCTCAGCATCCTTCTGTAGAACCACATTTCTGTTAATTCAAGTCTCTTCTTCATCTGTGAAGAGATTTTCCATCCAGGAGGACTGATATTGCATAACAGTTCAATACTCTTTTTCTAACGAAATATTTGTTTCTTAATACTCTGCTTAGCTTTTGGAAAGCATTTTTGGTTATCCCAATGAGCCTTCGGATTTCAGTGTCGCAGTTTCCGTTTTTTGTTAAAACACTTCCCAGATATTTAAATTTCTTTTTGGCATCTGTGATTTGCAATTCATACCTGTTGTTAACAACCCTGCATTGTATCTTCTTCTAGTTGATATTTAATCCTTCCTTCTCGCTTTCTTTCATTGCCTTCTGTAGGATTTTTTGTAGTTTTCTTTCTGTCTCAACACTGTCATCTGCATATCTTATGTTGTTAAGATTGTGGCCGTTAATAATGTCTCCTTGTTAAGACTGTGGCCGTCAATAATGTATCCTGGGAGGATTTCTAATTCTCTCAAAATCGCCTCGTTGTATAGGTTTAATAAGTCCCATTTTATTTTTGTATATCTGTTGAACTCATTTTCTGTCTGTATCCAGGCGATATTAAATATAAGTTTCGTTTTGGTTTCCATTTTCTCTAAAACTTTTCTCACGTATTCGGTCCATGCCAATCTCAGCATCCTTCTGTACAACCATATTTCTGTTGCTTCAAGTCTCTTCTTCATCTGTGAGGAGATTGTCCAGCATTCACTGCCATATAGGAGGACTGATATTATGTAACAGTTCTTTGTTTCTAACGATATTTTTCCTGTCCCTTTTTTTTTTTTTGTAAATATTTTATACCTTTCCCGCTTTCCATTGCTTCACTTCAAAGTGACATACAATACGGTTTCGTTAAGTAATTTTTTTTTTTACTGGATACAATTCACATTCTAAAATAAAACTCGTTTTATTTATTTGTTTTTGAACCAGAGAAAAGAATGAAATAAAAAAAAAAACTAATTTTTCTTGTTTTCTTCGGTCTTTTTTTTTATTGATTGTTTTATTTCATCCGTTTCCAACTTTTGCCTTCTCGTTCTCTCTAGAAAATTTAATTCGGATCCTGTCAAGAAGCGAACGCTAAAATGGAATTGGACAGTTTTTTTTAATTCTTTTTTTTTCCTTTTTTTTTTTTTTGTATTTCAGGTTTCAGAATGAAAACATACTTTCTGCTATTGGTTTTTGCAAACTACAAAATTTGATAGAGATGAAAAGGTACCAGCGATCAAAGAATCAGTTTTAAAACGAATATTGTGTTGTTGTTGTTGTTGTTGTTGTAACAAACAAATCTTAATATACAGGCTGCGGCAGAAATGCGTCCGACATACACGTCACAGACATACACCTCCCATGTAATGCCCAAAAATTAGCGAAATGAGAACAACATGTGAGAAGTATTTCTGCCTCACTCTGTATAATACTCCAGATAACCGAAGAATTAGATAGATAGATAGA
>OZ038514.1:19919101-19934101 GCA_964036315.1 Acanthosepion esculentum
ATTCAGAAAAAGGCGGTTTCACCGTGTGAAACGGAATAAAAAACGTTCAGTTTTTGTAGACAAACTTTTCTAGACATGATTCGTATTAAAAAGTTGTCTTTTTTTTATATTATCAAAGCAACGTGTTTTTAAGCTTACACCACACATTTATAAGCAACAAAGGAACTACCTCGATGTTATAGTCATCGAACTACATTAGCAAGCTATAACTACTTATTCCTAACCATTATTCTTTATTAGTAGACTTGTACCCGACAGACCTAAGTTCTGTAAATACAGTGTAACCCGGATATAAGAGAGTTGTCGGGACCGGAGAAGAAGTATCTTATATCCGGGTTTCTCTTAAATCCGGGTTTGGTCTATTATATATACATTAACACAGGCTCTAATTTGGGACCAGAGAAAATCTCTCTTATATCCGAGTTTCTCTTATATCCGGGTTTGGTCTATTATATATACATTAACACAGGCTCTAATTTGGGACCAGAGAAACTCTCTCTTATATCCGGGTTTCTCTTATATCCGGGTTTTGGTCTATTATATATACATTAACACAGGCTCTAATTTGGGACCAGATAAAATCAATCTTATATCCGGGTTTCTCTTATATACGGGTCTCTTATATCCGGGTTACACTGTACTTATAAAATATAAAACAAATTCTTCCAAAAATACACCTATTTACACTATTTGCATTGTTAGGACTGCTGTCTTGATCTTTATTGCTATATTCACGACATTTCGGCCGTTGTACACTCCGGCCTTCTTCAGCTGATTTGAATTTCGAACTGAACCTTTTATTTCATCCACCGGGGTAGATTGTTCTAGTTCCGCTTGCCATGTCTCTTTCCGATGCCCCAGTATCAGTTATCTCCCTTTAACTTAACTCTCTAACCTTTTTTGTACTGTGAAATATTCATAACTGTTCTTGTGAAATAAAATCCATTTCCAAATTTTCTCTTATACATATACATAGGCAGCATATGTTCAGGAAAACAGGTTTGGTTAAATAATTTAGTCATATCATGTCGATTTATTTTGGTTGTGATCCTTTCAAGTTCACGGATTCATTTCTTGATGGCCTTAGAGAATTGATTAAGAAATATACCAAAATTTCCTTTCAAATATTTTTTATTATCCCAAGTAATTTCAATCTCATCTGAGACCTTCTACAGGGGTTTAACTTGACTGTGAATGTGTATATGTATTTCTGTAAATTCAAAACATTTCACTTGTTCGTTTTACTGCGTTATGCAACGTTCCAAATTTCAAATTAAAGATTCACGTGTTTTTCCAGTGTATAAGGAATGTAACTCGTTTCATCTTAATTTATTTATTATTTTTCCTCATATATATATATATATATATATATATATATATATATAGGTACCTCCACTAATACGGTATAAATTAAAAAATTTTTAAATTATTTTTTAAATGAAAAACCATTCTTGAATATTTCATTTTAGCTTAAATTTACTATTTCCACTAAGCAAAACATTCTGGTGTATTTCAAATAGAAATTATATATATTGGAATCTCAAAATTTTTGACAATTTCAGAAAATTTTCTTAAAAGCGCCCATTTTCTTAATTTTGAGAAATTTGTATACAAAACAAAATTATCGGTTTTAAAAATCTTCCAAAAATAAAACATATATTTGTGGCACGTAATTTGAGTAAAATTAGAAAATTTTAAGTTAATCTGATTTGAAATAAATATTACTTACTTATAGCATAAAAATGTAATATACAAGCATTTCTTAACGACGGGTACTGTTTTTCCTTCATCTTTATTGACGTATCGATAAGTTCTGCGGTGATGACAGCTAGTATGGAAGACCAGAATTGACATAAATTTATGAAATCTAGGTGAATGCATTTTTTTGTTTTTAACTAGCCAGTAATTTTTACAAATTAACATATTTTCAGCAATTATCTAATAGTTTATTGACTTTTAGTTACGGCTAAAGATGATTTATGAAAAACTAAAAAAATTTAAAATACTATAAAATTTTCTTAAATTAATTTTAATATTTAATAATAGATGAAATTAAAATAAGGATAAGTAAGCATGAAAATTAACAAATTGATCAGGGATTTTTTTATAATAATAAAAATATTCCTTAATAATTAACAGTTAATAAAATTTATTTAACATCAGCTAAAAAATATTTTTCTATTTTCTTCAATCAAAGCACATGATCTTTTCATAATAATGGTATGTTTAGGCTACCACAGATGAAAAATGCGAACGATTAAAGTAAAAAAAAAAGATAAAAAATTATTTTAAAAATGAAATAGTAAAACGACGTTTATTAACGTTTTCAATTTTGGATTCGTAAATTTCGTTTCCACAATTACCACACACAGGACATAAAGTAATACAGAATTTTAAACGAATTTTAAAATATTATAAATTATTATAATTAAAATTTTTAAAAAGGAAAAAATATTCATCGAAAAAAATTTATTTCTTCAGAAAATAGTGTCCTTAATAAAAGTTATTTATAAAAGCAATATATTATTATTGTATTTTTATTATAAGAGATTATAATAAAAAATATTTTGAAATCGCTACACAAAAGCTTTCATGTTTCAATACTATGATTTGTACTTCTTCAGGCGATGGTAACTCCTATATATATATATATATATATATATATATATATATATATATATATATATATATATATATATATGTATGTGTGTGTGTGTGTGTGTGTGTGTGTGTGTGTGTGTGTGTGTGTGTAGCGTCGTCGTTGTCAACACCTGCTCACATCCGGGCATCGAGATCACCATCCTATCTTTTTATTCCCTTTCTCCCCTCTGGTGGCAGTGGTGGAGATGGCTGTGAAGGCCCAGCCTGCTCCTGAAGAGTAATCAGAGAGATTTTGACGAGGCCACTCGCGCGAATTTGAAGCCCACACACTTAGCCAGAGGCGCCTCCCTCGCGGCTCAAGGAGGATTTAGACAGGCGAGATCTGGCAAACGTGGTTGCATAGGGCTGTCGGATGCTTAATCTGTCAAGGACTTTTTTGGTTACTCCCAGCCCGACTGGCACTGCTATCTTCGGCCGGTTTGGTCGGCGAGATCGTGTAGATCTTTGCCTTTTCCGCCGTTGGAGTCTTCGGGTGTTTGTTGCATTCAGTTTGATCCCTCCTCCTCGACCTTACTGCCATGGGTCGCCCTACAGGAATTGAAACTCCAGGCAGCTTCGCTCTTAGGATCACTAATAAAAATTATATATGTATACATACGCTACCTGCCATCAGCAAGGCTGATGCTATCCTCCAGGAAAGCGACTCGATGCACCTTCCCGGGTTCACGTTCTCTGCTGATATGAAGTGGAAAGACTATATTGAATCTCTTGCTAGATCATCTGCTAAGAATGTCAGTTCACAATTTTTCTCCAGAATCTATCTTACATATCTAAAAGTCTACTATGCGTCCATGCTTAGAATCTAGCTGCCATATATGACCCGGTGCTGCTGCTATTTACTTTGAGCTCCTTGATAAGATCCAAAGGAGAATCTGCAATATTATCGGTCCTGACCTGGCGGCTCAGTCATTTTCCCACTGCCATAAGGTTGCCTCTCTATGTCTTTTCTACAAATACTTTCATGGCTTTTGTTCGCTATAGTACCAATATTTTTTTTAATTTAAGCACAGTACTAGACTGGAGTCGAGAGTTCATTAAGTTAAGCTGGCTAGATGTATCCGTAAATTCAATGCTAACAGTTTCATCTCTCGCACTTCTCGCTTGTGCAACTTGCTTCCCGCTCCATGCTTCTTCAGCCAACATTTAATCTGCAAAAATGTAAATGCAATGTCAATCACTATTTACTGTCCTTCTGATTACTCGCTTCTCTTTCCGCTCATCATTATTGTTTCTGTTCCTCATTACTCCACACCGTGTTTTAGTGACATTACTGTCTGATTCCGATTAATATATATATATATATATATATATATATATATATATATATATATATATATATATATATATATATATATATATATATATTAAAGACATTTATGATATGTTTAACGTTCTTTTTATAGATACAAGTATTTAAGCAAATGCTCTGTTTTATAATAAATACTTGTATCTATAAAAAGAACGTTAAACATATCATAAATGTCTTTAAATAAATTGTCGGACTTTGTCCAATTCAAATATATATATATATATATATATATATATATATATATATATATATATTGTTACTGTTTAATTCCTGTGTTCTCACGTTTGATGGAACCAATTTCAATTGCAGCTTCTGGACCCAAGAATTACTTTCTATCCCACTCGATGCATCAAAACAAAAAAGCTGGGATAAAATAAAATGCGAGGCCAATTTTACCAATTTGCGGCTCTCTCTGGATCAGCATCGCCTCGCCTCTCTACTATCTGCTTCACAGCCGAGTAGTGGCACCTGGCTCAACGCAGTGTCTTCTTCATCTACCGATACTCTTCTAGATGATGAGTGCACTCGGGTCGGAGTAGCGATCCGTCTTGGGCTCAAATGCAGATGCAGATGTGGAGCTTCCATTAATGAGTTACGTTTGCACCCTCTCTCCTGTCGTCGTAGTGCCGGCTGCTTTCGAAGGCATTCAGCAATAAACTACATCATCAGAAGAGGTTTGGATGTAGCTGGGTTCCCTTCCCAAATCGAACCCGTAGACCTCGACCGTGGTGATGAAAAGCGGCCGGATGGCTTACCATTTTTCCATTTTAAAATGGGGAAGTCGTTGATTTGGGATGCGACTTGTGCTGATACATTTTCGACCGGTAATTTGATCAGATCGCGGTTGAGGCAAGGTTGTTGCTCGGGACGAGGAGATAAAAAAAATAGTTAAATATTCTTCTCTTGCTGATAGATTTTTTTTTACTCCTGTAGCAGTAGAGACTTCTGGGGTTATTGGCCCTCGTTTGATGGCGTTCCTTCGGAGGGTTGGCGGGATGGCGTCTCGATTAAGGGACGAGCTTCGCGAAACGGAGTGGCTCTTGTAGCGTGTCTCACTGGCGATAGTGCTAGGTAATGCTTTCTCCATCATTGCGGCTGGCAGAAGACAGCAAAAAAAAAGAAAAATCAGTAATGTATGAGTATACATAGTTCCGCTCCTGATGATGATTTCAAGTCACTATACCGAATTTTTTATGTGCATTTTTAAATGCACACAAAACTTATCTTAATTTATTGAAAAAAAACAATTATAGCTTTGTTATATATTATACATCGATCACTATTTTATTAAGACGAGCTCTCAATGTGTAATATTTTATAATCATTTAAACTTCTCTCCAGTTTGATCTAGACTCTCCTCTATTGAAAGAGCTTCTTGATTCTGCTTATTGGCGGAATACAGCGGCCGCTCTTATTTTTGTGGGGTGAACGGATTCTTCTAACATATTTTAATTTCCGTTTGAATGTTTAGTTCCGTTTTGGGGTTCATCCCCTCCCCACCTCATTTCATGTAATTAACTTTTTTTCATATTTTTATAAAAAATGATAAAAAAACAAAAAGAAGGACATTAGTTATATGATAAAATTATTATGATACGGGATGTGTTTGTAGGGTCCCTGTGAGTATGTGTTATTGGGGTATATGGTGGATTGAATGATGATGGATTCCTTCTTCTGGTGAATGAATAAATTGTAATGGATGAATGGGTCCCCTTCGGCCTCGTTGCTACAATTGTAATTCAATTTACAATAAATTTAAATTTAAATATATATACACATACATATATATATATATGTGTGTGTGTGTGTGTGTGTGTGTGTGTGTGTGTGTGTGTGTGTGTGTGTGTGTGTGTGTGTGTGTGTGTGTGTGTGTTTTGAACAAAAAATATAAAATTTTCAGACACACTGGATTGTATATTAATGTTTTTTGTTTTATTATTTCAATTAGGTTCCGCGACTAGATTCGGCCGGTATGACCATCATCAGGAGAAAAAAAACTGCTTGTTAGTAGCAATGACCTGCAAGAGCGAATGACTGTTTCTGAGGAAAATGAACTTTATATGTAGTTTTCATCGTAAATTTTGGTCAGTCTTTGTGTTGGTCAAACGGGCTTTTTCAAGTCGTTTTTAAGATAGAGGATAGAAAATTCCTGACTTTAAGAATTCTCTACTTGATCATTTTAACAGTTTTATTGGTTGCTGCGAATGTGTTAAGTGTATGTTATCTTTTAGTTCTTTGGGAGTGTGTGTAATATGTGTATTTGCATGCATTAGTACGAGTGTGTGTATAAGTGTAAGGCCTCAACACCTCTGCAAGCATATCTACCTTGTGTGTGTGAGAAAAGTGGGTAGGGCTTGATTTATGGGGCTATATATTAATTCTACCTATGTTGTTAAATTTGTGGTTAAGCCCGTTTGAGGCGCAAAATTCATTTGTCTTCATGTTTCTCTAGTATTTTTGTAAGGTTATCTTTTCTGTCTATTTCTGTTTTTTCAATTATAGTGAATTTTGCATGGCTTTTAAAATCATGTTTTCCTAGGCGGAAATATTGTTCTGTTCGCGAGGAACCGACTTGATATGATTCCGATAATTATTAATTCTGTAGCTAAAGGGCCATTCAGATTTTCCCACATATTGTTTCTGGCATAATGTGCATTCTAACAGGTAAATTATGTTATGACTTCTACAGTTAGAATCGTGGTAGATTTTGAAAGTAGATTTAGTGACTGAGCTAGTAAATGAATTCGTGTGTCTAATGTGGTTACAACATAGGCTCCTTCCGTTGTTGGGAAATCCTGTTGTTTTTTGTTTGTTTTTTTGTTTTCGTTTTTTGGGGTTTTTTTGTTTTTGTTTTTGTCTATTACGGATTACCTTGTCATCTGAAATGTGGTTATTACCTATAATTTATTTAAGGTTCTTAGGCCTACGATATGCGAGAAGGCCGGGTTCCTCAAACAAAGTTTTTAGGTCTAGTTTGAGAGGTACTATTTCCTAGCGACTTTTGATTATCTGAGATAGAGTTAAAAGTGGTTACTAGAGGGATGCGACTGGATTTATTTTTAATTTTATACATTAGGATGTCTTCTCTTGATGTGGAAATTGCTTTATTAATTTGCTCCCTGATTAAGTGTTGTTTATAGCCACATGTTGTGCATTGATGCTAGAGATTTTTAATGTGTTTACTTAGTTCTTCATTGTTAGAACATATCCTTCTGAGTCTAAATGCTTGTGAATAGGGAAGGTTCTCCTTGGGGTGTTTAGGGTGGGAAGACTTGAAGTGTAGATAGTTATAGTTCTCGGCGATTTTAGTGTGTAGTGTCATTTGTAGTTTTCTGTTTTTATCAATGTCTAAAAATGTTACCGATCTTATTGATTTTTTTGTGATCGAACTTAATATAGTCGTGTACCGTGTCATAAGGAATTCAGTGAGTTTCTACTCACTGCCCGTGTGTATGAAGAAGATATCGATCTATCTTGCAGACACTATATAGTCGTTACCGATGAAGGGATAAATATGGTTCTCCTCAAATATTCCCATAAAGATTATGACATATGATGAAGCTGCATTGGTGCCCATGACACACCCTCTTACTTGCAGGTAGTGTTTTCCATTGAAATCGAAAGTATTCAATGTAAGAATATGTTCCAGATGTTTTATGATTACTTCTGTGTCTGGGGTCTTGCTTTATTCTTTTAGTAAGTACTTCTTTAAGGGCGGTTACTCCTTCGATGTATTTGATGCTTGAATAAAGTGATCTTACGTCCATGATTACTAGAGTAGCATTTTCTGACATTATTGAGGGGTCTCCCCTTTTTACACAAATGGACTCACCCAAGGTATACATATACTACTACCACTGAATACCCGAGTGAGTAATAGTACGTTAAGTCAAGTCGGTCGAGTGGTAGTAGAACGTTGAGTCGGTCAGTAGAATAAGGTAGCGGCAAGAGTCACAGTAACAAGCACTTAGACTCAGTAAGAAGTCATACAGCATTACGTCGATACCAAAAACTATATATATTTTTCCTACTAACCCGCATTCCTGCAACTACTAACCTGTATTACCAGTTTGTATTATTACGTTAATACATTTATTTCCTATATTCATTCTTGGTGCTTGTTATTATTTGATACCGGATTTCATCCCGGAATCCACAACAGACACTTGGTATATGATTAATTCTGTTTAGTAGGTCTATTGTGTCTCTGATGTACGATTTTAGTTCCTTAGCTAGGGGCTGTACGTAATGATCTACGTATTTTAGTCGTGCGGCTGTTAAATGATGAAATGACCGGCCCTCCTGGGTTGTTGTTTTTGTGCCTTTTGGGACGAAGATAGAAGCGGGCTGGTGTGATGTTTGTGAGTGTAAGTGTTGTGCATGTTTCCTTGTTAATTAGTTTGTTGTGAAGCATCATGCTTAGCGAGCTTCTTAATTATTTTGGTGTTCAGCGATAGGGTCTGTGAGTAGGCATTTGTAGGTGTTTTTGTCGGTTAGCTGATTGTTGGTCTCTAAAGTATTCTTTGATTGCCCAGTGTAATTATTACGTCATCTCTATGCGTCAGCGTGTGAAGGGCCGCCCGTTCCACTTCAGTGATATTGTTACGTGGCAGCTTACGTTTTCTTTGTCATTTGTTAGTCATTTCAAATGTCTGTATAGTGATGCCCATGTTTTGCGGAGTGAATGTAGAGCCTTCTCTTTTAATGTTTCGAGTATCGAAGGTGTGTGGTTATTTTCTCCGTAGTGGGCTTTTAGCCGTATTCTTCTAAAGAGGAATTTCAGGTTCTTTACCAACGTGTCCTTATGAAACCTTGGGGAACTAGGGCAAAAGCTTAGTCCTTTATTTAGCGAGAATTTACTGTTGCTTAGATTTATAACTCGTCCGTACGGGTCATATTTGTATTTGCAATAATGACGAAGATCTTTCGTAAAAGGCTCGAAAGCTTGCATCATGTCCCCTATTAGAGATTCTATACCCACCTCCAAGTATCCTGATTGGGGGATTACCCCGTTTTTTGAAGGTTGAGTATGTTTGCTGTTGATTGTATACTTGGGGCTAATAAATAAATATATATATATATATATATATATATATATATATATATATATATATATATATATAGTTACCTGACGATTGCACTACATGAAACAGACTGTCGCCTCTAAGTGCTGACTTTCATGTCCACTTTTATATTTACACACGCTCTATCTCTGATATTGAGCACTTTATCCCATAAATATAGCACACTTTAAGACTATATTTCTCCATATATATATATATATATATATATATATATATATATATATATATATATATCATGAGATATTAAGAAAACACCTTAAATATATATATATATATAAAGAAATGGAATCAATCCAGACAGACAGCTATATCAGGATAAAAAGGAGGAATGTAAAATAGTCAGAGAAAAAAAAGGGGGGAAAAGAAAGAAGTAAAAGGGAAAAAATATTAATAATAAATAAAGGAAGAACTAAAAAATAACAAGTATATTTAAGGGAAGGAAGAAAGAGAGAGAGAGAGGGCGAGAGAGAAAGAGAGAGAGGGGGAGAGAGATAAAGAGAGAGGGGGAAGAGAGAGAAAGAGAGAGGGGGAAGAGAGAGAAAGAGAGAGGGGGAAGAGAGAGAAAGAGTGAAAGAAAAGAAAGACAAAAAAGAAGAAATAAATGATGAGAATAACAAAAATAAATAAAACGAATGAGCTAGAATTTTTTTTCAAAAGGCATGAACACGTTAATATACCGGGTAAGGGGAGGAAGAGGGGGATCGGAAGTAAAAGAGTTACAACTATTTGTCTAATAAAGTCAAGTCATCTTAGACGGCAATCATCATCACATAATACAATCATCATCATCTTAAACAAATAATAGTAGTAGTAACAATAATAATAAATAAACGTAAATAAATAAAACAAATAAAATAATATAATAAAATAATATAATAAAATAATATAATTAAATCAATAAATAGAACTAATAAATATAGATAATTATAAAGAACAAATTTAGAATATGAAAAATTGATAAGAATAAAAATAATAAAGTTAATACTATTCATAATAGTAAAATATGAAAATATAAATTATTAAATAAAAAATAAAAAATTATAACTTATATACGCATCAGCAAAATAATGACATAAATACTTAAATATATCTACAGACCTATATATAAAAATGTGTGACAAGCAATAGAACTACATATACACATACATATATATGAATATACGTAAAACATATTTTTGTACCCATATAAAAATAAGAATCAACACTTCAAGTGTATATCCCAAAAAGTCAATGTTTTCAGAGAATTTTAAATTTGCCCTTATACACTTGAGTATATTTCAATTCAATAATTGGTCGGCAATTTTATATTTAATTATTATACATCTGTTCCGGAATTTGTTGGAAGTTTGAGACTGATAGATGATATCCCATTTAATTTGTGGGGATGAAGCCTCTATCTTTAAGTTTCCAATAACGCTTAGATAGAGCAGTTAGGTATCTTAAAGAAGTACTGGAGAAGGAATGCCAATGATTGTAAGGTCTTTCCAATTCACAGCGAATATTTAGATTTATACTTTTTTATCATTAATATTTTCTTTTGGAAAAATGGAAGCTTGGTATACCACATTTTCCGAGTACAGCTACCTCCACCTGGGCATTTGGTTCTGGCTCTACAATTACAAGAATGCTTGTTTTCTGGTGAGTTGCCGTCATTAAATGTTTTTAGCATTTGGTTGCTATGTGAGTCAATAATATTATGTATGTTGTTATTGCTCAGTAACTTACATTATTGACCTCTCATTGGATTAATGTCCTTCTTGGAATTATCCCTACCAATTATAAATTGGTATATATATATATATATATATATATATATATATAAGCTTACTTTTATCTAGTTTATTGTTGTTGTTATCATCTTTGTTTTTGCTGTTGTTGTTACTTTTGTTATTATCTTTATGTTGTATGGTAGATTTTATATGCCTTTCTCTTAGCATTGTGGATGTGATTATTATTAGCTATTGGATTTTTTTAATGTGTTTTCAATGTGTATTTCTTCTTCATGTAAATATTAGGGGCTGCAGATTCTTAATGCTTTTAAATAAAATTTTATAATTACTCCAGATTTTATTCCATTACACTGGCGAGAATAATAGTTTATAAAGTCATTCTTGTTGATAGATTTTCTGCAAACTTTTAATTGAAGTCCATTATTGGTTCCGATTATCATAATATTTAGGAAGCGTTATTTAATGTGTTATTTGTTTCAGTTTGAAAAGTAAAAGTGATAAGATAAAGAACAATGGATACATTTATCAATCTAACATGTTTCACTTTTATTAAAGGTTCGTCGGTGAATGAGAAGAAACTCTGATATTTTTATTTTTGTGTTGTTTGATTTTCATTGGTTAATCATGTTTCACTTGCATTCGACTTGTTAGAGAAACGTTAGTATACTTTATGGCGTTCCAAAGTCAAGGAGACACGACTCGTCCATTCGAACTTCCAACGGATTCCAAGCCTAACTGAAAAACCGTAAATATTGTTTTATATATGTAAGTGTATAGTATTTCTTGCATGTCTGTATGGAATTCAGATGATAATGTATTTTCTTAAGAGTGTGTGCGCGCGCGTGCGCGCGTGTGTGTGTGTGTGTGTGTGTGTGTGTGTATGTCTAGTAGACATTATGTTTGTTGGTTTTTCGCATGTTTATTTGGGAACTTTTTTACGTACACACCATTTGTTTTAGATAAACAGACGCTAGATTCTTTAAGAATGGATTCAATAAACGTTGATGAAATATAATGTTTTTTGTGCGTGTTATTAGTTGGTAATATATTCATTAGTAATTCCTCGTAGTATTTTCGATCAAACCAGACGCGGCAACAATATTCAATGCATAAAATAAATAAGTAAATATATATATATATATATATATATATATAGATAGATAGATAGATAGATAGATAGATAGATAGATAGATAGATAGATGTATGTATGTATATATGTATATATATTGATGAATAATCAAAAAGATTTTCTTATTACCTCATGTGGGGAATAGGCTATTTCGGCAGACGATAAAAGTAATCGTCTGTCTTTTCGACCACCATATAGATTGAGATTCACGTCCGTAGAGCTAGAGGAAGCAGGAAGTAAAAGTTAACTGTAAGGAAGGGGTCAACCGGAAATTTAACATGACAACAATACCTAATACAGAGTTCACACTTTACAATGTATAAGTCAGGCGATAACATCGGACAGGGGTCAGGGAAGGCGGTCAATATCTATCTTAATGGGTGAATGTGTATTAAATTATGTCAGAGCATATCAACCCTATGAAGACAAGTTGGGTATATAAGGAACAAATAAAAATAAAAGATGTATAAGATAACAAAGAGGTAAAACCATTAACAGAAAGAGAACTCAAGGAATATTCTAAGTAGAGGAAAATAAATCATATTAAATATAACATAAAAAGAAAGAAAAGGTTAGGGGAGATAGACGTGGGGAATGATTTAGGGTAGTTGAATAAGGCACAATTACTTAATGGAAATTTGAATCTATTTTTGTAAAACTAATTCGTTCCTCTGATTCAATAGTGGACTTTCATTGTTGTATTTTATTATTTTTCTTCTAAGCATAAATTACACCTACCTCTAAAATTGTTAGGAGCTTGCGTAGAACTATTTGTGTTTTTTCTAAAGGCAATTCACTCCAAGCAAGGCGAGAGTGCCACTAGCACGCAGCGGATTGAGAACAAGAGTAAAGAGTAAGGGAAAGGGAGTTCTACAGACGGGGAGTGCGGGAGAAGAAGCTGTTTGAAAAGAAGAGACGATTACATTTAACCGTTTTGACAGTGAAAGGGTGGGACCGAGATGCCAGCCTGCTAGCTCGTTTACGTTCATGAAGTCCGGGAACCAGCGAAAGTAGCTCGTCGGAACAGTTGTCGTGAAAATATTTGTAGAAAAGACAGAGGGAAGCCAGAGTACGTCTGTGGGATAGCGATTGTAGACTAGATGCCAGATCAGAACCTATCATCTTGCATATTCGTCTCTGGATTTTGTCAAGGACCTGGAGACGTACAGCGGGAGTACCAGACCATATATGACAGCAATATTCCATGCAAGGACGGATGGTTGATTTATAGATTTGAAGGATGGACTCAGGCGAGAAAAACTTTCTGGCACGACACAGAGAACCAACTTTCCTTGCAGTAGATGAAGCTATTGAGTCAATGCATTTATTCCACCTCATGTCAGTGGACAACCTGAGACCAAGCAGGCGCTCTCAAGGAGTTGGAAAATAGTCATTCTGATGGGGGGGGCATGAAGGAATCTCTGTGGTGGATAAATGAGAGCAGTTTCGTTTTGGAGGCATTAAAGTTTACAAGCCATTTCCTGCCCCAGTAAACCACAGATTGGAGGTCCTTTTCGAGGTCAGCAGCCAAGTTAGTGTTGTCAACGATACTTGATTTACTATTGAGGCAGGAGTAAATAGTGGTGTCGTCCGCGTAGATGCCAACTTTGGAACTGATGACATCAGAAAGGTCATTGATGAAGATCAGGAACAGTGTAGGGTCCAAGATAGAGCCTTGGGAGACACCTGTATTCGTGATAAAAGAGCTAAAGGAGAACCCGTTTACGACGACCTTCATTTCACGGTTTGACAAGAATGACTGTATTAAGTCAAATTGTCCTTCAGTTCCCAAAATCTTTTTGAAAGAGCTGTTTGATGTTTAAGTTTAGTGTTAGCGAATGAATGCTTATGAGTATAAAACCTTTGTTTCCCAGCCCCTGTGGAAATTCCATTGTAAAATTTGTTATTACCCATATTTTTCTTTAAGGGTCGCTTGATATATAACCTTGGCATATTTGCATTTGCCCTCTACCGAACAATTATCTTTAGATTTACAACTACAGGAGAGTTTGATACTAAGTTTTTTGTTGGTCTCATAGAATTTCCTTAAAATTTGGTTGTTGTGCTAGTTAATACTTTTATAAATGTTGTTGGTACAAGACTAACTAATCTTAATCGTTTTCCTATTGAAAATCTTATTTAGAGGATTACTTTACTGGGCGTGCTTACTGATTAACTTTAGAAAATAATGTCCGATGTTAATATTGGACAGTTTGCAGAAGGGGTCAACTATATAGTTTTTCTTTTTCTGTGTCGACGTTTAATTTCAGATATCTCAGTAGTATTTATAGGGATTAGGTAAGATAATTTATTTTTAAAACAACTTTTGGGAGGGCATTTTCATATATTTTTTATTTTCATTAAAGATATTTATGTTGGATGATAGACAACCAATCCTAGTGTTCAGACGATAAACTACATCCGCGTCCTGGGTAAGACGATAAACATCCATCAGCAAGGCCTTTAATCAGGAGGTTTTGAGGATCGTGGAACTACCTCTTAATTGCTGGTGTTCCCAGGTCCATCCTGACCCGGGGTGGTAGCACCTGTTTGGGTCCCAGCTATGGGCAAATAGTTGACCCCCAAAACTGAGGTCAAAACACTATGAAAGTGTAAAAATAGATTTTAATACCAGGAATACATTTTTGTAAAAAAATATTACCATCAATGAATTTTTGAAGAAAAAAATTATTACCAGCAATACCTTTTTGACGGAAAGGATATTACCAGCAATAAATCTTTAGGGAAAAAAAATTAGCATCAATACATTTTTGGAAAAATATTACCAGCAAAAAAATCTTGTCGGCATTAAATTGATATGGCATAAAACAAATCAAACCAAATCCTAGTGTTAACGGAAGTAGGGATTTGTTTCAAAATAGCTTTAGGGTGGTTGGAATTAACATAATATGGGTGGGGGCTGTCTTTATAGTATGGTTTACAAGTTTTATTATTGAGGTTTAGCGTGATATCTAAATAATCGACTATTTTAAGCTTAGAAGAAATCTCGATTTTAAATCCTAGTAATTTAAAGGCCCTAATGATTTTCTTTTGGATTTTAGAGGTTAGTGGACCATTACTATTGG
>OZ038514.1:19936601-19941601 GCA_964036315.1 Acanthosepion esculentum
TGCTTAAATACTTGTATCTATAAAAAGAACGTTAAACATATCAAAAATGTCTTTAATAAATTGTCGGACTATGTCCAATTCAAATATATATATATATATATGTTGCGATGGGTGAATTGTCGCCATTTTCTTTTAAAGCTTGCGCTTGGTTTTTGATTTTGTCGCCGGCACAATATAGTAGGGTCAGTTGGTCACCGTCTGTGAGAAAAAGAACACCATGACGCAATCCATTTTTCTATGAAAATTTCTCGGACATTCACGCCGGTAAATGTTATTTAATACTGTTTATTATAAAACAGAGCATTTGCTTAAATACTTGTATCTATAAAAAGAACGTTAAACATATCAAAAATTTCTTTAATAAATTGTCGGACTATGTCCAATTCAAATATATATATATATATATATATATATGTTGCGATGGGTGAATTGTCGCCATTTTCTTTTAAAGCTTGCGCTTTGTTTTTGATTTTGTCGCCGGCACAATATAGTAGGGTCAGTTGGTCACCGTCTGTGAGAAAAAGAACACCATGACGCAATCCACTCCAACAGAAATTTGGAAACGGCACGCTGTACTGCTTGGAATTAGCGCTATATGCTCCAATAAGAACATTTCAAATTGTATTGCTGTCAATCTGAATACAGTGCAGATGATTCGGAAAGATTTGGATGAATCTAATTGGTGATTACGAAGGTATTTGGAGTGATTATTAGTGGTGGTAACGTTATGCCTCCATTCATCTTCCTAGATGGCCTCAGACTCAACGCAAAGACCTATATCAAGTGCCTTGAGGAGGTTGTGTTGCCCTGGGTCAAGAGAGTGGCTGCTGAATGCCCCTATGTCTGGCAACAGGACTCTACACCATGCCGTAAAAGCAGGAGGACCCAATCATGGCTTTCAGAAAGTTCTGCGACCACATCCCACCTTACGTCTGGCCACGTAACTCCCCAGGCTGCAACCCCTTGATTATTATGTGTGGGGCTCAGCTGAGCAACAAAACTCCTTGTCACACCAAAGATGAACAGAAGGCAACGATTATAGCAGCATTCACCAACTTAAACAAGGAGACGGTCCAGAAGAGTTGCAAGAGATTCCGAAGGCGTCTGGAGGCCGTGGTTGAAGCCAAGAGTGTGGTCTTATTGAATAAATCTATTCTTTAGTATTTGCAGATATTTTCTGTAATTTTGATAAATATATCTGTTAAAATGAGATGTCAGTGTTATTTTCATTTTTGCGTAATTTAGGCCCCAATTTATCGATCGCACCGTGTGTATGTCTGTGTACTTGTGTGCGTATGCTTGCGCGTGTTGACACTTTGTGAGTCTACGTGTAAACAGCATGCAAGGACAAATAACTAACGAGTTTGTACATATATATATATATATATATATATATGAGTATGTGTGTGTGTTTATATGTTTTTGCTTATATGAATATATACCAACATAAAATAATGTGATAATGCACTTTATTAACATAGAAATAAAGTGAGAAAGACAACAATAACAGTATAATGTATGCACCCACACATGTGCATATCTGTCCGATTTTTGTTTATTTTCGATTATTTCTGTTCGCTGTTACAAATCATAGGACGGAAGAAAGCTTTTTCTTTATGCATTATCTTGAAAGATAATATTGTCTCTATTTTTCCAATCACAGGTGCTGCCAAAAATGTATTGTTTATGTTTACATTTTTATGGGGTTAGCGAGATAATCCAGTCATTTTTTTTATTTAAAATTCCTCTGGAGCTACAATCTAAATTTGTAATAGCAGTTTCTAGTTCGTTGTAACTACAATTTACAACACACGATATTATGTTATTCATTTTCTCAGCACATGCTTTGTAAATACAAAATATAAAATCATCTTCCAAGATCTGTATATTACTAACATGGACGCTCAGAGATGTTTGCAAGAAATATAGCTGAATGCATTGAAGTAACATTTCTAATACAGCCGATCATTGGAAAAAATGCAACTTGGTGTATATTGAATTTTACGGCGGAACCTATAAAATAATCTTTGGGTTGAACACAGGATAAAAATGTAAAAAAGAAAACTAGACGTTGTGCAAGAAACACTTAAGCAATAAAATCTAAGATGGCCGCTTTTAACCGTCTGTTTCTTTGAAATTCATTTCAAAAACACTATGGACTTTTGTTTCGACCCAATAAAACCAAGAGAGGTGCGGTGAACATTAATGATAACAAAAGCAAAGGAGAAGAAAAGAAAGTTGCCATTCTTTTTCTTATTTTATGTGCTGTGTCCCTTCAGGGTTTTGGTGATCCATAATTCTCTGTACTTTTTAGCTCTTAGCAAATTTTCTTCTTTTGCTATTTTTCCTAATCCCTTTTCTGCCAACCATTTACACAAGCTCGTTTGTTAGATTATGTGCTGCTTTCCTCTGCCTCTCTTCTCTTCAATATTTCGCCTGAGTGTCAAATTTTCTAAGCCTTCTTTCCTCATTATGTAACCTAGAAATGTCTACTGTATCTTTCTGATGCTAAGTATAAGTGTTTATTTTTCTTCTTGATTTTAACGTCCTCGGTACACAACTTGCAAAATGAACTGTCTATTTTACTCACAACTATACATTCTGATTATTTCAGTTATCGCTTAGTCCTTTCTTCTTGCTCTCCTTGGCATTTTCAAAAAATGCAATGTCTCATCAGATTTGAGAATGATATTGAAGTGGTTTCCCGTTACCTTCTATAAGTTTTGGAACTCATCTTAAAGAATTAGAAATCCTACCAGGATCCATTGCTGGTGGCCATAATCTTAACATTTTTAAATATGCAGATGACACAGTGCTGATAACAGACATGGAAAGAAAACTACAAAATCTCCTACAGAAGGTAATAAAGGAATGCGAGAAGAAATGACTAAATATCAATGGCATGGTTGTTAGCAAAAGGAACATACAAATTACAAATTGGAGATACCAAAATCAAACAAGTACAAAAATGTAAATATCTTTTTATTTAACAGAGGGCGGAAAGTGCAACACTGAAATCCGAAGATGCATTGGGATAGAGAGAGATGCCTTCCAAAAGCTAAGCAAGATATTAAGAAACAGAAAAATATCGGAGAAAAAAAAAGGCAAAAAGTACTAAACTGTTACACGTTATCAGTCCTCCTATATGACAATGAATGGTGGAGAATCTCCTTAAAAACGAACAAGAGACTTGAAGCAACAGAAGTGTGGCTCTACAGAAGGATGCTGAGGATACTATGGACCGAAAATGGGAACAGAAAGTTTTTAGAAACAATTAAAGTAAAAAGAAAACTTATACTTACCATCAGGAAGTGACAGTTAAAATTTCTGGGGCACATAAGGAAAGATGGCTTCGAAAATTAGATACTCACAGGACTGATTGAAGACAAGAGAGACAAAAGGAAAACAACGCATAACTTACTTAGTGACCTTGAGTAAATGGATGGCAGAAAAAGGTTAAATATCAAAAGGACAAAATTTATTAAGAGCTACGAAGGACAGGAGTGTTATAAACACTATCTTTGATCACCACCCGATGAGATGCCTGAATTATGCATCGAAACAAATCTGCATTTTTTGTAGTGGTAACATGTATGGTCGAATCTAATAACTTATAATATATATGTTTGTATATTTATTTTCGTACGTATATAATTTTATTTATTATTTTATTTTATTTTAAAAAAATTTCATCTATTTTAAACAGTAGGCAGTTTTGATTTAACTGTTTTCTTTTACTTTTTAAAATTTGTTTGGTTATGTATGCTGACTTGGCAAAGGAGGACTTCTTTTAGGAAAGGTGATATTTAAAAAAAATCCGAGGTACTGATTTATATTTTGACAAGATGCGATTGTAGCATTCTCAAGAATTTTCCGTCTAAGTTACTTTCTCTTTTAATAAGTATGGCATTCTTATGATTGTGTATGAACTTATTTCTTGTTAAGGTTCTCGTCGAACTTTTTTGTAATGAGTAAATTGTTTTTGTCTATATGAAAAAATTATAATAAATGATTATTGCTCTACTATCGGCTATGAGCCCTCTTTTGAATTAATGCTTTAAACGTTAGAATTTATATATTATTTTCATTCTCATTACATTCGGATATATATATATATATATATATATATATATATATATATATATATATATATATATATATAGAGAGAGAGAGAGAGAGAGAGAGAGAGAGAGAGAGAGATAATATGGGGGATAAAGAGATTATATAAATATATAGAGATATATCAGAAAAATTAACAAGCAAATAAATGATACAACGGACAACTGTGTATTGACGTGTTTCGTTCGGAGAAAGACATTCTTCAGACACACTAGTTTTTCACATCTATTCATTCATTTTTTTTTCTGATGTTCTGCGAATGAGCTCGAAGAATAATCTTTCGGGGCATTTTTTTGCTTTGTAGTAACTCTGGTCATCCTGCGGAAACTATTGTTTAACGACTCCTTTCATACAATTCGAACGGTGTTTCGTTCAACAACGAAGTGGAGTTAAAAAAAAAAGTGGCTTGATGAATTTTTCGGGTCAAATCTTCGTGATTTTTATCGTCGAGAGACATTGAACATTTAGTGGATCGTTGGCAGGAAGTCATAAACAATGAAACGGAATAGATTTTTGAATGATTCACAGAACATTTCATAAATAATATATATCAAAATAAATTATTAAAAAAAAAAGAAACGAATTTATCTAACAACTGAATAATATGTTTATAACTAGTTTAGTTAAATGAAATAATAATTAAATGGGTAAGGCTTCTTACTGGAATATTTTATAGTACATGAGATAATGGTGGTGAAAAAAATGCATACATAAATTTATTTGCAATGCAAGATTACATTTATTAAACAAGAATAACAAAAGTCAAGTTTAAAACGCTAGTTTCTTTTGTTTTAAATTGCATAGACAAAGAAATGTTCTTGAATATCTTTGAGTGGGACTTACTGTGTTGGTGTGTTTCAGTGTAAAGCGTTCACAGCCCG
>OZ038514.1:19946601-20014101 GCA_964036315.1 Acanthosepion esculentum
CGTCTCCAGTACGCTGTTTTCATTTTAGGCTGTCCCTTTTGCTGACAAACATACATTCTGACATCTTACAATTTATTGTTAGTCCTTTCTTCTCTCTTTCCTTGTATTGGGTTTCCTGTCTTTTATTTCTGTATCTGCTATCAATAGCCTGTCGTCTGCGTATCTTACGTTAAGATTGTGTCCCCAAAATCATGCGGTAGGATACGTATTGATCCGCACTCACATATATGTGTGCGTGTGTACGCATGCGCTTGTATGCGTGTGTACGCATGCGCTTGTGTGTGTTTGTGTATCTATGCGTGTATTTCTGGGTGTTAAAGAAATGTATGCTCGTTGGATTATGTTTTATCTGTTTCAAACAATCCAAGATTCCTTACTTCATCACTGATGCCATCGTAAATGGTCGCCCGCCAAATGAGATCAAATTGAGCCTCGAATTAGCAAGCAGACGATAATTGCCCGATCTTTGAATCGAGTTTCTCTTGTGCGTTATTGGATTTCATTTTAGTTGAATGAAGATAAGCGCTAATTACATCTCAATGTCGACATCGCGAATTGGACATTCGCCCAATACAAAATTTGCTAAAAGTTTTTAAAAATTGTCTCGAGATGTCATACGCTTAAATATTTATCCTTAAAAACATATTTTTATTTTTTTGTGCGTGTGTGGTCATCGAAAAGATCTAACGAATACTCTCCCCTTTTTTACTCGCTTCAGTTTTATCACTCTACTCGTTAATGTCAGTCTGTTCATGTGTATCTGAGTCTATTCTAACATCTTTCTATTGCCCTCTTTTAGTATCTTTCCATCTATCTATCTACTTCCATATCTATTTATCTGTCGATCGATTTATTTATCTAAGTCTTTCATATCTATCTATCTATCTATCTATCTATCTATCTGTCCATTATCTATATATCTTGGTTTCTGTATATCTATGTATCTGTCTATCACAGTCTATTCATTATCTATCTATCTATCTATCTGTTATCTATCTCAATCTGTTCATATCAATCTATCTGTTTGTTCATTTCTATCTATCTATCTATCTATCTATCTATCTATCTATCTGTCTGTCTGTCTGTTCATTATCTATATATATTGGTCTCTGTATATCTATGTATCTGTCTATCATCGTCTATTCATGTCTATCTATCTATCTATCTATCTCAGTCTGTTCATATCAATCTCATTCTGTTCTTTATCTATCTGTCTGTCTATCTCATTTTGTCTTTTATCCATCTATCTCAGCCTGTTCATATCTATTTATCTCTCAATGTTTGTACATCATAGCTGCAGTGTACTACGACCGAACATTTGTGAATATAAGCAAGTACAAAAATACAATAAATCAGTGCATCATGATAATTCGTTATCTCAGAAATTCAAGTAGAATTTACGAATGATTATTAAACTAATTCGAACATGTTAAGTCTATCTGCGTTTTTCTTTTTTTTAATGATACGATCGATGTTTTCTGATATTTTTCTTTAATGATTTTAATTATTTTTTGATGACTTTTTGATATTTTTGATAATTTTTCGATCATATTTTAATGACATATTTTATATTTTTATGATAATTTGATATTTTTCATATCTTTGATATTTTTATCATATTTTTATGTTATTTTTTATATTCTTAATGATATTTTGATTATAGTTTTCATGATATTTTAATGATATTTTTTGATAATTTTTTAATGATTTTCGATTATATTTTTAATATTTTTATATTTTTCATGATATTTTAATGATATTTTTACGTTATTTTTTATAATATTTTGTAATTATATTTTGATTATATTTTTATTATATCTTTGATGCTATTTTGATGACATTTTTTATGATATTTTTATAATGTTGATAATATTTTGATGATATTTTTTATATTTTTAATATTTTTAATGACATTTTTTATGATATTTTTATAATGTTGATGATATTTTGATATTTTTGATATTTTTAATATTTTTAATGACATTTTTGATGATATTTTTATAATGTTGATAATATTTTGATGATATTTTTTAATGACATTTTTGATGATATTTTTGATGACATTTTCGATTATATTTTTGATGACATTTTTGATGATATTTTTAAGATATTTTTCATATTTTGATGATATTTTGATGATATTTTTATATTTTTTGACAATATTTTTATTATATTTTTATGATATTTTGTATGCTATTTTTATTATACCTTTAATATTTTTTATAATAATTTTTATATTGTTAATGATATTTGTGGTGATTTTTTATGACATTTCTTTAATGATATTTTTATATTTTGATTATATTTTTGATAATATTTTTGTTGATATTTTTTATAAAAGTTTTTATATATTTGACGATATTTTTTTTATAGTTTTGATGATATTTGATAGTTTTTGATATATTTTTTTCAAATTTGTGATGATAGCATAAACTTAAATCGAATATAAATATTCAATACATATGTGAATAGAATGTAAATGTGATGATAGCATACACATGATTAGAATGTAAAGGCCAGTCATCCACATATTGTTGTCTCCGTGTTGAAAAGACAAATGTAAAAATAGTGTCGAATGCTCGTTCGATTTGGACAAAAATTTTTTTTTTTTTTTGTCACAATCTTTGTGGTCGTTATAAACACTTGCGGCTATAACAGGCCGATTTTTATCTACTTGGTTGATCTCACATCAAAATGTCTCAACAGAATTTTCAAAAAATAGAGTAGCTATAAAACAGTTTTGATTGTCTCCAAAAATTGGATCTCATGATAAAAAAAATATATATATTTCTGGCTGGAAAGAAAAGCTATGAGATATTGAAATTTAATTAAAATTCCAGATGCTCACTCAGAAGTGCCGTTGTTGTCGTTGCCATCGGCACTCGCCCACATACGAGCATCGGATCGTCATCTTCTCGCAAAGAGAGTTTGACTAGGCCATTCCGCGCGGTGAATTTGATTTTAATGGACATCTTTGCTCAGCGGAGAACCCCACACACTTGGCCAGAAGCGCTTCCTTCGTGGCTCAAAGGGAACTGAGACGGGCGAGTTTTGGCAAACCTGGATGCATCGGGCTGTCGGGTGCACGGTCGGTTAAGGCCTTGCTTATGCATGCCCACCGGTTTGGCCGTTGAGATCGTGGATATTGTTGCCTATTCTGTCGTTGGAGGCCTTCGGGGGCTGGTCGTGTTCAGTCTGGTCTCACCTCCATCAACCTTACCGATATCAGTGGCCCTACAAGTGTTGGAACTCGAGACAGCTTCGCTCATAGGATCACTGGAACACAAAAGCCCTCAAAAGTTTAAACGTAATTATTTAGCTAGAGGGACACCAGCGAAACCCGTTCAGCATAACAAAAATCTCATTTTATTGAGATTTAACGAGACTTAATGCAAATTAACGAGATTTAATGCGATTTCGTTATAATAAAATTATTTTTATATGTTTTTACATGCAGCCTAATTCAATTATTTTCTTACACGCTAAATATTTCCTCTATCATATATAGCATATTTCCGACTATTCGCCGGAAAAAAATATTTTATTAACATAATCACGTTATTTATCGATGCATTTAAATCTGTAGGGAATACTAACACATGGCGCAAATATTATACAGTGAAAATTTCACAATTTCGAAATATTTTGGAAGGTAGTCATAATAGAAAAATTGTTTCTTTTTTTGTTGTTTACATCACTTACGCTTAAATACCCTTAGGAACTGCAAGAATCCATCTCTTCTGCCTCAGCTATGGATTAAATAGTAGCACTTATATCTAAAAAAAAACTATTCTTATGCCCCCCAAAATGTTAGCGCACTAATAACTCAAACCAAAGGTAACATTCTTAGACCTTTTTTTGCGCCGTTAACAGCGATTCCTTATGCTTGTACTCTAATCACTTGCGTTTAACATTGTTGTAAAGTATTAATTTTCATTGATTTTCAGTTTGTTTTTTTCTGCATCGTTTAGCGATAAATTTCCAATATGAAATTTCGCAAACCGTTTTTGATACGTTCGGTCATTCGTATTCCTTCTCCATGATTTGCTTTTGAGTTGCATTTTTTGAATTTTCTTAAAATGAAAAAAAAGAAGGATAATAATATGGTGAAAATGTTTATGTTTATTTTTTCCATCTTTAGTGTTAGAATTAGTAAGCTATTGTATTAATATAGAAGGCGTTTATCTCCCTTTTCAAAGGATAAATTTACTAATGTCCTAAAGTACCCTGAGGAAAACGTGACAGTCCATTCTTGAAAATAGCTCAGTTGCTGTTTAGATCTCGAGGGAGACAAATGATAAATTTGTATATTCTGTATATAAAATGCTAGCAATCATGATTAACTTTTAGAATTAATTTGAGTTAGTATAGTCCTTCATTCCATCGTGTTAATGTGTTAGTATATCATAGATATAGTAATGCCTGTAATGATCTTCGTAGAGTGGAAATAATCAAGATACTTCTTCTTTCCTTTCACGTAGCCCATAACTATACAACGTACTTCATATATCAAGTACCCCATAACTATACTACGCCAATTTCGACAGTTTTAAAACGTACACTGATATGCCAACTTTCAAAATACGATTAGAAGTGACCTTTATGACTGAAATAGGTTAAAATTCCTTCTGCTTAAAAAAAACGAACTTCTGGGCAAACTAATACAAGCATATACTATAACAGACGCGGCCAAACCGCGATAGCGAGCCACATGCGGCTCTTTGACCATTAATATGCGGCTTGTAGAAATATGGCTGAACTTTTTTTTTCATCACAGTTAATATAAAAAGTAAATAAGAAGAAAATTCAAGCTTTTTAAATATTTACTGGGTATGAATTGAGACCCCATTGGATTAAAACGTAAGTTTAATTTTAGAATGTATGAAAACGTATTTGTAAATTTTGTTCATGTCTTGCGGCTCTCAACCATCTGAACTTTATCGTCTGTGGCTCTTAAATTAAAAATCCCAAAAACCTCCATTCGAAAAAAATGTGAAAATTCTTTATTCTTTTTTCTCTTTTCGCGTAACAAAAATAGTTTCTGTCTTTCCAAAGAAATACACTGAGTCGCAATAAAAAAAAAAGAACTACAAAGAAAATCAACTTCACTTGGCAAAAGACTCAAGTTTTTTTACTATCGTCAGTCTTACAATTCTTTTACTGCTTAAAATGTTCATCAAAGTTACCTAATTGGAAAAACAAACCTTTTGTGCAAAATTAATAAATAAAAAGAAAGAATTTAGGAATCTTGGTCTTGTGAATTAGAAATTAAATATCCTTCTTTGTAGAAATTTTATTTTTATTTCTTTCATTGTTCAACGATTCTGATTTTACATTGAAAAACTTTATTACGCATAAAGTTAATTTTAATTTTTTCTCTGTGATATTATTCGTAACAACAAATATATTGATTATAAAATTTTATTCTTTATGAGTAATTTGTGTTTTTCTTTCTAAAAATTATATTTTTTAGTTTAGCATACCATAAAAAAGATAAATTAGAAGTAAATGAAATATCTTTATGCTACAAAATTAACAAAAAAGTAATTTATAACGAATTTTGTTTTAACTTTTCTCCCAAAATTTCTGAAATTCAAACATTCTCAAATAGACCTTTAATTCTGGTCCTCAGTTACACCATGAGTTATTCTGTAATATAGAACACCATGGTGGAAAAAAACGGTTTTTCGATATGGAGAAGGTTTTAGAATTATTAAGTTGTTCGGAAAATAATGACCGATTTTAGAATCAACTGAATTAATGTACTTAAACAGTGTTTAAATCATTCAAAATAGGAACACCGAACATCTATACATTTTTGCCATCGAGTTACAAAGTTATTTATGTTTTTACGATAAAACTCTAAAGGTTTAGATGCCTAAAAATCTTTGAATGCAGTTTCTACATCTTTGCAACGGAATGTCTTTTGACTTAAAAAATTGTCAAGATGCTAATGGTAGTCATTGGCGAGAGATCAAGGGAATATGGTGGACGGTGAATGTGACAAAATCTCGTATCCCAAGTCACACATCTGCAGTGTCTTCCTGGCAACATGTGGCTGAACATTGTCATGAAGCAAAATTGGACCTCGTCGATTAACCAGTGCCGGTCGGATTTTGCTTAACTGAACGTGCATTTCATTCAGTTGTGGCAGTAAACTTCGGCAGTGATGCTCTGGTTAGATTCCAGACAGCTGTCATGGATAACGTTTATGGTAGATTTCCAGACAATTACCATAATATTCTGTTGGTGCAACTTCAATTTTTCAAAGTGTTTGGATTCTTGGTAATTGTTGTGGTAGGATCCACCTAATTTTCATAGTGGAGTACCGACCAGATAAATATGGTTGGTACCGGGAAGAGAGGGGATCGAATCAAGAGATTCAACCAGAGACTCTGCCCGACTACGACTCAGTCAACACATTCTCCAGGAACGGTCTTCACAGGAATATACAAAAGACTATATGTAAATATTGTGTACACTTTCTTGTTTCAATACATTTTGTTCTAAGTACATTTTGTGTTGCATTATTATTCCATGCATTAGTCAAGTTATAATCAAGGCATGGCTAACAAGTCACTATTCGATCAAGAAATAGATTATTCGAATTTCACAGATGCAGCATCCAACACATTTCAAAACGTCGAATTCTTTGATTTTTTTTGAGTTCATATGGAACCCATTTATCGAGTTTCTTCACCTTGCCAATCTTCTGGAGATGCTACAATATTGTTGAAAAGCTGACGTACAATATGTGAGACATTTCTCTGACACTTTGACGTGGGTTTTGTTCAACTAGTATTTTCAGATGTTGTTTGGCAATTGCAGGTGGACGTCCTGTACCAAATTGACCTTTAAGATTCATACCACCAACTTCAGAAACCAGCACCGTGCTGTTCTATAAGAAGATGCTTCATCACCCATGCTTTGTTAACGTTGTCAGCAGTTTGAGAAGCATTATCAACAAACTTGAACTCATGCAGAAAAAGTAAATGCGTCTCCTCTCTTTCCTGTTCAACACGAATGCTATATAATGTTTTAAGTTAAATTCTGAAAGAGATTGATATAAAATTAACAATGGCGACACTTTAATCGTTAAGAATGATTAATAAGAGTGCTGGATATCCATCATCTTATATGGCAGGGAATGTCGGACAATCTCCCTGTGGAGAAGGAGAAAACTAAAGGCAATAAGGATACTGGCAATTCCATGGACGGTGCGAGTAAGCAATAAGGAAGTCTTAAAGAAAATGGCAACAGAAAGAAGACTTCTACTCAAAATCAGGAAAAGATAGCTGGAATTCCTTGGAACAAGGAATGGGGGTTTGGAAGACTTGACCCTCACGGGGCATATTGAGGATAAGAGATAAAGAGAAGACAGCGGGTCGCCTACCTGACTAGTTTGTGTGAATGCATGGCAGAACTAGAGTCAGGGGCTCCAGCAATGGTAGAGAAACTGCTAAGAGTCCCGCGAGATAGAAAGATGTGGAGAACCATATTCGCCTATTTCATGAAGGTACTCGGTATATAGGAGAAGAACTAATGTCCACATGTTCGAAAGGTTGAATGCGCTAAGTTTCAAACAATTGGCCATTATTTACACTCAATAAATTCAGTAATATTTTCTTGTACATAAACAAGAAAAAAATTATTTTTTCTTTTTTAAGTACCTCGTATGTGGTTTCTTAATCAAACTGAATCATAAGCGCTTGACGAGAAACGGACGGCGTCAAGAACCTTAATCATCCAATTGGTCAAAGAAAGCAATTTTTTTATTTATCTCCCTTGTGACGTTGTTATGAATCGACAAACCTTTTTCTTGAATCCTGTTGCCACATAAAGGGTGGAAGGACAATTACTGGAAATGTAAAATTTAAAAAGAAAAATCACAAAAGACGTGAATAGCAAAACCTGAATGAAAAGACAAGGAATAAATTTTCCCATCATGCCATGGAAGAAAGCAGTTAAATTCAGGGGTGTACTACTAGTATGACGTCATACGTCTACCATTTCCGGGTTCTTTGAATTTATCACAGTGACAAGGTAATTTCGCTTCTTGTTCGGCCCCTAACGACAACAGAATTTTTCTTTTCTTAGCTGTTGAAGTGGGATTTTCAGTTGATGTATTTGTGTCAAGGGTTTATTTATTTTATTTTCGACTTTTTGTTCTTTTGCTATTTTTTCTTTGTTTTGGGTTTTTTTTTTATTTCACAATTTTCATTTCTATCAAATATATTTTCCATTTTCCTGCTTTCTTTCCGGATTTTCATTTTCTTGTTTTCTTGCTTTTTTTCTCTTATTTATTTTCCCACAATTCATTTCGAAGAAAGCAGAGGAAGAAACAATAGCGAAATTACTGTCCCTTTACTTTCTTTCTTTCATACAATTTACTATCTTTGTTTTTAAACCTCTCTTTATTCTTTATTTCTTTCTTTGTAATATCTCTTCTCCCTTTCTTTCTTTAATTTATTTTCTTTCTTTCTTTGCCATAACTCTTCTTTCTTTCTTTTTTCATTTTCTTTGCCATAATTCTTCTTTCTTTTTTTTCTTTCTTTCTTTCTTTCTTTCTTTTTTGCTCTTCTTTCTTTTTTGCTCTTCTTTCTGTTTTCATTTTGTTTCCTTAACCTTTTTTTCTAGATATTTTTCTTTGCAGCCTGATTTCTTTCTTTCGTTTTTCTTCTCTATTCTTACAGGTCATTTCTTCATCATCATCATCATCTTCTTCTTCTTCTTCTTCTTCTTCTTCTTCTTTTTCTTCTTCTTCTTCTTCTTCTTCTTCTTCTTCTTTTTCTTCTTCTACTTCTTCTTCTTCTTCTTCTTCTTATTATTATTATTATTTCTTCCGTTGTTTTTCTTTCAACATTCATACTAACGCTTTTCTTTCTATCCTTCTTTCTTTTACTCTTCCTTTTCTTTCTCTGATAATGCTTTCTTTCCATTTTATTTAATTAATCTTTCATTGCCTTCTTCTTTTCTTTTCTTTTTTTTTCTTATTCCCTTGCTTTTGCTTTTTCTAATTCATCAGTTTTTTTTTTGTTTTTGTATTGTTTTATTTTTTGTCATTTTTTTCAACCTACGGATTCACTGACATAAAATAAGCAGCAATGGCTATCGAGTGCTGATCCTCAGGGAACTTTGAGCCTGGAAATATGATTTAATATTTACTTCTTGGCCGTTTCCGACTCGTCTACGCCTTCCGGTTCCAGCTTCCCTCAACATCGGCGTCTCGTTTTTTACACCGATTCTGCGAGACGCGGTTGTCACATGAAAACATAAAATATTGCCTTTTCCTCATTGTGAGGTGACCGGAATATCAGCAAAGACATCTCGATCAATAAAGAGGAATTGAATTTAATCAACTACAATAACGATAACAAGGGAAGCAATTAAAAAAAAGGAGAATGAACTAATAGTAACAAAAAGATTATCTGAAAATAATAATAAGAAGAAGAAGAAGAAGAAGAAGAATAGGTCATGAAAGAAATAAGGAACTCTATTCAGTAATAAAAGAAGCCAACAGATTCAAAATGGAGTTACAAGTGGGTGAAGAAGTGCAAGTAAACCATAATATACCTACTGCAGCGGCAAATACCTTAAAAGAAGGCAAAACAAATGCACTGGACCAAATGCAGAGACGATGGAAAGGTAAACCTCTTCGTAGCCAATATTCTGCCCATACAAAACAAGCTGTATATTACTAACAAATGGCGTTTACAAAATAAGCGGTAATATTCAATTTGCATAAGAATGTTTGAAAGCATTTTTAATAAACATTTCTTTTGAGTTATTTATTTTTAATTCAAATTTTTAAAATGAACATATACAGTGTAACCTGGATATAAGAGACCCGGATATAAGAGAAACTCGGATATAAGAGAGATTTTCTCTGGTCCCAAATTAGAGCCTGTGTTAATGTATATATAATAGACCGTACCCTGATATAAGAGAAACCCTGATATAAGAGACTTCTTCTCCGGTCCCGACAACTCTCTTATATCCGGGTTACACTGTATAAGCAATGTTTCTGTCGATAAATACCTTTTTTTTTTAAATTCGTCATGTTTTTCATAAATCAGTTGTCAATTTAGCAGAAAATATCAATGTGTTTATATTTAAAGAAAATATAAAATGAATATAGTCTTCGTTTCTACAAAATAACTTTTAAGACGTTGACATAAACTAAACAGTTTTAAAAAGTGTTAGCATTTTTTATAGAATTCTATAATTTTAAGCCCGGCAACGATAGTTACGATCTTATTTCCTGTCGCGTTCCTCGTAAAAGTTGTTGTTCACATTGTTACACATTAATAAAGCGGAAGCGAAAATATTTTACGGAATTTTTTAAATATGTCAAAAAATCTGTTTAATTCTTCTTTTTATCTATGTGCCTTCAGTACGTTGACGATCGTGGTTCTCCATAATTTCCTGTCCTTTGCAGCTCTCAATAAATTTTGATTTTTCCCATCTCTCCCAAACCCTGCGCCGCCATCCATTCACTCAAGTAGACTGTTCTCGTTCCACTGCCCATAGATTTGGTGCCATAGTCCGTTCAATATCTGGATCGGGCAGTGTCTAACTGGACTCAATAGAAACAGGAAAGCAATAACTAAAAATAACTTGGTTTATTTAATTTATTTATGTTTTTGATTTCTGAGTTGTTAATCTATATTTTAATACTGTTATCAAAATAAACGTTTTTAATTCTTTTAAAGCCTATTTTAATATTTTACTCAAGACATCAAATGAAATCTGTAAAAAAATACTTTTTAATATGCTCAGTTTAGTTTTTGTGGTCAGCTAAAGAAAATAGCAGATGCTCCTAAAAACATTTCCAATTTTAAAGGAGCCATTACTACTAAAAACAAAATAAAACTGCTTATTTGGGTGGAAGACTACAATGATAGCAAATGATAGTTTTGTATTATGTGATTCACCCCAACTAAAATGAACATTGCATTCAGTGTTAGGACTCCGAAATAACAGGTGAATCTACGAGTTGATCTGAAAGATGACATCCTAGCCACCAGGTGCAAACCTGCGCTTGCCTCGATTTCAGTGACTCTGCCTGATATATAAACGCGTGGTTGACCAAGCTGCGCTGAGGATGTGAACCTGTGGAAAAATCCACATATGTAGATATATAAGCACCCACCCAAGAGTAATTGGCGAAACTCGGAGTTGAATAAAATTATATGTTAAGTACAAGAGATTAGCTCTAGTGTTCTCATTAAAATGTACCATGATGACATTACAGCTTGACATCTTAAATATTCCAAGTTACGAATTGCCAGCTTGATTGCGGCATGAGAACATGTTTTCTAAAACTTAATTCAGAAAGAAGCTGAAAAGCAACACAAACCTTTGCCATTTCATTTTCAAACATGGGGGAGAATACAGGGTAAAAATATAAATATTCTTTTGCTGCTTGCTTGAGGACATGAAAATTTAAACAATTTAAGGACATTGAAAAAAGCAAGCATATTTCAAACAATAATTCTGACTCGCCTGCAAAATAAATACAATTGTTTGATTTACCGCTCGTTATAATTATCTACTAAGATGGCGAGCTAATCCCTGTTGCAAATGCCTTTGGGTTTAACAAACACCCACAGAGATAACCTGTAGTTTATACTACAAGAGATAGAAAAACTTCGTGAGAAACAAAGAAAAGAGTACTGAAGTGTTACGTAATATCAGCCCTCCTATATGGCAGTGATTGTTGGACAATCTCCTCAAAGATAAAGAAGAGACTTAAAGCAATAGAAATGTGGTTCAAGAGAACGATTCTAAGGATACCATGGACGGAATGTGTGAGAAACGACGAGGATTTATAGAAAATGGAAACAAAAAGGAAACTTATACATGACATCAGAACGAGACAGGGGATATTTCATGGGCACATAATGAGGAAAGAGGGCTTGGAAAATCTGATACTCACATGACAGATTGAAGGTAAACGGGACAAAGGTAAACAACACATAAACTTGTTAGTGAGCTTGAGTGAATCAATGGCGGAAAGGATTTAGGAGAAATAACAAAAATGGCTAGAAAGGACAGAAAATTGTGAAGAGCCATGATCACCTAAATCTTGAAGAGTGGGAAACTTCTATCATTTAACCTTTTATGTTTTTGTCGATTTTAAGTGCATTGTTAGTGGAAAAGTACATACGATACATTCAGTGTCGGATTTACATATGGGTTAGTGTGGGTTGCAGCCTAGGGGCCTAAACACTTGAGGTTCCCTAAGAGTAAACACATCAAGAAAAAATTTAATTTAGTCTAAAATTAATCTTTTTCTGCTATATCTATGCATTTGATGTCTTACTTTGATAAAAGTCATTATCTTTTAGTAAAATGTGATACAATCAAATATCCTTTTATTTTCTATCTAATCTTCATGATTTAAAATACTTGCTTATTTGAAGTTGACAATTTTAACAGTAAATATGATTAAGTCTTTTTCAGCTGTGGTGATCTGGGATCGCAAAGCTGTAGCAAAACAGAATATTCCTTCTCCATCATCTTTATGTTTTTAGGATGCTCTGCTAGTGAATTCGAATCCTAGAATTTCAGTGCAATACAGTCTCTTCATTCGAGAGACATTTCTGTAGAATGTAAAGTTTGGATAAAAAAAATAGCATGAATTTGCTAATGAAATAAATTGGATGAGTTCCTAAATCATTAAAAATTTTAGTTGAAATGTTTCTTGTTTTACATCAAGAAAGTATCATCTACAAAAATAACTTTTTTTATAGACGTGGTGTGGGGAGAGGGGAGACAACATATTCTAATCGCCCTGCCCCAACCCCTAACATAAATCCCAAGTTATTAATTCAACAAATAAAATTTTTCTTTTTCATCTGTGGTAATCTAGCATTGCAAGCCAATGTTTTAATTTTCCGTCAACTTTATGATTTTTAGGATGTTTTGCTATTGAATTTGAATCCTAGAATTTCAGTGTAATACTAGCCCTTCATTCTATATATGGATAGTTGGGATAAAAAAAACCTTGAAGTTGCTAATGAATTAAATTGGATGAGTTCTTAATTTTAACTGAAAAATTTCATGTTTCACACCAAAATAGCATCATCTAGAAATATATCTTCTTTTTTATAAGCATGGGGTCGTAATGAAGAGATCCCAAATTCATAATAAAAAAGACCTCCAAATTGTATTATCCCAGGGGCCACTTAAGACCGAAATCTGGGCCTGTACATATATTTATTTTTTTTTTTTTTTTAATCATATCACCCCAAGCAAGGCCGGAGGCCACTATCACGCAAGGGGTTAAAGAAGGGTTGGAGGAAGAGCAGATAGGAGTGGCAAGGGAGGGGATGTGGAGAAAGAGAAAGACAGTGGGTCGATCAAGGCAAGGGGGCCACAAAAGATCCGGAGCGAGAGCAGATTGGAATGAAAAATGAAAGGATGTGGAGAAGAGAAGTGTATAGATCAAGGCAACTGGAGATGTCGATTGACGCTACACTTAAACCATTGGAGATTGTATTTGTCAGGGAAACAGTAATAGGGAAGGGAGTTCCATAGGCGAGATGTGCGAGACATGAAACTATTGGAGTAGAAGAGACGTCTATATATATATATATATATATATATATATATATATATATATATATATATATGTGTGTGTGTGTGTGTGTGTGTGTGTGTGTGTGTGTTTAAATATACATATATATATACATGTGGGGGTAGTGTGTATATGTATATATATATATATATATTATTTTTTGTGATGTCAACGAACACTCGCTGCCACTTTTGTGATGCCAACGAATACTGTTTGTCACTTTTGTAATGCTCGTTGTAGTAGAGACTTTGTAATCGCAGGTACGCCGTTGAACAATACTGGTGTCAGATGCCTTCGAATATCACTCGCACTAATAGTACTTGCTCGATAATACTCGGTCAAACAGTAATCCGTTTAGTGATCCGAATAGCAAAATAGTATAGGGAATAGAGTAGAGAATAGCGGCCCGTATAGTAATAGAGGATAGACTAGAAATAGAGATCGTTAGTCGTCACGCGACTTCCCATATATGCGTTTCCTCTATGTTCACGTGGTCTACTTAATTCAATAATGGGATCGCCTGTGTTTGTTCACTGGCGATCTTTGTTCAAGCTCAAATGTCGGCAGCGACACTTTATTCCTATATAACATTATTATTAATAATATTATTATTATTATTAAAACTAAAATAAATCAACAGAATTCGTTTAAATTATTTAACCAAACATACTTGAATGAAAATATGCTGCCTAAATACACGCACGCACGCGCGCGTTCACACACACACACACACACACACACACACACACACACACACACATATATATATATATATATATATATATATATATATATATATATATATATATATATATATATATATATATATATATATATATAATAGATAACGGCTCGGATTGAGGAATCGGAGAGCCGAGTTCGAATTCCAGTTGAATCCATTGACATTCACTTGGGTGAGAAGAGGTATGAATAATCTTCTCCCTCCCCTCCTCCACTCCAGCTGTGGGAAAATAACAGGACAGACCGGATTTTATAACCTTGGTTGGCAACTGGTCTACCGCAGAAAGAAAGTGAAACCTACTGCTGGAAAAAATCTGCCTCGTCAGTCATCTATCAAAAGATACATGATCGCCTAATCGTGTATCACGACTGATATATATATATATTTTTAAGCATATCACCCCAAGCAAGGCTGGAAGCCACTAGTACGCAGGGGGTTACAGAAGGTTTGGAGGAAGAGCAGATAGGAGTGGTAAAGGAGAGGATGTGGAGAAAGATAGTGGATCGATCAAGGCTAGGGGGTTACAGAAGATTTGGAGCGAGAGCAGATGGGAATGAAAGGTGAAAGGATGTGGAGAAGGGAAGAGGATAGATCAAGGCAGCTGGAGATGTCGATTGACGTTACACTTAAATAGTTGGAGCTCGTATTTGTCAGGGAAGCAGGAATAAAATAACCCGGTAGGAATTAGCATACTTAATAATGTTCCCTTGCGTTTTTAGCAGTGATAACTAATTAATAAAAAGTAATGAATAAAAAACACGAATAACAGGATAGAAAACATTTTATTTAATAGCTGTACATTCTCGCTTCATGTACCTTAAACTAAGTAGACTCTATTGTTTACATTAATGGATTTTTCCACCCCATGTAGAAGAAAATATTGGGGCAACCAGTTTAATCAGGTAGTATGAAAAGGAGCAACTAAGTAAGACAATTTTATCGATGATAAAAAAAATAAAGATATAAGAACAGAGGAGATTTGTTTATCTTCATATTTAATGGAACTCCTTACTCTTCTACAGAGTTTCATGGACAAATTGGCGTCTAAAAACCACGAAAATGAAAATTGCACTGTCATCTCCTTTAAACAGATATATTTACCAAAATTACACAAAAATATCTTCAAATACGAAAGAGTAGATTTATTTAATAAAACCGTCATTGACTTCAAACATGGCCTATCCTATTCTGGATAGGCACCTTGTTTAAGTTAATGAATGCTTCCATAATCCTTGCCTTCAGTTCATCTTTGGTGTTACAAGGAGTTTTGTTGGTATCTCGTTCGACTGCGCTACACACATAATTATCAAGGCGGTTACAGTCTGGAGAGTTAAGCGGTCATATGTAATGGATGATGTGGTCGAAGAAATTGTCTGACAGCCATGACTGGGTTCTCCTGCTTGTGTTATATGGTCTAGAGTTCTGTTTCCAGACATAGTGTCTTCCAGCAGGCACCCTCTTGACCCAGGGTAGCACTAGCCCCTTAAGGGACTTGATGTAGACTTCCTTGCGAAGTCTAAGGCCCTGAATGGAGGCATAACTTCGCTATCACTAATGATCACTCAAAACACCTTCGTAATCACCATTAGACTCATCCAACTCTTTCCGAATCTTCTGCGCTGTCCTCAGATTGACACCCAAACACTCTGTGCTTCCGGCGCAAATGCCAAGCAGTACAAGATGATGTTTCAAAATTTCTGGCGGAGTGAATTGCGTCATGTTGTTCTTTTTCTCACAGGATAGTGCCCAACTGACCCTACTATACTGTGCAGTCGACAAATTTTTTTTAAATCAATCAATGAGCATGCGCAAAATTAAAAATATAAACTGGTGACAATTTACCCATCACACCCTGTAAATATTTCTGAAGGAGAAAAATGAAGCTGCTAACGAAATAAATTGGATGTTTTCCAAAATCATCAGAAAAATTAGTTGGTGTTTTACACCAAAAAAGCATCATCTAAAAATATATCTTTTTTTTTATAGACACGGTGGGTGGCGAACATACGTAATGAAGGGAGGGGAGTAAAATTCATAGGGACCGGACTTAGGCCTGGATACACTTAAGCTGATTACATATTTGAAATCTAAAGAAATTTTTAACTCAGGTGGCAAACTTTCAAAACTACATACCGTGTTTACTTAATTATGAATGAGAACCTTCATTCGGCAAAAGGCATGAAACTAAATCAAATTTCACAGATTTTTAATTTCAAAACTATTAAAGATACAGGATTTTTCCATCACTTATCGAAAGACGTGGATTTTTATAAGATAATTTAAGAAGGTGGCCTTGCATATTTGCGTAAAACTGAGTTAATTGATATGGTACGACATATATATATATATATATATATATATATATATATATATATATATATATATATATATATATATATATATATGGCAATAGGAAAACAGTAATTGCTGACGCGTTTCGTCCAATGTGGACTTTTTCAAAGCAAGAAACGAAATAAATTTAATTAAAAAAAGAAAATTAACAAAAACAAAAAACAGAGTGTTCTTAGCAACTGGAATGTAGGGGACGCTATTTTCATATTGTTAACTGAAAATAACGCGTGGAGAACATTATCATTAATCTGTGTTGATGGATTCAACCATTTTCTTTTGATTTTAATGTTTTGTGAGAGCAGTAATTTTGTTAGAAAAGGTGAAATAGGGAAAAAGCCCGGGCGTAGATTATTATTTGGGTATTGTTCTATGGTGGCACTCTCTAGAATTTTCCTTCTGAGTGAGTTATTTTCTTTTTTTATAAGTATAGAATTTTTAAAATCAAAATTATGGTTGAATTTATTCCTATGCATTACTAAGGCATTATTTAAGTTGTTTATTCTAAGGTCTCTTTTGTGTTCATTGATACTTTTTTTATGTTTCTGCTTGTTTCTCCAATATATTGGGAGGAACAGTTTTGGCAATTTATTTTATAAATGCCTGCTTCAGAAATGTTATAGCTATTGTTGTTTGAAGATCTTATTATATCTATAATTGTTTTCGAGGTGTTTGTGACTATTTTAAGATTATATATATATATATATATATATATATATATATATATATATATTACTTTTTTAATCGATAACCCCTCCCTCATGTAACACAGTAAAGCCACTATGACACAAGGGATTACTGGGTGGAAGAGAATTATAAAACAGATGCATTGTTGTGTTGCGAGTAACCAGTAAGGCAATAGACAGCGATTGGCATTGCACTTAAATTTTTGAAGATCAAACTTGTATGAAAAACAAGACACCTGAAGAAAGTTACACAAGCGAGAAGAGAATCTGTTGGCATAAAATTTACTGTTACATCTAGCAAATTCAACTGTTAATTGATAGGACCTTACCGCCAGTCTAGTACTACGCTTAAATTCATAAAATCTAGGTACCATAGCAAAGAGCAATTACCATGAAAGTCTTTATAGAAAAGATACAGGGAAGTTTCATTTTGGCAGTGGGAAAGTAACTGAAGCCGAGATGCCAGGTCAAGACCAATAATATTGCTTATTCGTCCTTGGATTTTATCAAGAATCTCTAAATATAAAGCAGAAGCACTGGCAGTAATATTCAAGGATGGACGAATGGTACACTTATAGATATGTAAGATAGATTCAGGAGATAAAAATTGTCTAACACGGCACAGTAAACCAACTTTCATAGCAGCAGATCTAGCAATGCATTCAATATCTCAATATTCAATATATCTGTCTTTCCACTTCACGTCAGCCGAGAATGTTAGCTCGAGAATACGCAACGAGTTTCCTCGAGATAAGCATCAGCCATACTGAGAGAAAACAGAAAGGGTTCTCTGAGATAATTAATAGAGAACAGTTTTGTTTTGGGGGTGTTATCAGATAACAAGTTGGGAGCTGATTCCATGTATATGTATATATGTCTGTGCATATGCATACATATATATATACATGTTTGCACATACATATATATGTTTGTGTATACGTAAACATATATGTATACACACATATATGCCTGCGTATATTTGTATGCGTGCTTTCATACAAATAAGTTTGTGAAAATGTACGTATATATATATATAAATGATATATTAGGAGGATTTGATAAATATAATTAAGTGATTCATCGAGTCTGAAACCTCAACAGAAAGCACTGGACGGCCGTTTCGTTTTATATTTGGGACTCATCAGCAGTGCGCATCCACTACCGAGAATTGAAACCCTGACAGTTAGGTTGTCAAGCGAACATCCTACCAACTGTTCCTCGGTGACGAAGAGGTTGCAAATCCTCCTAATATATCATTTATATATCATTGCTTGAACCGGCTTCTAATGCTACAGTTGGCGCGACTTGGTGATAGTAGTTGTGGCTCGGGGGGGGGGGCACAGTCTTATGGTTAGAGAGAATCTCAGTTGGGTTCCACCACGGAATTTGTGAGCGAGCGGCGCTATATTGAGTCTGATTTGCGACCTCTTCGTCAAGAACAGTTGGTAGGGTGTTCGCTTGACAACCTAAATGTCAGGGTTTTAATTCTCGGTAGTGGATGCGCACTGCTGACGAGTCCCAAATATAGGACGAAACGGCCGTCCAGTGCTTTCTGCATTCTGTTGAGGTTTCAGACTCGATGAATCACTTAATTATATATATATATATATATATATATATATATATATATATATGTGTGTGTGTGTGTGTGTGTGTGTGTGTGTGTTTCTGTGTGCGTGTTTATGTGATAGAAAGTGAACATATATATATATATTAAAAAAATAGAGCACTTAGATACGTAAGATATATATAATATATATGCTCCTGAAAAATCTTTTCGGTTGAGCTCTCAGGGGAGAAAGTGTGAGTTTGTAAACAGTAACTATTACTACTAATAATGCAAGACTCTTTGGTAAAGCGAATCGAGTTCTGTGTGTTTATCTAAAAATAAATATGCTTAAATTCACCTTCATTAGGAGTAGAATCTCCGAATGACGCCAATTCAGTCGGGTTTCGATGCAAGCTAGAGGCAACCAGACGTCTAGCCACACTGATGAGCTGTGATACAGCGAAACAGTCTGTCTGTAGAGGACAATATATATATATATATATATATATATATATATATATATATATATCGGTTGAGCTCTCTGGGGAGGAAGTGTGGGTTTGTAAACAGTGACTATTACGGCTTATAATGCAAGACTCTTTGGTAAATCGAATTGAGTTCTCTCTGTCACTGTGTGTTTATCTAAAAATAAATACGCTTAAATTCTCCTTCATCCCTGCCGTGCGTCAACGGCTTAGCGGTAGAATCCCCGACTGACATTAATTCAGTTGGGTTTCGATCCTAGCTAGAGGCAAACGGACGTCTAGCCAAACTGATGAGCTGTGATACAGCGAAACAGTCTGTCTGTGGATGACAATATATATATATATATATATATATATATATATATGAAGAGGGAGAGAAAGAGAAAGAAAGATATTTGAGTAGGTTTTATCTGCTTATATGTGTGTGTATATATATATATATATATATATATATATATATATATATATATATATATATATATATATATATATGTGAGTGTGCACTCACACGCGTGCGCATTCGGGCATATCCTTAGATGCGCTTGTGTGTAAATATCATATATGTATATGTGTGTATGTTCATATATATATATATATATATATATATATATATATATATATATGCATATGTGTCTATATATGCTTATATCTGCACAAATGTGTGCGTGTATGTTTGTTTGATTCGGTCACTAAAACGAAACCCGACCAACCAAAGCCGGATGCCCTGAATGGTCCAATCGGATACACAGTTGTCCAAGAATCAAAGAAATCGTCACAAGGAATCGATTCCATGGAGAAAACAAAGGCAAAAACAAACAATAGCAAAGATTTTTCGTTAAGATCTGAATAGCAGCAATTTTCTGTTTGCTTCAGCTAACAAGGCTCAGCTTCAAAGAGCAAATCGGAGAAGCGGAAAGAAAGAAAACAAGGACGATAACTCTTCGTTTCCCCGCCGATCTATTCTGTCGTTTTGTAACCTTTGTTCGGCTACGAAAGAATGTTATGAAAGTTACTGTTTTACAGCAGGCATAGAAATGTTGGATGGCAGGAGAAATGTACGTATAAAAACTACCTTTCGTCCATACTTAGAATATTGTTGTCACATGGTCCGGTACTCTTGAGGAGATCCAAAGGTGAATCAGCAATATTATTGGTCCTTATCTGGCAGCTCAGCTTTGTCACTTTCCCACCGTCATAATGTGGCCTCTCTGGGTTTTTTCTACAAATACTTTCACGGAACCTATACATATATATATATATATATATATATATATATATATATATATATATGTATGTATGTATGTATGTATTCACCATATAGCTCGAACATTTTACAGTGAAAATTTCATATCAAACTTCAAACACATGCGTGTGAGGCTGTTGAATTATCCACCTGCGTATCTATCTATCTAATTCTTTTCATATCTATCTATCTATCTATCTATCTCAGCCTCTTCATATCTATATACTTATCTCAATCTCTTTATCCCTCTCTCACTCACTCTCTCTCTCTCTCTCTCTCTCTCTCTCTCTCTATCTATCTATCTATCTATCTATCTATCTATTTTTGAGGCAGTTTAATGAGTCCATCTTCTCAGACTTTAACATCTTTCTGGGTGGTGAACAAATCTAAGAGTTGTTTTTTTGTTGTTTACAGTCTTCCAGATTATTGCAATTCTTCTCATTAAGAGAATTTTGTAGGTTTCGAAATAAGTGGTAATCTGAAGTTATATCTAGTACGTTTTCTATCTTTCAGATCAAAATCTCCCCTTCTGAAACAAGCGAACAACGTATGAACAGTACACGCAGCTATTGCACCTTCTCCATAAACGGCACATACCTTTTTTGCTGTTTGTACAACGTATTTTCCCTCTCTGGAAATAACAAAAAAAGCATCAAATAACGAAAATGCATATCATTTTACAGCATTTTCTCTTTTAATGTGATATAAAAATTCAATTCACAATCCACACTACAATCCCTTATCCCACAAACGAAACGTAGTGAGCATCTCACTATTCTATCGTTATTACCGCAGCAAATGTTCAAATGAGTTATATTTTTAAGTTCCACCAGCTCGGGCCTTCACAGCAATGCCGCCATGTTGACAGTGACAAATCATCCTAATTCCCTTCGTATTCCTCCGATAAAAAGCAAGCTCCACTCAGACAGCTTCTTCCCCAAAACAGTTACTTTGTGGAACAGAATCCCGGGAGGATGCTTCCTTAACCACTACAATTTAATCCATTCAAGTCCAGGATCAACCGTTATCTATCCTACATATGCTCATAATATGCAATTCTTAATTTCCCTTTCACTTACAAAAATCTTATTCAGTAACCTTCTACCTTTTATTGGCTGAACTAAAGTAAAAAAAATTGCTAAGTATCGGAATTTCTAAAATCTTTTCTTGGTTCGGGCGAGAGCCTTTTTCATAAACACTCGTGTATATATATATATATATATATATATATATATATATATATATATTTGACATCCTGGATTCTATCCTCTTGGAATTATTTTTTATACACATATATATGTGTATGTATGTATATTTATTTATATATTTTAGATATACGATTGCATATGTATGTGTATATTTACCACTAATATTATATATATATATATATATATATATATATATATATTAGGTTGGTGCAAAAATAATGTCGTTTTTTGACATGATCTTGAACGTCAAAAAACGACATTATTTTTGCACCAACCTAATATATATATATATATATATATATATATATATATAAACGACTTCCGGTAAAACACCTGCAAATAAACAAATAAACGACTTCCGGTAAAACACCTGCCAAAAATGACTACCCACAATGCACCGCTGACCCGTATACATAAATAGCCGAGAAAAATGACAGCACTCGTGGCCCGATGATTGCTCTCTCCTCTTCCTGCCCAGAGAAGAAGGCCTCTGGGACTCAGGTCACTAAAGACCAAACTCCCCCTCTGACCGAGTCTGCAAAATCCGCCGCGCCTGTAATGGGCATGCCAGCTGCCGGGACCGGAGAGGTTGTTCCCCCGGTTGGGTCTCCACCAAAGCCCTCATCCCCCGAAGAGCCCTCTTCTGCCGCTTCTGTGGCTAAGAAGGGGGAAGAAGGGGAATGGCTGGTAGTTGGCAGGGTCAGAGGGAAGCGTCAGCCAGCGGGTCCTCAGTCCCCTCAAGCCTCGGGGACTAAAGACACTTACAGCCCCACTCCCTCTAACAGCAGTAAGGGCGACACCCCGGCCTCTATCCAGACTATGGAAGAGCTCCAAAAGAAGTACGATCCAGGCTTCCTTAAAACCGAAAAAGTTAAGGAACTTAAGAAAAAGCTGGATAAACAAAGAAAAGAAAAACTATCCCCTTCCAAGAATACATTTACAACACAGTCTCCACAACCCTCTACATCTCGTCAAAGCAAGTCACCCACTAAAAATAAGGCCACTCCCCCCACCTCCACCAACTCGCCACCTTCTCCACGCCCCTCAACCCCTCTCTCTAGAGTGAAGCCTTCTCCCGCCACTCCTTCAACTTCTTATGCCCAGTCCCAAATCCCTCTCAGTAGAGATCCCAGTCCCTTCAGACAACCATGTACTCCCCGCAATACTCCCAGTCCTTCTCCCACTAAAATGCCCCCGCCAGCTATCAAAAGGCACAGAAGCCCAACGCAAGATTCAGCGGAAAAAAAGAAGAGGCCAAAACATATCTACAATCCTGGCACAAATGTGTGCAAAATCTCGCCCTTACAAGCCGAGAAAGCCAAAGATTATGGCAACAGGATCAAGGAACTAAAATATCTGTTGTCAATGAAGCAATTCGGCGACAAGGATATTGATAATCCGAACAATTTTCCACACGCCCAGAGAGTTTTGACGGTAATAAGAGTTGAAACTGGGGCAAAACAAATTTGGGCCATGTTGGACGAGGCAATGGCTTCGTTCGACATGACCGCACCCATTGCTATCGTCCAAAGCGAAAAATTAAAAAAAATGAAACAATTCTGTGCAGGGAGGGTCCCAGTTTTTGTTCACCCCTCCCTTTATAGAGCACTAAAATTGACTTTCCCGTGGGATATCGGCGGAATCTCCCAAGACGGTACCATCAAGAATGAGATGGGCCATGGGTCTATGGGAGAGGCTGTTGGTATCCTAACCCCAGCCATGTTCAAAGCAGATAAACAACCCTAATCAGTATTCAATATGGCTCTCTGGTTAGCTAGTTTAAATGTCCGGGGCCTGAGGGTGGAGTCTCGCAGGGCGAGGCTCTCTCGTGACCTTCAGCGCCTCGGGGTAAATATCTGTTGTGTGCAAGAGACCCGGTTTTCTTCTCAGGATCGTGGGGATGTGCTGTCTAATGGGTTCGCCCTTTATTCAGCATGTTTTGATGGTCGTTCGAGGGGTGTCTCTTGGCTAGTGAGCAGGTCTTTAGACGCTGTATGTACTCTTGTTTTCGCAGATCCGGCGGGCAGGCTTTGTGTGCTGGACGTTACCATAAAAGGTAAGGCTTTACGTCTCATCGGCGTTTATGCGCCTAATATCCATGCTGAGCGACCTGGTCTGTTTCGGCAGATCGAGCCGTTTTTGACGACATCTCGTCGGGTAGTTTTAGCGGGTGATTGGAATGCCGTCCTTGATCCCGATATAGATCGTATAGGGAAAAAACGGGTTACTAACAATCCTGATATGAAACCATTCCGGGACTTTATCGACGGGTTCGATCTCGTCGATAAGTACCGGAATGAGCATCCTCGGGATATAGCTTGGACTTGGACTAATAGTGGCAACTCGGATCCTGGGACGCTTGCGAGCTACCTAGATCGAGTCCTAGTTAAGAGAGTCGATGTAGGGCTCTTAGGGTGTCCAAGTTTCCATTATATAGTTTATTCGGATCATAGGCTTGTCCGGGTCCGTGTAAACTTAGATAAGCCTAAGGTTAGGTTGGCTGGTTACTGGAAATTCAACTGTTCACTGTTTGGTGAACAGGGATTTCGGGACCAGCTGCTACTAATGATACAACGGGAATTGTCGGGAGCGGTTTTGGGGAACGCCTGGTGGGGTAACCTTAAATCCAAAATTAGAACGTTTGCTGCCGATTTTAGTCGTCGACTCAATCGAGATAGATTAGCGGCGCAAACTGCTTTAGAAGGAAAAGTCGATCGGGCCGTGAAATCCCGTGTTAGTGGGGATGTAGCCTTAGCTAAGGCAGAGTTGGCCTCCTTGCTTATCAAGAAGGATCAAGCTCTGGTAGTTAGGGCTAGGTTAAAAAGAATGTCCTCTGAGGCGACGAATATGGCCGCTGAATTGCGTGCAGAGGAGAGTAGGAGTGCGTCTCGGCGACATATCGCGTGCGTCACATTACCGGATAATCGGACCGTGACTACAAACGCGGGCATATGTGAGGTCTTTCGAGATTACTTTCAGGATCTTTTCACCAGGGAGCCCGGTCTGAGCTCGGCTCAGTTCGACTCCTATTTAGCCGACTTTCCCTGCCTCGAGGCAGCTGAAGCGGCTGGGTGCGAGGGTCCCATAACAGAGTCTGAGATCTGGGAAGCGCTGAAGCAGGTTGGCCTGGATAAGTTTCCGGGACTCGATGGTCTGCCCTACGAAGTGTACTTGAGGCTGTCGCCCGTTTTTGTTCCTTTGCTGGAACTGATTTTCAACCACTGGATGAAGCAGGGGTCTATACCTCAACGCTTCACCAGGGGTGTGATCAAGTTGCTGCGTAAGGACAAGAACGGTGGGGATGGGTTAGGGAACTTTCGCCCTTTAACGATGCTAAACGCTGAGTTGAAGATTTTGGCGAAGATCTTAGCCAACCGTTTGCAGCTTGTCCTGTCTAGTCTGATTGGCCCCGAGCAGACTTGTGCTGTGAAGGGCAGGACTATTCAGGATAACCTGCATATGGTACGCTTGATCTTAGAACAAGTCGACGGTGAAGCCGCGCTGATCAATTTAGATCAGTCCAAGGCCTTCGATAGGGTTGATCATCGTTTTCTGGAGGCTGTCCTTTCGTCGGCCGGTTTCGGAGCCGACTTTCGCTCCTGGATCCGACTCTTGTATGCGACCCCCGGTGCGCTGGTGGAAGTGAATGGAGTAAGATCGAAGCCTTTCGTATTGTCTCGCTCTATTCGTCAGGGTTGTCCGCTCTCGCCTTTGCTTTACGTTCTTGCGTTGGAACCTTTCCTTCGCAAGTTAAAGGCGAATCCGGTCCTGCGTGGAATATCTCTGCCTGGGGCTACCACCTCAGCAAGGTATTCTGCCTATGCTGACGACGTTTCGGTTCTTGTGTCGAGCAGAGCCGAGATTGACGAAGTCAGCAAAGAGGTCAGTGGTTATGAGATGGTGACAGGGGCCAAGATCAACCGTGATAAGTCTGTTGGCTTGCGGTTGGGTGCGTGGAAGGGAGTTTCTCTTCCCGGACCTTTCCTCTGGACGGATGGGCCGATCAAGATTCTCGGCGTCTGGTTCGGTCCGGATCTCCAGTTGGAAATGAATTGGTCGGAGGTACGAGAGAAGGCCGAGAGCTCGGTTAATCTGTGGTCTCGGAGGAGGCTTTCCCTGAAGGGAAGGGCGGAAGTATGTGTTTCACACATATATCCAATCCTCGTGTACCGACTCTCTGTACTTCCACTTCCGTTTGCCCCACTAATTTTATTAGTAAGGCTCTTGTTCTCCTTCTTGTGGGGAGGCAAGGCCCCTATGGTATCTCGGGAGATCTGTTGCCTTCATACCGCTGAGGGCGGTCTGGGTATGCCAAGCATTGAGATTCGTCAACATATGCTTCGCATTGCATTCCTAGACCGATTGTGTCGCGAACCGGACGAGGTGGGAGCCTTCTGGAAGGAAGACGCCCGGAAAAATTTCCCGTCCCTAAGAAGTGTGCACTCGTGCGAGTGGGAGGCCCGCCGTAGACCCCGTGCCGAAAGCTCCTTCTATCACGAATGTCGTCGCGCTCTGAAATGCCTCTTACGGGCGTCGGAAGGCCTCTCCAACGTCCAGGCGTTGTCTCGTAGGGCATTGTATCAAGTGTTAGTTCGGGGGTCCGTTCAAGATGCTCTGATTAGCGAGCTCGGTCTTACGAAGCAGCAGGCTCGCTCAATATGGCCTTGGGCGCCAGGGTTGAAATGCCTCACTAACGATGAGGCATCACTCACCTGGCGGGTGATTCGTAGAGCCCTCTGGGTCGGCAAAAGACTTTGTTCAGCGGGCTTGGAGAATTCTCCAGACTGCCGCCGCTGCGTTGGGGAAGTCGAGACCATTGGTCACGCCTTCTTTCAGTGCACGGTGGTAGTGCCGTTGTGCAAGTTCGTTGAAGGCCTCATGGTTCGCGTACTGCGGAGAAAGTCCTTTGTCCTGGATGTCGTTTCTGTTTGTAGCAATGTGGTGCCTCAGATGTCGAGGGCTGAGCATTATGTGTGCTGTTGCTTACTAGGCGTTATGAGAGTCGTGATTTGGACGACACGTCAGAAGGAATTCTATGGTGGCGAGAAGTTTGCTTCTTCCGAACTGATCTTGTTCTTTAGGCATCAGCTTAAAGTCAAGATTAGGACGGAAAGGCGGCGGCTCACATCATCAGAATTTGGCGAAAGGTGGGTGAGTCTTGCGCGTTTGTGCCGTGTGAAAGGGGCTGACCTTGAGTGGCATTTTGATGCTGGTTAGGCATCAGGATTTTGTTTGCCTGGGTTGAACTTGGCAACCCATCCCTGGATTTAGGATAGTTTAGGGTTTTTGCTTTTGTATTTTAGTTTTTTAATTTCTGTAAAACTTAGCTAGAGTGTGTTTGCTCATTGGCCCCCTTTTTTTTTCTGTCCCCCCTTTTTCTTTTCCTTTAGTTTAACTCCCCTTCCCTCCCCTCTTTAGGTGCTCAGTGATTTCAGTTCTCTGGAGGATACGGGACGCCTTTCGTTTCGAGTGTGAGCTTTTTCGTATGGTTGAGTCTGAATCAGTGCGTGTTTGTGTGAGTGGTTGGGATGGATAAATGTTTGTTCTTTATTGTTATAGTCCCGTGTCGATTTCGCCCAGTCAATTGATTTTACTGTCACATTTAGGATTTGTGGGGGTTTTTTATTACTAACATACATTTTGTTTCGTTTCTTGTACATATATATTTTAGTCATATTGTATATACTCATTGGGGATTATTTATTGTATAAAATTTTTACTCCCGCCCCCCCACAGACTTTATTGTACATATGGGGTTATTTAGGACTTTCATAGAGACCATGAGGTATTTTGGTGGATGTAGCATGAAAGGTAAGTATGAATGTGGCGTTTTGGTGAAAGGAATATTGTTTTGTATGTTTGGGTCAGTGCTCGGGACTAGCTAAGTTTAAGATTAAGACCAGTGATGACCTTCCTTTTCCCCAATCCCCCTTTTGGCCTTGTGCCGTATTTACTGTACATAACAGTAATAAATATTGTGGCCCGATGATTGCGTTCTGTCCTCCTTGACATTTTATTGTTTTTTCAGACCGCTGTACGACTGCTTTGTTGCCCGAAATCTCTGTGAACTGTTCTTTTGGTTAAAGTTTGTTATTTTATTTATTTTCTGTTTCAACTGTTTTGAAAAAAAAAAAAAGAAAAAAAAAAAAAAGTCCTTTTGATTTTTTCTTCTATCCATTTTTTTATTTTTACCCCCCCCCCTCTTTTAGTTCTTTTTCCCTTTTTATTTTCAGTTTTTTTCCCCCTTTAATTTTTTGTTTTATTTTTTCTTTTTACCCCCGTTAATTCTTTGTTTTTCATTTTATCCCCTATTCTAGTTTCTCGTTTTAATTCCCTTCCCCCGTTAATTTTTGTTTCTACCCCGTTTTAATTTCCACGCTTTTTTAGCCTTCCTTATAACCTTCATTTCCCGTTAATTTCTATCTTCGTTCTAGTTATATTGTAACCCTTGTCCGTGTTTTGCGTTAATTAATTTTAATTTCTTGTTTCTGTCCTAACTCTACGTTTTACGTGTTTTTCGTTTTATAAAATTGTTTGTACTAAAATCGTTTTGTAATCGTTGTATTGTCTAATTTATTTGTTTATTTTCTTTATTGGTTCGACTTGTTTGTTTTGGGTCGGCCATTTTGAATTTTTGTTGCTAGCTTTGGTTCTTGCCAAAGTTCCGTATTTTCTTTTGTTATCGTTTTCGTCTAGTGTCGGCCATTTTGTTTTTTTTGTCGAAGTTGAGTATTTTCTTTGGTTACCTTGTTTGAACGTTTTATTTTATTATTTAATTGTCCTTTTCGTGTTTTGTTAATTGTTACGCCTTTAGGCGATATTTGTGTTTAAGTTTTATATTTGTAATTGGTGTACTGTTAAAGTTAGCCGTTAATTTTCTGTTATTACTGGTTTGACTCGCTGCTTAGAGTCGGCCAACTTTATTTTTTTAACTAGCTTCGGCTAGAGTTTTATTTATATTAGGTTTGTGTCCATTTTTTCTTTGAACGTTTTATTTTATCGTCCATTTTCCCCTTTTTATTTTTTTTCCCCGCCTTTTGGCGTTATTTTTTTTGTTTTTGTTTCGCCTTTAGGCGAAATTTATTGAATATCCCTTCCCCTATCCCCTCACTCCTGACCCCCCCTTTTTTTTCCTCCACCATGGAGAAGAAGGAAAAAAAAGCCCCTTCTTTCCTTATTACTAAAAAAAAGACAGCGACCCTTGCTTCCATCCGAAAATCGGTGAGGAAGCACTTGTTCAACCCCAAAAAAGACCCCCCAGATAAAGATAATCCTGAGGAATATCCTGCCCTACCTCGAACCCCCACAAATGAGGAAATAGTTGACGTCCTTAAAAAGGCCGCCAAAGCCAGGATAGACAAAGAAAATCTGGAAAATGAGACAAACAAAAAGCCAGACAAGCCAAAAGTAAATACCGAGGTCGGGGATTCGCCCTCTTGTTGGAAGTCCCCTCCGAATTGTATAATCGACATCGCGGAGTTCCTGGAGCGTGCCAAGAGTTACGCTCACCTCGTGGTGAAAGACGGGCTCTTGGAGGATCCAGTGGAACTGAAGAGAGTCGAGAAAAGAATAGTGTCTGTCTTTGTCGTCGACAAGCGTTCGCGCAAAATTTGTCGGTCGACTAAAGACACAGTGTTTAAAGCACTGGAGTCCCTGGGGTTCAAACCCCTAAGAATTGTCAAGGGAAAGGGTTTCTTCATGTGGGACGTACTGCTGCCCACTGCGGAAGACTGCGTGAGAGCCACCCGGAGGGAGTTGATCACAAAGGATCTCATCCTCCGAACCGAGTATGAGGGTCGGCGAAGGACCAGGGTGGCAGTATACGAGGTCCCTCCTCAGGTTATCGGGGAACACCTCGCGGCTTTCCTGGACCAATACGGGGAGATATTGGCCGCTTCCTGTGATAGCCTGACTGGGGGATGGAGCTTTGATATGATGCTCGATCGTAAGGCCTTCAGCTCCGTCCCCAACTGGATTGACGTTAGTGACTTGAAGCTGCCGGTCATCGTGACCGGTCGTAAACCAGCCTGCTGGAAGTGTGGAGTGACTGGTCATCTCTCCTCTTCCTGCCCAGAGAAGAAGGCCTCTGGGACTCAGGTCACTAAAGACCAAACTCCCCCTCTGACCGAGTCTGCAAAATCCGCCGCGCCTGTAATGGGCATGCCAGCTACCGGGACCGGAGAGGTTGTTCCCCCGGTTGGGTCACCATCCAAGCCCCCATCCCCCGAAGAGCCCTCTTCCACCGCTTCTGCGGCTAAGAAGGGGGAAGAAGGGGAATGGCAGGTAGTTGGCAGGGTCAGAGGGAAGCGTCAGCCAGCGGGTCCTCAGTCCCCTGAAGCCTCGGGGACTAAAGACACACACAGTCCCACTCCCTCTAGCAACAGCATGGGCGACGCCCCGACCTCTTTAACATCTGAAGATCATATGAAAAAATATGAACCGTCTTACGAAAAAACCGTCAAACTGAAAGAACTTAAAAAACAAATAGACGACCAAAGAAAACAAAAAAAATCCCCGGAAAAAAAATCCCCCTTGCAGTCTCCTCAATCCTCTTCTCCAGTCAAGTCTCCCCCTAAAAAGATGGCCACTCGCTCCACATCTTCCAAACCTATTCCTCCCACTCCATGTCCCTCAACCCCTCTCTCCAGAGTGAAGCCTTCTCCAGCCACCCCTTCCACTTCTCGTGCCCAGTCCCAAATCCCTCTCAGTAGAGACCCCAGTCCTTTTAGACATCCCAGTACTCCTCGCCACACTCCCAGTCCTTCACCCTCAAAATCATACAAATTACCCACAACAGTTACCAAAAGACCCAGAAGCCCTACACAAGATGGTGCGGATAAAAAGAAAAGACCGAAGCACATCTTTAACCCAGGCATTGAGATATGCAAAATATCTCCCCTACAAGCAGAAAAGGCGAGGGATTACGGGAACAGAATTAAGAGCCTCAAATTCCTCTTATCCGTAAAGAAATTTGGGGAGAAAGACATTGAAGATCCCGGAAACTTCCCTAATGCCCAAAGGGTATTAACTGTAATCAGATCAGAACCGGGTGCGAAATCAGTTTGGGCTATGGTGGATGAAGCGATTTCATCGTTCAGCATGACCCCGCCAATAGCCATAGTCCAAAATGAAAAATTGAAAAAGATGAAGCAGTTTTGTGCAGGGAGGGTCCCGGTTTTTGTTCACCCCTCCCTTTATAGAGCTATAAAATTGACTTTCCCGTGGGATATCGGCGGAATCTCCCAAGACGGTACCATCAAGAATGAGATGGGCCATGGGTCTATGGGAGAGGCTGTCGGTATCCTAACCCCAGCCATGTTCAACGCAGATAAGCAACCCTAATCAGCATTCAATATGGCTCTCTGGTTAGCTAGTTTAAATGTCCGGGGCCTGAGGTTGGAGTCTCGCAGGGCGAGGCTCTCTCGCGACCTTCAGCGCCTCGGGGTGAATATCTGTTGTGTGCAAGAGACCCGGTTTTCTTCTCATGATCGTGAGGATGTGCTGTCTAATGGGTTCGCCCTTTATTCAGCATGTTTTGATGGTCGTTCGAGGGGTGTCTCTTGGCTAGTGAGCAGGTCTTTAGACGCTGTATGTACTCTTGTTTTCGCAGATCCGGCGGGCAGGCTTTGTGTGCTGGACGTTACCATAAAAGGTAAGGCTTTACGTCTCATCGGCGTTTATGCGCCCATTATCCATGCTGAGCGTCCTGGTCTGTTTCGGCAGATCGAGCCGTTTTTGACGACATCTCGTCGGGTAGTTTTAGCGGGTGATTGGAATGCCGTCCTTGATCCCGATATAGATCGTATAGGGAAAAAACGGGCTACTAACAATCCTGATGTGAAACCATTTCGGGGCTTTATCGACGGGTTCGATCTCGTCGATAAGTACCGGAATGAGCATCCTCGGGATATAGCTTGGACTTGGACTAATAGTGGCAACTCGGATCCTGGGACGCTTGCGAGCTACCTCGATCGAGTCCTAGTTAAGAGAGTCGATGTAGGGCTCTTAGGGTGTCCAAGTTTCCATTATATAGTTTATTCGGATCATAGGCTTGTCCGGGTCCGTGTAAACTTAGATAAGCCTAAGGTTAGGTTGGCTGGTTACTGGAAATTCAACTGTTCACTGTTTGGTGAACAGGGATTTCGGGACCAGCTGTTACTAATGATACAACGGGAATTGTCGGGAGCGGTTTTGGGGAACGCCTGGTGGGGTAACCTTAAATCTAAAATTAGAACGTTTGCTGCCGATTTTAGTCGTCGACTCAATCGAGATAGATTAGCGGCGCAAACTGCTTTAGAAGATAAAGTCGATCGGGCCGTGAAATCCCGTGTTAGTGGGGATTTAGCCGTAGCTAAGGCAGAGTTGGCCTCCTTGCTTATCAAGAAGTATCAAGCTCTGGTAGTTAGGGCTAGGTTAAAAAGAATGTCCTCTGAGGCGACGAATATGGCCGCTGAATTGCGTGCAGAGGAGAGTAGGAGTGCGTCTCGGCGACATATCGCGTGCGTCACATTACCGGATAATCGGACCGTGACTACAAACGCGGGCATATGTGAGGTCTTTCGAGATTACTTTCAGGATCTTTTCACCAGGGAGCCCGGTCTGAGCTCGGCTCAGTTCGACTCCTATTTAGCCGACTTTCCCTGCCTCGAGGCAGCTGAAGCGGCTGGGTGCGAGGGTCCCATAACAGAGTCTGAGATCTGGGAAGCGCTGAAGCCTGGATAAGTCTCCGGGACTCGATGGTCTGCCCTACGAAGTGTACTTGAGGCTGTCGCCCGTTTTTGTTCCTTTGCAGGAACTGATTTTCAACCACTGGATGAAGCAGGGGTCTATACCTCAACGCTTCACCAGGGGTGTGATCAAGTTGCTGCGTAAGGACAAGAACGGTGGGGATGGGTTAGGGAACTTTCGCCCTTTAACGATGCTAAACGCTGAGTTGAAGATTTTGGCGAAGATCTTAGCCAACCGTTTGCAGCTTGTCCTGTCTAGTCTGATTGGCCCCGAGCAGACTTGTGCTGTGAAGGGCAGGACTATTCAGGATAACCTGCATATGGTACGCTTGATCTTAGAACAAGTCGACGGTGAAGCCGCGCTGATCAATTTAGATCAGTCCAAGGCCTTCGATAGGGTTGATCATCGTTTTCTGGAGGCTGTCCTTTCGTCGGCCGGTTTCGGAGCCGACTTTCGCTCCTGGATCCGACTCTTGTATGCGACCCCCGGTGCGCTGGTGGAAGTGAATGGAGTAAGATCGAAGCCTTTCGTATTGTCTCGCTCTATTCGTCAGGGTTGTCCGCTCTCGCCTTTGCTTTACGTTCTTGCGTTGGAACCTTTCCTTCGCAAGTTAAAGGCGAATCCGGTCCTGCGTGGAATATCTCTGCCTGGGGCTACCACCTCAGCAAGGTATTCTGCCTATGCTGACGACGTTTCGGTTCTTGTGTCGAGCAGAGCCGAGATTGACGAAGTCAGCAAAGAGGTCAGTGGTTATGAGATGGTGACAGGGGCCAAGATCAACCGTGATAAGTCTGTTGGCTTGCGGTTGGGTGCGTGGAAGGGAGTTTCTCTTCCCGGACCTTTCCTCTGGACGGATGGGCCGATCAAGATTCTCGGCGTCTGGTTCGGTCCGGATCTCCAGTTGGAAATGAATTGGTCGGAGGTACGAGAGAAGGCCGAGAGCTCGGTTAATCTGTGGTCTCGGAGGAGGCTTTCCCTGAAGGGAAGGGCGGAAGTATGTGTTTCACACATATATCCAATCCTCGTGTACCGACTCTCTGTACTTCCACTTCCGTTTGCCCCACTAATTTTATTAGTAAGGCTCTTGTTCTCCTTCTTGTGGGGAGGCAAGGCCCCTATGGTATCTCGGGAGATCTGTTGCCTTCATACCGCTGAGGGCGGTCTGGGTATGCCAAGCATTGAGATTCGTCAACATATGCTTCGCATTGCATTCCTAGACCGATTGTGTCGCGAACCGGACGAGGTGGGAGCCTTCTGGAAGGAAGACGCCCGGAAAAATGTCCCGTCCCTAAGAAGTGTGCACTCGTGCGAGGGGGAGGCCCGCCGTAGACCCCGAGCCGAAAGCTCCTTCTATCACGAATGTCGTCGCGCTCTGAAATGCCTCTTACGGGCGTCGGAAGGCCTCTCCAACGTCCAGGCGTTGTCTCGTAGGGCATTGTATCAGGTGTTAGTTCGGGGGTCCGTTCAAGATGCTCTGATTAGCGAGCTCGGTCTTACGAAGCAGCAGGCTCGCTCAATATGGCCTTGGGCGCCAGGGTTGAAATGCCTCACTAACGATGAGGCATCACTCACCTGGCGGGTGATTCGTAGAGCCCTCTGGGTCGGCAAAAGACTTTGTTCAGCGGGCTTGGAGAATTCTCCAGACTGCCGCCGCTGTGTTGGGGAAGTCGAGACCATTGGTCACGCCTTCTTTCAGTGCACGGTGGTAGTGCCGTTGTGCAAGTTCGTTGAAGGCCTCATGGTTCGCGTACTGCGGAGAAAGTCCTTTGTCCTGGATGTCGTTTCTGTCTGTAGCAATGTGGTGCCTCAGATGTCGAGGGCTGAGCATTATGTGTGCTGTTGCTTACTAGGCGTTATGAGAGTCGTGATTTGGACGACACGTCAGAAGGAATTCTATGGTGGCGAGAAGTTTGCTTCTTCCGAACTGATCTTGTTCTTTAGGCATCAGCTTAAAGTCAAGATTAGGACGGAAAGGCGGCGGCTCACATCATCAGAATTTGGCGAAAGGTGGGTGAGTCTTGCGCGTTTGTGCCGTGTGAAAGGGGCTGACCTTGAGTGGCATTTTGATGCTGGTTAGGCATCAGGATATTGTTTGCCTGGGTTGAACTTGGCAACCCATCCCTGGATTTAGGATAGTTTAGGGTTTTTGCTTTTTAGTTTTTTAATTTCTGTAAAACTTAGCTAGAGTGTGTTTGCTCATTGCCCCCCCCCCTTTTTTTCTGCCCCCCTTTTCTTTTCCTTTAGTTTAACTCCCCTTCCCTCCCCTCTTTAGGTGCTCAGTGATTTCAGTTCTCTGGAGGATACGGGACGCCTTTCGTTTCGAGTGTGAGCTTTTTCGTATGGTTGAGTCTGAATCAGTGCGTGTTTGTGTGAGTGGTTGGGATGGATAAATGTTTGTTCTGTTATAGTCCCGTGTCGATTTCGCCCAGTTAATTGATTTTACTGTCACATTTAGGAATTGTGGGGGGGTTTTATTACTAACATAATTTTGTTTAGTTTCATGTATATAATTTTAGTCATATTGTATATATTCATTGGGGATATTTATTATTTTGAAATTTTTACTCCCGCCCCCCACAGACTTTATTGTACATATGGGGTTATTTAGGACTTTCATAGAGACCATGAGGTATTTTGGTGGATGTAGCATGAAAGGTAAGTTTAAATGTGGCGTTTTGGTGAAAGGAATATTGTTTTGTATGTCTGGGTCAGTGCTCGGGACTAGCTAAGTTTAAGATTAAGACCAGTGATGACCTTCCTTTTCCCCAATCCCCCTTTTGGCCTTGTGCCGTATTTACTGTACATAACAGTAATAAATATTGTGGCCCGATGATTGCATCTAGCATGAAACAGACTGTCGCCTCTAAGTGTTGACTTCTATGTTCACTTTTATTTGTATATATATATATATATATATATATATATATATTTAGAGAGAGAGAGAGAGAGATACTAAATTATTATATATGCATATATATATCATTACAAAAATTTCAATTTTGTTTCAACACTTCTGCTGTCTTATCAAGTGCAATTTTTGTAGTGATGTTATAACCTGCATATCTTATAATTTTGAATAAATATTATTTTCTCTATTCTTTTCAGAATGGCTTTTATGCTGATCGGAATTTTCTTCTAACCGTCCTCTTGTAGTTTATGCTTAGTCCCTTCTTCTCACTCTCCGTCGCTACCTTCTGTAGTAGATTTTGTAATTTCATTTCCGTGTCTGCTCTCAGTACTGTGTCATCTGCGTAGCTTATGTTGTTAAGATTGTAGCCGCCAATGCTAAATCCCGGTAGGATTTCCAATTCTCTCAGGATTGCCTCGCTGTATAGGTTGAAGAGGTCGAGTGAGAAGACGCATCCTTGACTTATGGCCCTTTCTATTTTTGTATATTCACTGAACTCGTTCCCTATGCGCATTCATGCTGTTTGCTGCCAGTATAGATTCTTGATTATTCTGATATCTTTCCCGAATATATCGAGGTTGCTGAGCAATTCCATCAGATCCTTGTGGCGTACTTTGTCGAAGGCCGCTGCGTAGTCTACGAAACATAGGTACACGTCCTTCTGCATCTGTATCGCTCTTTCTGATAATATTCTTAACATGAATATCGCGTTCCTTGTATCTTTAGCGAACCCGCGCTGTTCTTGTACTATCTCTGGGCTTATTCTGCTGTGTGCTCTGTTCATTAGAATACGAATGATGAGTTTTGTCACGTGGCTCATTAGGTTTATTGTTCGGTGGAGTTCGCATTCGTTTGTGCCTGTTTTCTTAGGCACAGCTACGAAGATAGATTCGCTGAGGTCTTCCGGTATATCTCCGCTGTTGTAGATTTCATTTATTAATTCAGTGATCTTGTCTGTGCCAAAGTCATCTAAGGCTGTCAGCATTTCCGTTACAATTCCGTCTGGTCCAGCTGCCTTGTTTCTGTTCAATTTGGCCAGTGCGGCTTTTATTTTGGTTTTCAGAATTCTAGGTCCGTCGATAGTTCTGCGAATTGTTGGTTGTTCCTTTACGTCGTGGAAGAGTTCTCCAATGTACTCGTTTCAGCGTTGAAGAATTTTTTCCTTCTCTAATATGAGCGTTCCATCCTTTGATTTTAGGCAGCCTGTTGACGAGCATGTCTTTTGTCCTGTTAGTTGCTTTATTTGTTTGTGCATGTCTCTTTTGTTTTCTATTTCTGCACATTTTTCTTTTAGCCACTCTTCTTTAGCTTGTCAGCATTTGGTCCTTATTTCCTTGTGTAGTTTTCTGTATTCCGTTCCGTATCTTGGCCGAGTTTTCTGTCCTCTTTCCATCATGTAAAGAATCTCAGAAGTTATCCATTCATTTCTCCTTCTTCGTCTTGTCTCCATTACTGTATTAATTTGTACTGGTTAGGTAATACTCTTATTAATTAAAAAATATATTTACTAATCATAAATTAAAAAGCTTAGTACAAATCATCAAACTCCAATATTTTTAAAAGAATTTTGAATATTTTTTATATGTATAAACATACTTATTTTCTATTATACGGTTAACCATACACGACATTACCAGAAAATAAGCGCGATAAACTTACAGCCCAGAATATTTAAAAATTCAATAAAACATTACATTTCGGAGAATATTTTCTTTGACTTTTAAGATTACTGAGTGCTTAAAAATTATATATAAAAGTCGCTTACGTTAATTCAATTACTTTTTAATGCCTAAATCCGCCATAGATCAACATTAGATAAATATCAATCTGTCACGAAGCTGTCAAACCCGCGAACGCCTTAAATAAACAGCTACTGTCTGTTTGAAAAATGCATTTTTGAGATATTTTAAATTTAAAGTAAATAATATTTGTTTCAAATAAGATTAATTATACTTTAAATTAGCTAATATTCCTCAAATAAATTTTCAGAGAAGTATATTTTATTCTTGAAAATTTTTAAATAAAGTGAATTACATTGCGATGAAAGACAACTAAAAAAGGGAGATAATCAGCTATTTTAGCAGAAGAAACAAAAAAATCCTTCCAGTCAATTAAAATTAGTTTTAAATTAGAATTTTTGAAATACAGCAAAGTATTTTGCTTATTGTAAATATTAAATTAATCTATTAGGTTGCAATTAAAACTAAAATAAAAACGTTAAGAAAGACTATTCTCATTTTTTTAAAAATTCATTTTAAACCTTAGGTATCTTTTTATCGTTGTTGTTTTTTTTGGGGGGGGGAGTACCTTCAGCATCCTGACTCCGGGGTTTCATAGACGGACCTTGCAGCAATCACTCCATCCACTTGTCAGGGGGCATCAGCAATTAAATATACCGGGTGTAACAGCAAAATTGTCCAATTTGTTTAACAGCATAATTTGTCATCCCACAGAATATTTAATACATAAAAAAACACTAAGCTAATTGAGTTTCTTTGTCCAGGTTTTCAGAAGACGTTTAGCCATCTTGATATCATTTGCCGTAAGATTCACTAAGATACCCTTTGAGTTATTCAGCTAGAAAGAGAAGAGGTCAAAATCGTTTTGTGTCAGCCCCACGATTTCTTCCAAACTGAGCAATGGTGAGACGAAAAAGATCATTCAGGCCTTCAGTAATGGTACCAATATTCATACTCTGGTTTCAATCTTCAAAGCCCATTCAAGAACCATTAAGAAAACGGTGAATAAGTTTTTAAAGGAAGGACCAGTAGAGAGGAAAATTGGATCAGGAGGTCACAACAGGAAGAGGGGTCATCATTTCAGCTTAGTGCTAAAGAGATCTATTAGAAAAGATCCAACTCAATTCCTAAGACGTTTGGCAAAAAGCAGTGAAAAAAATGAAATCGTACATGAAACCTGTGAGGCACCTTGTTATCCAAGAAAAAGTTAGAAGGTTAGAGAGAGCGAAGATTATCTTGAATAAGTTGGAAAATAAATCTGAGATAATATATATATATATATATATATATATATATATATATATATATATATATATATATATGAACTTTATTTCAATCCTTCATGAGCTTTCAATCCTTAGCTACGATTAATGATGAACATTCATTTTCGTTTATGATGGATTTCATCAAGATTCTTCCGTTAAGCTTGGAGAGTAATTATACATTCTTATGGTTCGAAATAGAGTCCAATAATGTTAGGAAAGACTCGGAGAATTCCAGTAAGATATCTTTAATCATTTCTAAGATACAACGTTTCAAATCTTAATCTAACTATTGAACAATTTTGCTGTTACACGATTTGGATAAATTTGGTGTTACAACCGGTATATATATATATATATATATATATATATATATATATATATATATATATATATATATTCGAAAATAAATATGCTGTAAAATCACTACAAAAACAGCCATTTTGTTTCAACACTTCTAGTGTTTTATCAAGTGATGGTGTTGAATGTAGAGTAAAGAGTTTATATATATATATATATATATATATATATATATATATATATATATATATATGTAAACATATGTTGTTAAATTTAACAAACAATCAATATCTATTATGTTTGATTTCAGTGTTGAGCCGTTGTAATTCCTGTTTGGTTTGGTTTATTTGTTGTTTAATGAGGTTCCATTGAAATTTCTTATATATATTTAGGATTAACACAAATATAAAATTTGTCAGTTTCCGTAGCCTACAGATGTGGGGGACTTGTTGCCCCTTGATGTCCAGTGAAAGCTACCACGCGGTACTACTGATGTGACAACTTGTATATAGTAATAATAAACCTGTCATTTTATTGGTTACCAAACAAATCTATTTTCTTTTTCATGCTTTCTCGAGAGCTTTGAAGGCGACAATATTTCTAGTAACTGGATGAGTCCACTGTGAAATGGGCAAATCCCAAGAATCCTAAGGATGAGGAAGAGTAAGAAATGAATAATTAAATAAATATAAAAAGATCGCTGAAGTGTTAAATATTCCCAGTTTCAAATGACAAGATTTTTTCCCGCCTATTCCAACATTTGTCATCATATATTTATTTACTTACTTACTGACTTACTTACTTACTTCCAACCAGTTCGGTTGTCATAAATAAAGTTTTGACACGGTTTTCTCACAGGAAAAGTAAATTAAGTTGGGCTGTTTTATTTTGATAGATAGTTAAAAATAGACAGACAAAAGAAAAGTTATAAACAGATAGATAAGAAGTTATGATTGTAATTTATCAAGCTTAGGTTAGTTTTGGCACAAGACCACAAGTTTATCGCACCCATTGAGACCATTTTTAATCATTATCAAAACGCCGAGGTTGTGGAATTAGTAAATATGAAACACTTATACCTCGACGTATGGATAAATTTAGTACAGTAGAAAAGAAAATTGAATATAGAATACGCTGTGCCAGAGCTAGTTTCGCCTAATACCGCAAATTGTTACAAAACCAAACATCAACCTGAAAACTCGAGATGTTCTTAAATAGCCTCGTCAAATCGAAACTTTCATATGTCGCCGAAATCCGTTAAGTAATATCTAAACTGTCAGCTGTATATAGCCAGAGTTAGTTTCGCCCAATACCGCAAATTGCTACAAAACCAAACATCAACCTGAAAACTCGAGATGTTCTTAAATAGCCTCGTCAAATCGAAACTTTCATATGGCGCCGAAATCCGTTAAGAAATATCTAAACTGTCAGCTGTATATAACCGCTTTCTTCTAAGATGGATGCTTATAAAAGCGAGTAGAGTCTTAGCAAAAGGCATTCTTCTTTTAAAATTATGGACGAGCGCTACAGATTCGCAAACAAAGTAGTGTACCAAATAAGAGAAACCCCATTGCTTGAGGACTGCCATCAGCAGCAAACAACTAAAATGGATAGCACATATAATTGGAAGAAAAATTAATGATATAATCCAGATGTTGACATTCGACATTACTTCAAATAAAAGGTTAAGAAAAACACAACCATCGATATTGGAAAGAGGTACTGAACATATTTTTCTGGAAAATTGTTTTAAGGGAAAGATTTTTATAAATTTAAACCGAAAGCAATACTGACTGCTTGGTCAATGAAAGCCGAATGTTTCCTTGTATGGAAACGGCTAATGTAACTATTAGCATTATATGTCGGGATAGAAAGATCAATAAATAAACGTGACCAATTAATTTTATTTCTGAATATTCAAATCCATCGCAATACGGAAAGTATATATGGATCGGTGCTTGAGTCTAGATAAAATCGAGATTTCAACTGGTGAATCTCAAGACAAGCAGACTCTCATTAATAGGGAGAATGGCGCAACGCTTACTATGATTTTTTCTGGTCGATTTATTTTTTTTTTTTTTTTTTATTAATGCTGTGTTCCTTCAGTTCGTAAGAAATCGTGACTCTTCACACATTTTGTTTATTATTATCTGTGGGTTGCTATGACTTCTTCCTATGCATAATAAAACCTTTCTCATTGCCTTCTCCAAGGTTTGAAATACAGAGGAGTATTTCTCGTAGACTGGTTGTCACCCACTGCTAAAGGGGCCCGTCTACGTAACTTTTTTAACGCATAGCCCGAGGGGGAAAAAGAGATGGAATGATAACTTTCCCAAGACTATTTGGCCGAAAATGGATACAACAGAAGTGCGGATAGTACAACGGGTATCGGCTGACGAGAGTAGAATTAGCGAGCCGAGTTCAAATCCTAGGCTTGTATGTGTTGCATTTACTTTCGCACTAATATCCTTGACAAAAGGTATAAATCCGTTTCTACCCGGCTATGAATTAAATCGGTGGCTAGGCGGGACTCTCTGGCTAATCTACGAGAAGGAAAACTCCGAATTCGAAAGCGCGAAGAAGGCAACAGGAAACTACTCCGCTATTTTTCCAAAGTAAAGTATATGAATCTGTGGCGAGCCATGATCGCTTGCATCCTGAAGAAACAAAGCATTTTGAGTGCAACAGTCTAAGCGGAAATTTGAATTCTGTTCGCCGACTCTACACGCCGATAACCGATTTATGCCGAATCCAGGGACTGGTCCAAAAACGTTTCTTACGTTTTTCTAGCTAATTTCTTTCTTTTTTTTAATCATTTTACCCCAGGCAAGGTAATAAAGCTGCTAAGACGCAACAGGTTACGGACTGTTAGAGAATATAAGAAAAAACACTATTAAAGAGAGAAAGAACAATAAAAGAAGAGGAATCAAGATGGCAGTCAATAATGATTGACATTGAATTTAAATTTTTGATGATCAAAGTTAACTGGGAAGCAAGAGAGTTCCACAAGCGAGAAGTGCTAGAGAAGAAACGGTTAGCATAGAACTTACGGTTACATCGAGCCATTTCAAGTGTAAAATGATGAGAACTTGTTGCCCATCTAGTGCCGATCAAGACCACGAGTTCTGTAAATCATTAGGGTCGTAAGGACACCACATGTACTGCAGTAGCGGTGGTGTGTCTTAGGCAACATAGCCTGACGGAGTACAACCCTTTCCAGGCTGGCTTGAATTCAGAGTTTTCCTTCTCCTGGACTAGTCGCCAAACAAGGCTATAGAACTCAGTTTGTCCTGTTATTTACCCATAGATTTGGGGGAGAAGAGATGGAATTTCTCAATGGTAAGTGAATGTAATGAACTCAACTGGAATTCAAACTCGACTGGAATTCGGACTCGACTCTCTAATTCCTCAATCCGAGCCTCTATCAATTACTCCACGATGCCTCCATACTGCGCTTAAATTCATAAAGTCTAGCTACCAAAAAGGAAGGTAATATTTATTTTGAAAATACAAAAATGCGGCACAAGGCCAAAAGTGGGTATGTGGGAAGGTGAGTCTTCAATCTGTCTTATCTTAAACTTAACTAGCCACACTTACTGACTCAAACATAACACAGTATTCCTCACATTACCATTCTTACTACAGCCACCATAATACCGCAAAGACTCTATGTAGTCCTAACTAGTTCCCATATGTACAATTTGGTTGTGGATGGGGGATATAAAAATTAAAATATTTAAAAATGAGACCCTAATGAACATTTAGAAAACAGTCTTAGTGATACCCCCGACCTAACAATCCTTAATTGTAACAGAAATGTTAGTTAACTCGACGAAATCAATGCGGGACTAGGTAATTAACAAAAATCATTCGATCAACCACTCATTCAAACACACATTCGTTCAAACACAAAAACAAATACGAAACACACACTCGAAAAACGAAAAGCATCCCGCATCTACCAAAGAACTGACATCTCTGTCACCTAACAGAGGGAGGGGGAGATTAAATTAAAGAACGTGGGGACAGGTATAACAGAGGCCGATAAGCATACATCCCGTAGGTAAGTTAACGAGCTAAGCACAAAGAGCAAGTTTAATCAGAACAATTACGATGAAAGTATTTATAGAAAAGTTACAGGGAAGATTATTAATAATGAATTATTAAGATGGCCGAAAGAAAGGAGCTGGTAGCTTTAAATATATCCTTAATTTATTCTTTAATTAAATAAATTTAAACACGAATACACGACCATCAGTAACAGACTGGCTCGGGTATCAGTTTGCTCATGGAGTAGGCTCTCATATCAAGTAAAACTCAGACATTGGACAATTTATATAGGGATATTTTCTTAATATTTATTTTGAATAATAAAAAAAATGTGGCACAAGGCCAAAATGGGGGAAAAGGAGAGGCTGGTCTTCAATCTGTCTTATCTTAAACTTAGTTAACCACGATTACTAACCCGAACATACCAGAGTATTCCTAACACCAAAACAACACATTCTAACTTACGGTTCTTTTTACAGCCACCATAATACCACAAAGTCTCTATGAAGTCTTAACTAGTTCCTATATGTACAATTTGTCAGTGGGAGTGGGGAATAAAAAAAAACAACAGTTTGAAAATGAAACCACCAATGAATATTTACAATGATTACAAAGAAGAAAGCCCATTCGAACAATTGCCATTAAAATATTTATAGAAAAGACAGAAGTAAGTCCCGTTATGGCTGTGGCAAAGAGACTGAAGCCGAGATGCCAAGCTAGGACCGATAACATTACAGATTTTACTTCAAATTTTGTCATGAATCTCGGAATACATAGCAGGTGTAGCAGACCAGATGAGGCAGCATAGTTGTGTATTTCTTCATGATGGCTATGATATACACGGTTAAGTAAATTTCCTCGTCACCTGACAAATACATCTTTTAGGGGGAAAAATATAGAGAAATGTGGCACAAGGTCAGAATGGGGGGGGGTTCTTCTGTCTTATAATTACTTAGCTAGCCACAAAGACTGACCCAAATATACAACAATATTACTTACACCAAAACAACATATTCTTACTTACCATTCTTATTACAGCCACCATAATACCGCAAAGTCTCTATGAAGTCTTAACTAGTTCCTATATGTACAATTTGGCTGAGGGGGGATAAACATAACAATATTTAAAAATGAGACCCCCAATGAACATTTAAAATAAATACAAATTATATACAAGAAACTAAACAATATAGTGTTAGTAATACCCCCCCCCCCAACAAAGCTGGTCTTAAATCTGTCTCATGTTAAATTTAGCTGGACACGATTACTGATCCAAACATATCAGAGTATTACACCAAAACAACACATTTTTACTTACCATTTTTACTACAACCACCATCATACCTCAACTCTGGGGAGGATAAACATAACAATATTTAAATATGAAACCCCAGTGAATATTTACAATGATTACAATTAATATACAAGAAACTAAACAAAATGGTTTTGGGGATAAAACCCCCACAATCCTTAATTCTGTCACAAATATCATTTAGCTGGACGAAATCAATGCGGGGCTAGGTAAGTAACAACAATCATTCGATCAACCACTCATTCAAACACAAAAACAAATACGAAAGGCACTCGAAAAACGAAAAATCTACCAAAGAACTGACATCTCTGTCACACCTAAATCAAAAGAGGAAAGTTCATCATAGCAATTATCATGAAAGTATTTATAGAAAAGGCTCAAGGAAGCTATATTACAACGGTAGGAAAGCGACTGAAGCCAAGATGCTCGGTCAGGACCAATAACATTGCAGATTCTGTTTTGGATTTTATAAAGAATTTCTAAATATATATTAAGGACGTATGGTAAAATTATAAGATCATACCGTCAATCTTGTACTGCGCTGTGTGTGTGTGTGCGTTTATCTTCTTTCTTTCTTTCTTTCTTTTTTTTTTTCTTATTTTTAATGTTCACATCTTAGCACCGGATTACTTATCGATTAATCTATCTACAGGGAAAATGTTCTCGCAACCTGATGAACAAGGTTTTCAATTCGCCTTTAAGCCTGTGTTGTCAGGAGATCGACGTAACGGCGAACGTTCGGCTGAGTTTAATGGCAAAATCGCTTGGACCATAAACGACATCGGCAAGTAGAGCGACGTCTGTTGACAAGACACTGAAGTTTCGAGATTGAACGTTGATCTTGTCCTCGACCTCGCCAGCTTGTTCGTCACTCTTTTCTCCACTTATTTACCTACTTACCATGTCGGATAATCTTCGTTCGAGTGGCTTCAACCACCTCCATAATCCACGCTGTACGTTTTACAAACGCTCGTAAATCAATTAGCACCCGATAACCTCTCGCGGAAAGCACTTTTCAAAGGATTTTCGCTTCCGGGACTTCTCTGGGGGTCGGAGTCCGTCGGGTGGCTGAAGTTCCAGGTGATGGGGGGAAAGGTGGAAATTGTTGCGCTGGGGGTTAACAGATGATTTAAGTGGTAGGAGAGAGGGCGGGTAGGGACATACGCTGGACAGAAATAGGGAATGTGAATTTACATTTTGTTCCCCTTGTTTAATTTTTTTATCTTTTTTGACAGCATGCTCATAAGGAAATGGACACGGCCATAAAAGCGTGCAAAAGAAACTTAAAGAGAATATACTTTCTACGGATTTTACTGTTTGGGGCGATAACAATTTACGTACATGGGCCTCGATCTGTTTCTATCTATCTATCTATCTATCTATCTATCTATCTATGTATCTATCAGTCTGTCCATATTTATCTATCTCAGACTTTTCATATCTATCTATCTATCTATCGCAGTCTATTCATTATTTATCTATCTATCTATCTAACTCAGTCTGTCCATATTTATCTATCTCAGACTTTTCATATCTATCTATCTATCTATCGCAGTCTATTCATTATCTATCTATCTATCTATCTATCTATCTATCTATCTAACTCAGTCTGTCCATATTTATCTATCTCAGACTTTTCATATCTATCTATCTATCTATCGCAGTCTATTCATTATCTATCTATCTATCTATCTAACTCAGTCTGTCCATATTTATCTATCTCAGACTTTTCATATCTATCTATCTATCTATCTATCTATCGCAGTCTATCCATTATCTATCTATCTATCTATCTATCTAACTCAGTCTGTCCATATTTATCTATCTCAGACTTTTCATATCTATCTATCTATCTATCGCAGTCTATTCATTATCTATCTATCTATCTATCTATTTATCTATCTATCTAACGCAGTCTGTCCATATTTATCTATCTCAGACTTTTCATATCTATCTATCTATCTATCTATCTATCTATCTATCTATCTATCTATCTATCGCAGTCTATTCATTATCTATCTATCTATCTATCTATCTATCTATTTATCTATCTAACTCAGTCTGTCCATATTTATCTATCTCAGACTTTTCATATCTATCTATCTATCTATCTATCTATCGCAGTCTATTCATTATCTATCTATCTATCTATCTATCTAACTCAGTATGTCCATATTTATCTATCTCAGACTTTTCATATCTATCTATCTATCTATCTATCGCAGTCTATTCATTATCTATCTATCTATCTATCTATTTATCAATCTATCTAACTCAGTCTGTCCATATTTATCTATCTCAGACTTTTCATATCTATCTATCTATCTATCGCAGTCTATTCATTATCTATCTATCTATTTATCTATCTATCTATCTATCTATCGCAGTCTATTCATTATCTATCTATCTTTTCTCAATCTGTCTATATTTATCTCAGTCTTTTCATTATCAATCTACCTCAGTTCATTATCTCTATCTATCTCTCTATCTATCTATCTGTCAGTCTGTCTCTGTTCATATCTATCTCAGTCTGTTCACATCTATCTATCTATCTATCTATCTATCTATCTATCTATCTATCTATCTATTTCTTTTCATATTTATCCATCTATCTCAGTTTTTCCAGCATCTATCTCATATCTATTTCTTTATTTCTCTCTGTCTTTTCATATCTTTCATTTCTATCTTCCCCTCTCTCTATTACCTCTCTCTCTCTCTCTCTCTCAGTTTTTTTCATATCTGTCACTTCATTTCTTTCCCACTCTCTCTCTCTCTATATATATATATCTAATTCATTTCATATCTATCACTTTATTTCTCTCCTTCTCTCTGTCAGTCTTTTCATATCTATTTGTTTATGCTACTATCAGCCTTTTCAGATTTCCTTTCATATCTATTTCATCTCTCTCTCTTTCTCTCTCTCTCTCTCTCTCTCTCTCTCTCTCTCTCCCTCTTCATAACTATTTCTTCATTTCTATGCCTCTCTCTCTCTCTCTTTTAGTCTTTTCATACAGGGTGCAATGGGTAAATTTATATTTTTAATTTCGCGCATGCGTGTTGTCCGTTTTTGATTTTGTGGACTTCACAGTATAATAGGGTCATTTGGGCACCATCTGTGAGAAAAAGAACACCATGTCGCAATCCACTCCGCCAGAAATTTGTAAACATGTTGTACTGCTTGGCATTCGCTCCGGAAGCTCCAATAGGAATATTTCAGAGTGTTTGTGTGTGAATCTGTGGCCAGTACAGAGGATTCGGAAAGAGTTGGATGCATCTAACGATAATTACAAAAGCGTTTGGAGTGATCACTCGTGATGGCGACGTTATGCCTCCATTCATCTTCTCACAGGGCCTCAGACTGAACACGGAGACCTATATCAGGTGCCTTGAAGAGGTAGTGCTGCCCTGGTTCAAGAGGGTGGCTGCTGGAAGATCCTATGTCTGGCAACAGGGCTCTGAACCATACCACACAAACAGGAGAACCCAGTCATGCCTGTCAGGCAATTTATGCGACCACATCACTCCTTACATCTGGCCACATAACCACCTTGATTATGTGTGGGGCGCAGTTGAACCAAAGACCAACAAAATCCTTGTGAACACCATAGATGAACTGAAGGCAAGGATTATGGCAGCATTCACCAACTTAAACAAGGAAAAATATACAGAAGAATTGCAGAAGATTCTGAAGTTGTCTGGAGGCCTTGGTTGAAGCCAATGGCGATTTTATTTACTCTTTAGTATTTTAAGATATTTTTTGTGTCATTTTGGTAAATATATCAGTGTCGATGTTATTTTCATTTTTTTGCGTCATTTACCTGGCAATTTATCCACCGTACCCTGTATATATAATAGCTGAACACTCGTATTCAAGGATGCCCGTCTATTAGGACGGCTAGCCAATCCCTATTGCTGACGCTCGCTCTGGCACATTTGTGTTTATTCAACACTCAAAGAGCCCACCTGTGGTTTATAGTTCAACTATGCTGAGCAGACCTTAGTTACAGTTTCTGGGAGAGAGCGTGTTATCTAGCGTGATCAAAGATTTATCAGAATATATATATATATATATATATATATATATATATATATATATATATATATATATATATATATATATATATATGAAGAAATATAGTCTAAAAGTGTGCTATATTTATGGGATAAAGTGCTCAATATCAGAAAGATAGAGCGTGTGTAAATATAAAAGTGAACATAGAAGTCAACACTTAGTGGCAACAGTATGTTTCATGCTAGATGCAATCGTCAGACAGAGTTGCCTGACGATTTCATCTATGTTCACTTTTATATTTATATATATATATATGATGAAAAATATGGAAAAGACAAAGCAAAATCTGAATATGCAAGTTTACTGTTTTAATTTTGTTTTACTGTCTGACGTCAGACGTTTCGGTCTAGTAGACCATCTTCAGGACATGGTTATTGACGTCGACAGTAAAACAAAATTAAAACAGTAAACTTGCATATTCGGATTTTGCTTCGTCTTTTCCATATTTTTCATCATACCGTCGGATCTACATCCACATATTTGCTTACATATATATATATATATATAGATAGAGAGATAGACAGATAGATTCCAATGTGCGTCAGAATATATAGATAGATAGATAGATAGATATATTCCAATGTGCGTCAGAATATATATATATATATATATATATATATATATATATATATATATATATATAGATAGATAGATAGATAGATAGATTCCAATGTGCGTCAGAATATATATAGAGAGAGATAGATAGATATAGATAGATAGATAGCTAGATAGATAAATTCCAATGTGCGTCAGAATATATATATATATATATCGAGAGAGAGATAGATAGATAGATAGATAGATATATATAGATAGATAGATAGATATAGATAGATAGATAGATAGATAGATAGATTCCAATCTGCGTCAGAATATATATATATATATATATATATATATATTCTGACGCACATTGGAATCTATCTATCTATATATATATATATATATATATATATATATATATATATATATATATATATATATATATATATATATATATTCTGACGCACATGGGAATCTAATAAATATTTACAAACTTTTTGAAACGGTTAAAGTATAAGACTTTTTTTTCAGAAAACCTACATGTAAGTAAAGCAATTTTAATTTTAATAATTCTCTGTAAACATACATGTAATTTAAATATTACATATAATTATATAAAAACATTAGGCGTTTTTCCAACTCTTATTATTTTCACGTAACACCAAGTTTGTTTACAGACTTTCATAACAAATGTATATACACACACACACTCACATATATATATATATATATATATATATATATATATATATACAGAGAGAGAGAGAGAGAGTGAGAGTGAGTGACTGAAAAGTAACTCCCTATTTTATGTATGATGGACTCTCCCGTCTATAATTTTTACAAAACGGGAGAGTCCATCATACGTAAAATAGGGAGTTGCTTTCTCTCTCTCTCTCTCTCTCTCTCTCTCTCTCTCTCTCTCTCTCTCTCTCTCTGTATATATATATATATATATATATATATATATATATATATATATATATATATATAGTAGGAATTGATCACCGAAACTTGAATGTACTCCGCTTACGAATACCGTCACGTTTTCTTCTCCTGTCAAGTCAACATCGTAATAAGTTTTAATCTTCCGTTTCTCTGGAATTGGTCATGTGGGAACCGAAGGTTTGCAGTGAAATTCGCAACTCCGACTGACAAACTCGTTTTTCCTCCCAATGGAATAGGACTTTTGACAGAATGCGACTTATAATTCTGTCGCTGTAGTTAACGTCGGCATCGGTTCTCAGATAAATCAAGAGACAGGACGAAAAACACACAGATACACAAATAGCTACTTTTATGTCCGGTGCAGTGGTACGCACAAGTACTGAACACATCAAAATATGAGCCCCAAAATACCATTCCGACCGTTAAACAAGGTGATGGAATGACAGCAAATTTTCAACATCAGCATCAGGAGCAGTTTGTAACAAAAAAGAAAATCTTCAATGAGTGCAATCAAGCATGACAAGCAGCAGCAGCACTCATCAGCAGTCATGTTAGGTTTATGGCTCCAACTTCTCCACAGAGAATTGTCCCACGAGACAATAGCCTAGCATTATTTCGTAACATTTGGTGACGTATTGTGTGTTGAAATCCTTGGGCTGTACAGTGTGTACTTTGATTTATTGGAAACGGGTCAATCTATAACTGAGCAGTACTAAAAATAAAATCTCGATGTGTGGAATGAGAACAGTCTATCCCCGTAGATTAAATAAAGGGTTCAGTTTTGATGTCCTTGTAGGTTACCTCATGAAGGCCAGGAGTCACAACGATTGTGATAACAACAAAGATGAGGATGTCAATAATGAAAATAATGATAAATTCTGAAATTCAAACAAAATGTTTATAGAAGTACAAATATTTATTGTTTTTTCTTACTCCAGTGTAAAAGCACACTATGTGTCGAAGAAACACTGAACCGCATTCTGTATCGCGAAAAAGACGTAAATGCTTAAATGATACGAAAATTTTCAAACTATTGAGAAGTTGGATTTTCCAACAACAGAACAATCCCAAGTGTTGAAACTTGACTAATGCATGGAATAATAATGCAAACACAAAATGTAGTTAGAATAAAATGTATTGAAACAAGAAAGTGTACACAATATTTACATATAGTCTTTTGTATATTCCTGGGAAGACCGTTCCTGGAGAATGTGTTGACTAAGTCGCAGTCGGGCAGAGTCTCTAGTTGGATCTCTTGATTTGCCTCCCTGTCTTCCGGTACCAACCATATTTATATCGTCGGTACTCCACTATGCAAATTAGGTGGATCCTACCACAACACCAAGTATACAGAAATTGAAATGAAAGTGATTAAAAACGAGGAAATTAAGGAGTTTAGAGTCATCTCGAGAGTCAGTCTGTTATGTGTCATGTTAGATACACGCTTCGTCGATCATGTCTCTCTCGATTCCTGACTGACAAGGCAGAGATTTTCCCGCAGCAGGTTGTCATTTCTTTCTTGCCAACCAAGGCTATAGAATCCAGTCTGTCCTGCTATTTAACCCATAGCAGGGAGGAGAATAGATGGATCCAGACCTTTCCCAAGGGTATTTGCGCGTATGTAACGAACCCGACTAGAATTCGAACTCTAACCTCCGCTTTTTCATTCTGAGTCGATATTCATTACAGCACAAACCACATCCAATAATCCATTGATTTTTTACGAGCTAAAAACATTAGACTCCTGATGATGTCTAAACGGTACTTGGCCGAAACGTTGTATCTATAATAACACCTATAATAATCCGGACGAGGACAATAGTTCAAATAAATTTAAATTAAATTTCTTGCTTCTTTGCCACCTCAGTTAAGTGTCATACGTGATACACGGTTGGGAGATCACGTCTCTTTAGATTAATGACTGACTAGGCATTACTTTTCCTGCAGGACTTTGCCATTTCTTTCTGCGGTAGACTGGTTGCCAACCAAGGCTATAGGACCCAGTCTGTCCTGCTATTCAACGCATTGCTGGGCAGAGAAGCGATGGATTCATACCACTCCCAAGGGTATTTGCGTACTAGTGAATGCGACGAATCCGACTGGTATTTGAACACGGCCCTCAGTCGCTTGACTTAAATCTTGTTGAAAACCTGTTGAAGGTGGTTAAAATTGAAGTTCATCAGAGTAAGTTCCCAAGCTTGGTCGAGCCTCGGATTATTTGACAACAGCAATAGGATAAAATTAGATGTCATTTCTTCGACAAATTATTCCTCAAATTATTCCAAACATCTGACCGTCATCATACCAAGTAAATATACCAAAAATACTTAACACTGTTTAGATATGTTTCCAAATTTTTTATGATGTACTTTCCGTTGTATATGTCAATAAATTGATAGGTAAGCTAACATTTATTTGTTTCTACTCTGACACAGAATAACGTGAGATTTTACGATATCCCACAAAAGGTTTAGTTTAGGAGCAATAATAGAAAATATTATTTCCTTAAAGATTTCTAGCATCGAACTGCTAGAAATAAGTATGAGCAGTTTGCCATATAGATATGAATATACTGAGATAGATAGATAGATAGATAGATAGATAGATAGATAGATAGATAGATAGATAGATAGATATGAGGTAACTGAGAGAGAGAGAGAAGGAGGGGGTAATAGAGGGAGGGGGAGATAGAAATGAAAGATATGAAAAGACTGAGAGAGAAATAAACAAATAGATATGAGATAGATGCTGGAAAAACTGAGATAGATGGATAAATATGAAAAGAGATAGATAGATAGATAGATAGATAGATAGATAGATGTGAACAGACTGAGATAGATATGAACAGAGACAGACAGACAGATAGATAGATAGATAGATAGATAGTAGATAGATAGATAGATAGATAGATAGATAAATAGATAGACAAAATGAACAGAGGTAGATTGATAATGAAAAGACTGAGATAAATATAGACAGATTGAGAAAAGATAGATAGATAATGAATAGACTGCGATAGATAGATAGATAGATAGATAGATAGATAGATAGATAGATAGATAGATATGAACAGACTGAGATAGATAGATAGATAGATAGATAGATAGATAGATAGATAGATAGATAGATATGAGGTAACTGTCTTGCCAATCGCTATCGGAAGACTGGGAAGAATCCCAAATAGCCGAGAGAAAAGGAGTTTAAAAATTGGGGAGTGATTATATCGTGACTATTCTGACGACAGCATTACAGAAAAGAGCTAGACTACTAAAAGAGTGCTGGAACATTGATCAGACTCACTTATTCTCTGCTAACCTCTTGAATACATCTCCTCTTTATTGCCTTTGATATGGTGAAATGATAAAAAAAGGCACTAATATAAGTTGCCCGTATTAAAAACAACCTCGTGTCACATCCTGAGGTTAAGGTTAATATTTTGTATGGTCTGGAGCCCCTGCTGTTTGCCTCAGGGTTCTTGATAACATCCAGAGACAGATATGCAATGTAATTGGCCCTGATCTGTCATCTCGTCTGCAGTCGCTCTCTCACAGACGCGACGTTGCCTCGCTCTGTCTTTTTTACAAATACTTTCACGGTAATAGCTCCGAGGAGCTGCTTTCGCTGGTTCCTAGGCCTTATGAATTTAAGCGTCCTACGAGGCTGGCATCCCGTTCCCACCCCTTCACCGTTGAAACTGTTAGATGTAGACGTCTCTTCTACTCCAATAGCTTCATGTCTCGCACATCTCGCCTGTGGAACTCCCTTCCTTATTCCTGTTTCACTGACAAATACAACAACAAAGATGAGGACAATAGTTCAAATATAAATCGTGTAAGTATTTATATCGTCTATCGGTCTGCGTACTCAGGAAGACTTAAAGAAAATGTGCCTTTGGCAGTATTCGAACCCGAGTAGACATTTTCTTTATTAAGTTTTATCGAGTAGATGAAATAAATAATGTTTAAAATAAACGGGCGGCTACTTAAATAGTTTATCTACTAAAAACAACATTTGAAGTAATTAAAATATATCAGATTAAAAAATTGAAATCCATTAATTCTTTAGAAATATACTTGCATATATATTATTGATATGTGTATTTTCTTTCCTTATATTTCCATTTTTTAGTCGGTTTCCGCTATTTTTTATTTTCTCGGTCGAGTTCTGGCTGCATGAGGAGCGATAACCGGTTAGCTCACTCTATAGTATTCTTTTATATATTTTTTTTTATTTTCGTATTGCCAACTACTGTAATTGCAGTACCCTCTTGTCCCTTTTTATTATGTCTGTTTTCATTGTATTAATGCATTCTAATGTTTTATTCATGTGCATGATGGCGCCACCTTTTCCCAAGATTTTGTGAATCTATAACCTTGATTGCATTTCTTTAATACTGAAAGGTTATGGTATCCCAGAACAAATTGTTGACCTGATTCAGTCTTTCTTATCAAATCGCGAAATGAAAATTATCTAGAACGGCCACTCTTCTAGATCTTTTTACATTAATGCAGGTGTCACCAAGTGCTCTATGCTTCAACCCATGTTGACCCTAATTTCTATCAACCACTTTCCTGATGTCATCATCTCTCAATTCACTATCTATGCTATTTACTCCTGCCTTAATGGTAAGTCTGATTAGGTCAAATTGGCAGCTGATCTAAAAATAACAAATGACCAACAATCTTTTGTTAACTGGGGCAAGAAATGGCTTGTTAATTTTAATGCCTCAGCATGGCGATTACTAGCCTACAGGAGAGTGACTAATTTCACTTCCTCTGGTTAACGTCTTTTGCTTACGTGAAGTTGAAAGCGTATAATAAATACATTGCTACATTGTAAAAAGAAAGTTGGTTCACTCTGCCGTGCTAGACAACTGTTTTCACTAGAATTTATCCGACACATTTTATAAGTGCGTATGAATTTCTGTCACATCTGGTCCTGTGCTTCTGTTATGTATTTATCGGTATTTTATCAATACCAAGAATTTGCAATGTTATTAGTCCTGAATCTGGCATTTCGGCTTCAGTCACTTTCGCACGGCCGTAAAGTAGCTTCACTGTGCCTTTTCTGTAAATTTTTTATGGTAATTGTTCTAATGAGCTTTCCTCTTTGGTACATAGATTAGCAGCAACGTCTCATCAGTCTACATTTGAAGTGGCTAGATGTAACCGTAAGTTCTATGCTAACAGTTTCTTCTCTCGCACTTCCGACTTGTGGGATCCACTTCCAGCTTCTTGCTTTCCGGTGAACTTTGATCTTCAAAACTTTAAATGCAATATCAATCGTTATCTTCTGTCTTCTTAATTTCTCTTCTTTCATTGTCCTTTCTCCTTATAAATATTTTTTCTCATATGCGCTCACACTCAGTAACACTTTACGTCTTAGTGGCTTTATTTCCTTGGAATACATTATTTTTGTTTTGACTTTGTTATGGAATGCTATTGCGTTTAAGTAGAAACATGTCTCCTGGAATATTTATCCCACAACAATTAAGGCGGGTGAGACCAAGTAAAAAAAATGGAAAAACACAAAAGAATGTAAAACAAACGACTACTAATTGCATATATTTACAAAAAGAAATTAAATAAATATACAATTACGATAAAAGAAGAAAACATTTAAACTAGTTACGTAGAAAAACATTTAAACTTGCTATACGTGAATATGGGTTTTTGTGTGTATCTGAAATATGTGTACGTGATAGACACGTGTGTATATGTGAGTGTTCGAGAGAGCACCCCGACGCGGTGTAATGGTTAGCAAGCTTGTCTCGCTAGAACAATTACGCCTGAGTAGTGAGTTTGATTCTCACTGTGTGCCCCCTACTTTCGTACGTGAGAGAGTTCAACAGTCAGAAGAGAGAGAATCATGAAAATGAACGCGTCACAGTGGCGACAGTTTTACCCACGTGCGACTACATCTTAAAACGAGGCGGTTTCCTCTGGGGCCATCCCCTGGTTAAGATAGACTCTTCTTGTGTACCGAGTTAATATGATTAAATGTCGTTCCTGGCCTGTGCCCGGCTTTTCCTTATGATCCAAATCTAGATTCCCAACCTCTACAGTTTGTTTTGGGCTGCCTTTTTCATCTCCACTGGGTCAGATTTAAAATTTTCTAATGCCCATAAATTTTTTTACCCTTTCCCCTCCCTTATAGAGAGGGACTCTTGATTTTATCGGAAGACAAAATATAGCGGCAACTCTTATTTTTGAGGGGTGGACGGGTTTTACTAACTTCATTCTTTTTTCAGTTTGTTTTCGGGGTCATCACACGACCCACCTACCCCTATCGCTTCATAACTGATAGAATTTTTCATATATTTCTGTATAGACAATTGCATATATATGAGGATACGTAAAATGAAAATGCTAACTTATTTTGTCCCTGCTCTGCGTTTCGCGGAGATTACATCCACTTATTTGAATTTTATGTTAAATTAATGAACGTCCTTTAAGAAAAGTATGATTTCTAATTATAAATTTAATTTTTAACTTTACAATCAAGTTTTCTATAAGTGGATGTAATTTTCAAGAGCTCAGAAAAGGAACAAAAGGAAACATGTGATTTTGTTTATTACTATTGATGCATCTATCTCTTGTAAAAGTGCGAAAACTGTAACCTTAAAAATGCTCTTCATGAAATATCAGTGTTTTTTACGAATAACACAATCTTTGTCACACACACACACACATATACATATATATATATATATATATATATATATATGAAATTGGTACGACATATAGACATAAATATAACAATAAAAAGTCTGCATTAAGCCAGTGATTTGATAAGCAAAGCTGTCGAGATTGAAAACAACCGAATAAAACGTATTGCTATCAATTCATCCAATTTTAGTCATACCGTCTGCTCAAAGATATCCCAGTATCATTCACACAGTCTAATGGCTTTTCTTGAACAATAATTCTTCTTCCTGTTGCGACTAAAATTTGCGTTCTGGCGCCGCCATTTTGCATCGGTCAGTAAACAAGGACGAGCAGTCATATGCAGTCACATGACCTACTGTTGTGATCATTTGGAGTTGTTTCTTGAACACTGCTTTTTCTGCATTTTATGAAAATAAACACCTGAAAATGAGGCTGAAGAACGTATTGAAGAGAGAAGAGAGAAATGGAGTTGGCAAATGGTGAGACAGACCATTATTCAGAGAGATTTGGAAAATGAGAAATAAGTTAAAAAATAGACAGAATTCGAAAAAACAAATGTATGGTAAAAGGAAGTAATAATAAAATCTAGCTTTTTTTGCTAGCAACACTCAGTCAATGTACCCCTAATATTTTAATTGATTTCTCGTCAGAAGCATATTTAAAGAAGCTAACATAAGAACAAAGACTTAAGATGGAGCATGAACAGACGACTCAAACGCTTACATGACCCCACAAGCTGTAATAATATAATGCCTGAAGATGATAAAAAATCTCAAGACAAATAATAAACTTCATAACGAAAGTGTCAGAAAATTAAAAAATTAAACTAATCGCAGGAGGACGGTGTTTAAAAGGACTTGTTGGTTATCTCACTCGCCAAATAAAAATCACCGCTAAGGGACGCTCCTCGAGCCTATAAAAAGGCGTGCATTTCTCTCGCTAGCCTCTTTTTCAAAGTTTCAGCTCTGCGGTTTATTACTGACTAAATACAGTAACTGTGGCTCGAGGCTGAAAAAGGGGTGGGGGAATTGGTCAAGGCTAGTCGACACTAACTATCCTATACCTAGATTCACGAACCATTTATTCGTTACAATTTACTCATACGTCATAAGAATCTATCCGTTACCATTCGCTCCTATATACTTTCTATCCAGCTTTCTTATTCTCTCTATGTCTATGTGGGAAGCGTTCTCACAGAGGACGGAATGCACGACACAGAAATCTGAAGACGGACTGGGATAGCCAAAAGCTAAGCAGCGTATTAAGAAACAGGAAGATTTCGTTAGAAACAAAGAAAAGAGTACAGAACTGTTATGTGATAACTGTCCTCTTATATGGCAGTGAATGCTGAACAATATCCTCAAAGAAGAGATTTGAAGCAACAGAAATGGTTCTACAGAAGGATGCTAAGAATACCATGGGCCAAACATGTGAGCATCGACAAAATATTAGAGAAAATAGAAATAAAAACGAAACTTATACTTAACATCAAGAAGAGACAGGGTACATAATGAGGAAAGAAGGTCTGGAAAATCTGATACTTACAGGACAGATTGAAAGCAAGAGAAACAGAAGAAAACAATGCATAACGTTGCTTAGTAGGCTTGAGCAAATGGATGGCGGAATAAGGTTTAGCAGAGATAAAAAGACAACATTTAAGAGCTACAAAAGACAGGAAGTTGTGGAGAGCCATTATCGCCTACGTTCTGAAGGGACCCGACACATAGAAGAAGAAATCCTAGCCTTCACACTCACTCTCTTTCTCTCTATCTCTATCTCTGTTTCTTCCTCTCCATCCATGTCCCTCTGCTTTTTATATTTTTCTCCACTCTCTCTCTCTCTCGGTATATTTCTCTTAATTTATCTCTTTCTCCTCCTCCTCCTCCTCCTCCTCCTACTACTACTCTCTCTCTCTCTCGGTCTGTCTGTTCCCCCCCTCTCTCTCTTTCTCTCTCTCTCTCTTTCTCTCTCTCTCTCTTTCTCTCTCTCTCTCTCTCTTTCTCTCTCTCTCTCTCTCTCTCTCTCTCGGTCTGTCTGTTCCCCCTCTCTCTCTCTCTCTCTTTCTCTCTCTCTTTCTCTCTCTCTCTCTCTCTCTCTCTCTCTCTCTCTCTTGCTTTGCTTATTTGTTGTAGAAATCTTCAGTGTTCAAGATAGAGATAATCTACAATTTGCCATGACATTTTGACATAAAGCATTCATTTCTGTACATACGCCAGTAGTTCGGGATTAACAATTTCTTTCCTTTGTTTTGTTTTTGTTTTTTTAATTTTCAGCCGACCTTTTCTCGACCGTTAAATTAAACTCGGTAATTCGGAACGAAAAATAGCCTCGAGCTAGACACGTATTTTAGTATATATATATATAAAGAGAATAAATTAAGAATATTACCATTAGATAATTAAAATATTGATGGAGTAAAGGTTATTAACACTAAAAATGAACCCTGCAGAACGAGTTCAAATTCATGCCAAAGCTGTTTGCATGACTTCGTATTAATATATTTGGGAAAAGAATCAATTCGTTTCTTCTCCTCCCCGGCCATGTGTAAAATAATAGAGTTGACTGAATTTTTTAGCTTTGGTAGGGCAACTTGTGTAGAACAAGTATAACAGTGAACACTTTAGAAAAAACGACGAAAAACCACTCCATTAAAAATTTTCCAAGAACAGTCAGTTCATAGATATTAAAAAGGAAGTTGTAGAGAGCTGTAATCGTTTATGTCTTGAAGGGACATGGTTTTTTTTTAAAGTAAATGTCAATAATACAATGGGAAATGAAGTCGGGAAAATGAGAAAGACAAAATGAGAAGAGATTATAGTGTTTTATTATTGATTTGGTAATTACGTAGTTCAGGCTTCGTCCATAAATTACGAGTTCCCGAAGTATCGGAAGAGAGCTTGGCTTTCATCCAAAGATATTTTTTGGTCTAAATTATTGTAGTTTAAAAGAAAAACCGAAGAAAACATCGATTAGAAATTCTTTACGATATAAAAATGGATGTCGAAACATTTTAGACTTAATAATTTAAAAAAATACGTGATAGTGTTTTTGAAATTTCAAAATGAAATATTTAATGATATTATTTCTGACTGAACTTTCAGTCTGACTCTTTTTGTTTTTTGTTGTTGTTGTTTTGTTTTTTGTTTTTTTTTTTAGTTTTTTTTTGTTTTTTATTATGTTCGATTTTTTATTTTTCATGATTTCTTTTTTACATTTCCGGTCGCTAATCTGTTTAATCTAATGTGGCTTATCCTAATCGTCGTTTGCACAGAATTGTTCGTTGTCTTGGTGTTTATTCACAAGTTGAAAATTAATTTCAGTTGGGATTTCCTTTCCAGCGACGTTGTTCTTGTTAATGCTCTCGGGGAGAAGCGGGCAAATAAAACGTTAAGGGGTAAAAGACATCGAGGTATCGACGGAAAACTCACTAATTATTCTGGAAACTGAGTAGTGAGTTTGACCCTCACTGGGCGCCCCATACAAATTATTTCGATCTCGAATAACCCAAGAAGGGTTGTGATATCTTAAAATCAGCCAACCTTATTTACTAATCTAGTCTGGTTGACCATTACTACTGCGTTGTGAAATCGATCCTCATTGGGGGCCTCATACAAAAATTATCATTAAACTTATATAAAACCAACCAACAACAACAAATAATAATAATGATGGCGATCCGGTTTCCCAACAGGTTCTGATGTTTTTTGTTTCCCCACTGACAAGTGGCTCTGTTCATGCCACCTAACATTATGAGTTCCGAAACCCATTACTATGTCGTCATAGCAACAGTGATGTGTCTAGGGTAAGATAGACACAGTAAGATAGCCTGTCAAAGCCTACTTTTTTTAAAACTGGATTTGAATCCAGTTTTTTCTTCTTCTAGACTGATTGCTACCTCAAAGCAAGAGAAACCAATGAGCCTTGCTATTTAATTTCTTTGCAGGGTGACGAGACGAGATGTATTCATACCATTCCGATGGGTATTCTCAGGATGTGGAATTAATAAATACGAAACACTTCAAATAGCACGGTGAATGGTTCACTTATGTAGCAAAGGAGAAAAGAAGACTAAACACAGAATGTGCGGCAACGGAGGTAGTTTTGCCCAACACTGCAACTTGCTACAAAACCAGAACATCAACCTGAAAACTCATGTTCTTAAATAAGCACATCAGAAAGAGGCTTTTATATGGATGCTATGCAAACCCGTTCAGAAATATCTAAACTGTCAGCTGACCATTGGTGAAAAATGGTTTTGAGGGAGTGAAGCCTGAGGCTCTTGGCAAAGACCATACTTCTTCGAACCTTGTGGACTGGCGCTACAGAATCACAAAGAACTGCACCAGATAACAGAAACCACATCACTTGAGGACTACCAACAGCAATGTATAGCAGATGTAACTCGAAGAGAAAATAATGACATAACCACGATGTTGACATTCTACACTACTCCAAATAAAAAGTTAGAAAGGACACGCCCATCAATATTGGAAAGAGCTGTAACGGTTACTGGACTTGAAAACTCTATTTACCTGAGAAATTATTTTAAGAAAATGATTTTAGAAATTTCAACCGAAAGCAGTACTGGCTACTCGGTTAGTGAATGCTAAATGTTTCCTTGTAGGGAAACGGCTAATATTACCATAACCATTACCATTTGGGTGAAAGTGAATGCAACGAACTAGACCGGAACTCGAAATCGGCTCGCCGAGTTCACTACTCACACATTTTTTCACCAAACAAGGCGGGAATGTCACTAGTACGCAGTGGGTGACAGAGAATGAAAGATTGAGGAAAGGATAAAAGATGAACGGGATTCAAGACAACAGAAAATGGCGATTGACGTTGCATTTACTTTTTTGAAGATTGTAGTTATCAGGGAAGCAAGTAAGAGGAGGGGCGTTCCACTGTCTGGAAGTGCGAGAAAAGTAACTGTTGGAGTAGAACTGGCAGTTACATTTAACTATTTCAACAGTAAAATATAGGAAGCTAGATGCCAATCTATTAGCATGCTTAAATTCATGTAATCGATGCACCAGGAAGAAAAACTCGCCAGAGCAGTTGCCATGGAAATATGTGTAGAAAAGACAGACGGTAGCCACAGTACGTCTGTGAGAAAGTGACTGAATTTAAGATGTCAAGTCAGGATCGATTACATTGCAGATGCTTCTTCGGATTTTGTGAAGAACCTCGAGATGAACAGTATGGGCACCAGACTAGATATGGCAACGGTATTCAATGCCTGGGTGAATGGTAGATTTGTAAATGTGTAAGATGGACTCTGACGAGAAAAACCTTCTGGCACGACACAATAAATCAACTTTCCTTGCAGTAGAATCAGCTACATCCAGCGGTGGTAAAACCTTGGCAAATAAGAAAAGATGGATTAATTTCGAATGCTGATTTTCAAGGCATGCATACACCCCCTATTTGATTCAACTTTTATCTACATCTCCTGTTATAAATTGCATGACAATGATGATCAAGATTTCTTCTTGGCTGAGGTAATTATATATTTCAAGCTGATATCAGTGTTTGTTTGCTAGCTACTTGACGCATCACAATCTTTCTACCGCCATTTAATTATAAATTGTATAACGATGATGATCAAATCTGTCTCATAGCTGAGGTAGCCATTTATTTGACATTGGCATTAATAAGACCAATTGCTAGAATTTCGAATGCTGATTTTCAAGGCAGCCGAATCTTGGGGTGACATAATCTTCTTAGACTCATTGACTCACAAGTGATTGTATTAAGTTAATTTAGCAACGAAGATCAAATCTATTCTTTTTCTTTTTATGTGTCATGTCCTTTCATGACGTAGGCGATCATGGCTCTCCACCTCCCTCTGTCCCTTGCAGCTCTCAACAAGTTCCTTCCCTCTGCTTCCTCCCCCAGACCACGTTCTGTCATTCAATTGCTTAAGGCCGCCAGATATCACGCGTTGTTTTCCTTTGTCTCTCTTTTCCTCTATTCGACCTGTGAGTATCAGATTCTCCAGGCCTTCCTTCCTCATTATGTGTCCCAGAAACTTCTTCCTGTGTTAAGTATCGGAATTTTTTAGATCAGCATTTACCATGGTTATCATTCATTCATCATTTTATTCAGGTTTTTTTTTTCAAATTACTGCTGATTATTCACTGAAGGTTTCAAATATCAAAAAAGAATTAAATTTCCTAAATTGTAAGAGGGGCTTCAGTTTGCCAGGTAAATTGATTGTAAATTGACCCCCTACGGAAACGTAAAAAAGTAAATAAGAAGAAATACTACTACTGCTACTGCTACTACTACTACTACTACTAATAATAATAATAATAATAATAATAATAATAATAATAACGATGTAATTATCCTTTGGGATATGCCAATTCAAACTGACAAGGAAATAACAGCCAACAGACCTGTTATTATCATAAGAAAAGAAATTGAGCTTATTGACATAGAAGTATCATCTGAGAGAAACACCTCCATGAAAATTATGGAAAAATTGTCCAAATACAAGGACCTGGAGATCTAGATTAACAGTATGTAGAGAATGAAGACTGAGACTGTATCAACAGTAATCGGAGCTTTGGGCCTCATGAGAAAAGGAATGTATAATTTTACTAACAATGTCCCAGGTAATATCAACATAAAAGAAGACCGTCCTGCTAGGAACATCCCATATACTAAGAAAAGTGTTGTCAATTAAACAACAATTCACCTATAGAGCCTAAAAACCATAGTTTGGGCCCGACTCTAAAGGATACAAAGCAGGAAATATAACATACACAAATAATAATAATAATAATAATAATAATAATAAACGAGAAAGCTCCTCACTTGCTACCGCATGCATCATCCCAAAGCTGATATCGCCTGCATGTGCCCAGATCTGAAGGAGGCAGAGGACTAGTTCAACTAGAACTATCCTACAAAACTACAACAATTGGCCTCTAAAGATACTTGGAAAATACAGAAGATTGGATGATGGTATGTGTCAAGGAACATGAAAGTAGTAAGTGTGTTTACTCTGTAGTAAAGGAAGCCGACAAATTCAAAATGGAGTTTCAAATGGGCGCAGAAATGCAAATACATCACTGTACACCGGCTGAAGCTGCAAAATACTTAAAAAAGAATGCAAAGACAAATGCGACCGACTAGATACAGAAACAATGGCAAGATAAACCGATCCACGGCCAATACTCTGCCCGTACCAAACAAGCTGGCGTAGACAAAAACCGCACACATCAGTGGCTACGTAGTGCAGGGTTGAAAGCTGAAACTGAAGGTTTTATCCTTGCTGCACAGGACCAATGCTTGTTAACTAGGAATTATCAAGCTCATATACTCAAATACTGTGTTAGCCCAAAATGCAGATTCTGTAATAAATATCCAGAAACCATTGATCATCTTGTATCAGGTTGCACGATATTGGCACCCACTGAATATAAAACCCGGCATGACAGAGTGGGCCAATATCTGCACTGGAAAATTTGTAACTCCTACGGGAAGGAAACTGAAAGAAACTGGTACGAACACCACCCTGACCCGGTTACGGAGATAGGACCTGTTACAATTCTATGGGACTACACAATACACACTGACAGAACAATCAAAGCCAACCGCCCAGATATTGTTATTAAAGACCACAAACAAAATAATTGATATGGCAGTCCCTGCAGACTGCAATGTATCTTTGAAGATATTCGAAAAACTGTCAAAATACAAGGACCTTGAAATAGAAATCTCAAAAATGTGGCACATGGGAACATCAACAATCCCTGTTGTAGTTGGTGCCCTTGGACTGGTTGGAAAAGATTCCAGTAGGCTGATTGAAAGGATCCCTGGAAGTCCATACCTCAAAGAGATACAAAAAATTATTCTGACAAGTACAACCCACACTTTACGAAGGGCTTTATCTATGTAATTTTTTTTTTTTTTTTGCAGTGGAAAGAGTCATGATACCATTTCTAACCTTAGGTCCCTGGGCGGGACCCGGAAAGAAATGTGTAAACGCCAGATATCAAAGAAAATATAAACAATAATAATAATAATAATAATAATAATGAGAAAACGTAACATGAACATGCTATTTCACAGCTGTTTGAAAATTATTTGAAACTGCGGAGGGCTCTTAATTGGGCCTTCGGCTTGTTAAGGTGTTTGAGTGAGCATACGTCTTTGCATATTCTCAACATTGGAAGCTCTCCTGGCTGCCTTTTGATCTGTGTTTTCATCTGCAAGGGACTTTCTTTTCCTTGCTGCCGCCTTGGCTCTTTTGATTGCACTCTGGTCCTCTGTTGGCGGAGATTTCTTTTTGTGAGGCATACTGCTACTGTATGCAATAGGCAAACAATAAACTACAGAAGAACTAAAAAATGATCGCTTCATTTAAGTAAAGCATTAATATTTAAGCTTACCTTTTAAAAATTCAACGATAATTTTTCTGCTGCCACTTAATTTAAAGACAGTTTGATGTACGTAGGCCCTTATTTCCGTACAAACAATCATTTTTATGTCATTTCGCTGGATTTCGCAATTAATTTCAATTTATTCTCAAATTTATTTCCAAGTCATAAAATTGTTATCGTACAATAAAAATTAGTCGCAAAAAATCACGTAAAAAAATCACCGGAAATAATCGCAGTAATGAAAACTTGGGAACCCGAAATTTCAGGATTACGGTTCCAGATCCGGCCCAGAATGTTTTAATTTGCTCCCGGTGTCGGCCTGATCCAAAAATTGCATGATTTATTGAGCTACGGCCTCCAGGAATAAAGCTGAAAAAGTGTGACACACTGACATTCGCATTTATTTATATCGACGTTGTATATAATACTTATTTTAACCCAACATAGAAAAGGGTTAAGGATATGCTTTAAATAATACAAATATTAACTTTTTACTTTAAATGAAATTATGTTAAATTTTATTAGGTTAGGTTAGTAAGAATATACTTTACTATGTGGTATGAGCACATACCTTTTGGCGTGCGTAGCTGGTGAGGGGTCATAGCAAACTGATCTCCCTCGTAAAATTTAAAAAATCAAAATACAAATTTTGATATTCGTTGTCTGGCACGCTTAATGAATAAGATGAAAAAGTACTTAAAAATGTATTTGAAATATGAAAACGCAGTACTAGATTGGCAGCTAGGTCTCATCATTTTACTCTTAAAATTTCGAAGTGTAATCCTAGGTTATATGCTTCCTGTTTCTCACTTCTCGCTTGTAGAATTCCCTTCCAACTTCTTGTCAAATTTGATCTTCAAAAATTTAAATGCAACGTCAATCGTCATCTATTTGAATCCTGTTTTTTTTAATGTCCTCAACGTTTTCTCAATTTCTATCACTCTCACTAATCTCTTACGTCTTAGTGGCTTTACTGCCTTGCTTAGAGTTAAATGACAAAAAACTATTCGTACTCAATCCTTTGTACATTTCTCGACTTCTATAAAAAGGCACATTGACTCCTATATAATGGTCATGTCATGCCGAACAAGAATTTTTTAGTATATTCTCATAGTCTTTAATCACATCTCCAAGATTCTGATTCTTAATATGGTTTTATTATTACTGACATCTCTATAATGGGCATGTCATGCCAAACAAGTAGTTTTTGTAGGTTCTGTTTGCCTTAAGTCACATTTCAGCGATTTAGCCACTGAATATGGTTTTCTGGCAGATTGTCTTCTATATAATGGTCATTTTGTGCCAAACAAGTATCTTGAGATAGAATTCCCTCGTCTTTAATTCCATCTTCTAGGTTGTGGTTTTGAAATGGTATAATGTTCATGCTATGTAAAACAATTGTTTTTTAAAGTAGAATTTACTTATATATAATCACTTTCCCAAGTGTTATGGCAATTTACACACGGACGCATGAACTCTCTCAGCTATGGAGCAGGTACTGCCTTTTTGGGGAGGAAAGTTTCCAGCAGTCAGCTCTGACAGTCGGGCCGAACATTCTTGCTGTAACATTCCCGTGTGTATATGTCTGTATTACTGTTTCTGTTAATATATTTGTTTAACTCAATTCCTCTTTTGTGTCTTTATTTCTGGCCTTAACAAAGCCACCACACCAAGTTTCTGATTCTGATTTTGAATGTCTACGCAGATGTTTTTGGTCGGTATCCTTCATCAGACGTGGAATGAAGAAACTTCCATGGAAAGAAGGGACGAGCGAAACTGTCGGATAGATCGATTGATCTTACACTATCCTCTACTTAACTGGAAGCTGCTGTTGTTACGGCCGCCATCGATGGGCCACTCGCTGACTGGAGGTTTAGCACTTACACTCGTGTACAGACAATGAATCAGTGTTGGGTCTATCTATTGACGCACGGCTGTGATGTGGGTCGACAAACGGGGTGGGCCTGAGGTTACAGAATGGCTGGACCGTTGGGATTGAGATGAACTAAAAATACATACGTACGGCGGAAGGACGGGGTGGAAATAGATGTGAAGGTGGAAGAATGGGATTGAGGAAAGGAGAAAAGCAAGAAGAAATGGGAAAGAAAGAAAGAAAGAAAGAAAGAAAGAAAGAAAGAAAGAAAGAAAGAGAAAATATTTAGAAAAAGAAAAGGGGAGAGAGAAAAATAAAGTCAAATCGCGAAAGAGGGAGCAAAAAAACAAAGAAAAGAAAAGAAAGGAAACTGCTAAAAAGAAAGAAACAAAGAGATAATGGAGGAAAAAGTAAGAATGAAAATGGAATAGAGTTAAATTGGGAAGTGAAAGAGGAAAAAAGAGAAAAACGAAGAAAAAAGAAAGATAAAAAAGAGGATAGTACAAAAAAGGGAGGTGAAAAGAAATTAAAATAGAAAAAGAGGGTGAAAGAAAAAGAGAGAACGAGACAGGAAAAACGAGAAATTAAAACCGTGAGTGAGATATAGAAAAGAAGTTTGTTGAAGAATAAAAACGGAAGGAATGTAAAAAAAGAGAAAGGCAGGAAACGAAAAAGAGTGAAAGGAAGAATCGAAGAAAAAAATGAAAGGAATTAAGATGGCGTAGAAGGATGTAAGGATGTAGCGAAGAAAGGAAAAAGGGAATTGACGAATGAAGGAAAAGAGGTATAACATAAAAAGAACGCATCTATCACGACTATCTCATGTTCATCTCACTGACTATTGTGAGCCCAACTGTAGC
>OZ038514.1:20019101-20044101 GCA_964036315.1 Acanthosepion esculentum
CAATGATCTCTACGAATCTCCTTTGATATCTCCCATGAGGACATTCCCGACCAGTTCTGGCTATCAAATTTTTATTCAATTTTTCACATTTCCAAATTAGATGCTGCATGTTATTGCCAAACTTCCTATTTATTTTATATTATTGTTTTCCGAGTACTTTCGAATGTTGCTACATTTGTTTTCAAGGATTGGCTTTTCTGTATGTTTACGCAACTGTTTTTTAATCCATATATATATATATATATATATATATATATATATATATATCGGGTTTCGATCCTAGCTAGAGACAACCGGACGTCTAGCCACATTGGTGAGCTGTGATACAGCGAAACAGCCTGTGGATGACAACATATATATATATATATATATATATATATATATATATATATATATCGATCCTAGCTAGAGGCAACTGGACGTCTAGCCACACTGATGAGCTGTGAAACAGCGAAACAGTCTGTCTGTGGATGACAAAAATATTAGCTCCTGAAAAATTAATTTCGGTTGAGCCCTCTGGTTTGAGGTGTGAATTTGTAAACAGTGACTATTTAAGCTAATACTGCACGACTCTTCGACAGAATTGAGTCATTGTCAGTCACTGTGTGTTTATCTGAATCTAAAAATAAACACGCTAAAATTCACCATCATCCCGTACCGTGCGCTGACGGCTTAGTGGGAGAAGTTCGGACTGACGCAAATTCAGTCGGGTTTTGATCCTAGCTAGAGGCAACTGGACGTCTAGCCACACTGATGAGTTGTGAAACAGCGAAACAGTCTGTCTGTGGATGACAAAAATATATATATATATAGTTTACAATATATATATATATATATATATATATATATATAGTTTACCGTGCCATCTAACATGACTATATTTTGTAATATCCTTTTTATTATGCCGTTTTTGTGAGTCTCTTTATACATTTAGAAATAAACGCTAATGAAAGGGAAGTAACAAATCTAAAGATAATATAAAATACATGACATATTAGCTAGACATACAGACAAAGAAAGAAAGAAAGAAAGAAAGAAAGAAAGAAAGAAAGACAGACAGAAATGCTTTTGTTATATATAGATGATTTGGGCCGCTATACCATCGGTTTTTCCTCAAATATCAATTATGTCCGGTAACTTTCATGCAATGTTGAGCGGAAGTTTTTATTTCTTCGTGCGTAGCTGGAGTTGTATTTCTCTCATCCGGTGTCTTTTACTGTGGATTTCAGACTTTGTAAGTGTCCGCTATCTTGTATTACTATTCTGATTTATCTATAGAACAGAAGTACTTGAGCGGTGACTGAACTCAGGACGTCTTCTCCAAGAAATACAGAAACAAGCTCCATGAAAGGACGTAGGACGGCATCACAAAGAGAAGGGCGACAACGCGTTCAGAAATCGATGAAGAAGATAAGACACGTGACAAAAGCAATGATGAGAAGAAATCAAAATCATACATTCTCGAAAGTTGATCGAACCAGTCAGAAACTTGAGGAAGATCAAGGAATAAAGCGGCCGGAACATTGTAATACAAGTATGATGAGGATTATAATCCTGAAAAATCATCGTGTGTATTTAAAAATGAATAGTATTTTCCGGTTCGTTTATTTTTCAGTCCATTAAAAATAGCCTCTATTTTTGGGTAATGATTACCCACCTGTTTCACAACTGTTTAATGAGAAAATCTATTATGTGAATACAAGGCATGTTCTGCGCCACTCGAAGCGAGCAACCGCCGTGTTACCGTAATATTTTATTTTCAATGTTAAGAGTTATATATAAATATATATATATATATATAGAGAGAGAGAGAGATAGATAGATAGAGAGAGAGAGAAACAGAGAGAGAAAGATGGGTATGATGAAAAAACATGATTATACGCACACATACTTGCTCGTACAAATATATATTTTTCTCAGGTGTTATAAAAACACCGCCCAATGTTATATAACAGAGCTATTAAGTATATATTCAATTCTGACGACAATGTTAAATACTACTTTGGTTCCATCGATAACAACTGGAGATTGCGTTTTTACCATTACCAAATGACGCTAAACAATATTAAATACAAAAATTGTAGAACATTCAAAATATTTTTGACGATTAAAATAAAAAAAAAGACCTTATCCATTAACTGGGAGATAATCGCAAAAGCTAAACCATACTATGGAAAAGGAGACAGATGTAACTTATGTCTGTTAGAAAAACTTATTATCTTAAAACACTTACACCCTTGTGCAGATTAATTGAAACAAAACAAATAATTCCGTTATTATTTACATTTTTTCGTATTATTCCAATGAAACATGACCCATTGCAGAAGTTAGTACTTCGTATGTCAATTCCACGAAGTCGTTCTTTGCAGATTGACCAAAGATTCTCTATTGGATTTAAATCAGGAGAATTCCCGGACCATTCCATAGTACTTTGATTTGCTCACTGGTAGGGCTTGCCATTGTGTTCGTGTAGCGTTACAATTTTCGTAGTAACGTCCAGCGTAGACAATGGCCGTAGGACAACTAATCAACAGTCGAGACAATAGTGTTTGCGTGTGATGAAAATCTGATGCAATCACGCATGACTCAATATCAATAAAAACCAAATAAGTTTCATCTTACACCCGAAAACAGATTCATATTATTGCACACCACTGCATATATATATATATATATAAAAATAGGAATATTTACCGGTTACACGATCCCGGTTTCAACCATAGGTTTTCTTCAAAGGATATTGACAAATTATGTTTTTTAATGATCCATTTCATCGTTTATAAACTTAACATCATAACGAAAGATCCACAGATATATTCTTAGCACTTTAATACTTTTATAAATAATCAAAGTTAGACACCTAGCGAAATAATAACAGAAATAACTAATCAGAAAGAGATAATTTCAGACTACTACTCGACTTCCACGCTAGGGTGATCATTATGTGAACATAACGTTCGAATGATGATCGTGGTAGAGTGAAAATCGAGTAGCGGTTTCTAATTTAACTCTTTTCTCATTCATATATATATATATATATATATATATATATATATATATATGCGCCTGAAAAATTTATTTCGGTTGAGATCTCTGGGGAGGATGTGTGGATTTGTAAACAGTGACTATTACGGCTAATAATGCAAGACTCTTCGGTAAATCGAATCGAGTTCTCTCAGTCACTGTGTGTTTATCTAAAAATAAATACGCTTAAATTCAGCTTCTTCTCTGCCGTGCGCCAACGGCTTCAGGGTAGAATTTCCGACTGACGCGAATTCAGCCGGTTTTCGATTCTAGCCAGAGGCAACCGGGCGTCTAACCACACTGATGAGCTGTGATACAGCGAAACAGTCTGTCTGTGGATGACAATATATATATATATATATATATATATATATATATATATATATATATATATATATATATATATATATATATAGTCTGCCTGTGGATGACAATAATATATATATATATATATATATATATATTATTGTCATCCACAGACTGTTTCGCTGTTTCACAGCTCTTCAGTGTGGCTCCACGTCCGGTTGCCTCTAGCTAGGATCGAAACCCGACTGAATAGGCACCAGTCGGAAATTCTACCACTAAGCCGGCGGCCAGCAGGGATGAAGGTGAATTTTAGCGTATTTATTTTAGATAAACACACAGTGACAGATAGGACTCAATGACGCAGTGACAGAGAGGACTCAATTCGTTTGCCAAATAGTAATATATATATATATATATATATATATATATATATATATATATATATATATATATATATATATATATATATATATATATATATATATATATATGTCATTTCTTTCAATATTGTTTGTTTCTCTGTCATATTAGACCATTTTTATCTATGTATATTTGCCCGTATAAGTTATATTTTAATAAGTGGTTAGAATTCGTTTAATAACACTTTCAATCTTGAATATTTCCTGATTGTCGTATCGGAGTGTCTATGTCATTGTATGTGGGTGTATGTACGCGACTTTATTGTTGTCTATGTGTAGGGTAACTTGCATGCACATTTCATTGTCTATGTATGTTTTTTTGTAAAGTATCGTGGTGATATTTCCTGTCTCGTCACTTTTTTGTGTGTGTATATATCTAAATATGTCTGCGTACTTATATATTATAATCTGATTGTGTATGTATTGTCTTCATCATCCCCTGCCTATGCATCGAATTCAATGTATCCATGTTGTCATGAAGTTAAGAGCAGTCGATCTTAACGTTTATTCCAACTTAATTTCAATAAAAACAAAATAAATAGAATAACACATGTATTTTTTTCGTCAGTAACGTTATAATTTTAAACTTAATAAAGATTAAATTTAGATTTTAAAATGGGTAATTTTTAATTTTAATTTCAAATTATATCGTATAATTTAATTCTTATAAGTTAGAATATATTCTATTTTAGTATAACCCCAACTTTAAAGCATTTAATAGTTATTATAACCCTACCTCGTTGTCAAGTTTTTTAAATTTTCGTATACTTGTATTTTGATTGGTCATTCCAGCTTATGCAACAGCGTTTCCCCTTGTGTGGGGTGGTTAATTAATTTGAACTTTTTAAAATCATTTATTCTACATTCAACATCATCACTTGATAAGACACCAGAGGTGTTGAAAGAAAATGGCTATTTTTGTAGTGATTTTATAACATATTTATGTTATAATTTTTAAATAAACAATTATATATGCTCTACTCTGTATTGAGCACTCTTTTAAGAATAGTAGTTTTTGGTTATCGGAATTTATTCCGTATACACCAATCCTATACTTGGGTATATATATATATATATATATATATATATATATATATATATATATATATATATATATATATATATATATATATTCTCGCTTGACGAGGAAGCGAGACCAGACACCTTAATTCAACTTAATTTCAAAATTATATTAAGGGTCTCGGCTCTCGCTTTTGAAACATGAGAACTCTTATGTAGCGAAGGAATCATATTTTTTAAAAAATATTATAATATATTATATATATATATATATATATTTATATATATATATATATATATATATATATATATATATATATATGAATGAGAAAATGGGAAAATTGTTTATAACTCGAAGATGAAGTCTGCAAGATTTACAGAAGATTATAATAATAAAGTAACACAAAATACTGTGATACAACTAGGTACATAATACGATCTACGAACTCCATAACGAGTACAATTGAAAATCGTTTATCTAAACTTCATTGAAAATGATTGACATAAACATTAAACCTGTAACAGGAATTTACAAACTAAGCTACAAAAAATGTCCCCTGAAATACATTGCTGTTGGGACACCTACGAACTTAACTAAAAGATCATATGAACAAAAGAAAAAAATGTACTCGAATCATTAGTTGTTCACCACAATAAATATGTCTATAATTTTGCTTTAAAAGTGCAGTTTTGTTTTAAAAGGCAAGTATCTTATTTAAGGTGAAAATGTATTGGTCTTTGACCATAAATTTGCATCCAGGATGATACAATATATCTCCTTTCCTCAATATTACAGCTGATGTACTGCTGGATAATTTACAATAATAATGATAAAAAAACAAAAACGAAAAAAAAAGGTGAATGAGAAAGGTTGGCCATCTGAATGCATCGGAGTTGATAATTTAAATTTAAATCTGAGCGTCACTTCATCTTTTAACATTTTGATGTAAACTGGAACTGGCGTTTGATGTATTTCTCCTCACACGTTTACCCGATATTTTAGATATATGACTGATTCCATCATTAAAACCGTTATTAGTCTGAAGAAGTGCCTACTCGGAATGAAACGCGTCACTAAAAAGTTTTTTCTATTTTGTCATTCACTTTCCCACTATTAGTTTGATTTTTTTTTTTACATCAATATGCTTTTTTGTTGTTTTCTTTCCATGTATATGAATTCCATGTATATGAATATTATAAACGCTGTCAGTCATGACTCTCCACAATTTCCTATCCCTCATAGGCCTTAATAGATTTTGTCATTTTGTTATCTCTCCTAACCCCTGTTCTACCATTCATTTCTTCAAGCTCGGTCTTCTTCTTCTATGTGCCATGTCTCTTCAGGACGGTGTCGATCATGACTCTCCACAATTTCCTGCACTTTGTAGCTCTTAAAAAATGTTGTCTTTTTGTTATCATTCCTAAACTTTGACCCACCATCCATTTACTCAAGCTCGTTGTTGTTCTTTTATGTGCCGTGTCCCTTCAGAACTTTGGAGATCATGGCTCTCCACAATTTCCTGTCCTTTGTAGCTCTTAATAAATTTTGTCTTTTTGCTATCTCTCATAAACCCTGTTCCGCCAACCATTTACAGTTTTCCCCTGTCCCTTTTGTCTTCAATCTGTTGTGTGAGTATCAAATTTTCCATTTTTATGCACCCTAGAAATTTTAACTGCCTCTTCCTGATGTTAAGTATAAGTGTCCATTTTGTTTCCAGTTTCTCCAAAACTCCATCGTTGTTCACATGTCCGATCCATGGTATTCGCAATATCCTTCGATAAAACCACATCTCTGTTGCTTCAAGTTACTTTCTAATCTGTGAGGAGATTGTCTAACATTCACTGCCATATAGGAAAACTGACATTACATAATAGTTCAGTACTCTTTTCTTTGTTTGTAACGAAATATTTCTCTTTCTTAATACTTCTCTTTTATTGCTGAGCTTTTAGAAGGCATCTTTCTCTATCCTAATGCTCCTTCGGATTTCACTGTCTCACTTTCCATCCTCTGTTAAAATAATTCCCAGATATTTAAATGTTTATAATTGATTGATATTTGCAATTTGTAATTTGCATTTTGAGATGTCCATTTTGCTAACACCATTGCATTCCGTCTTCTTGCAACTGATGCTTAGTCTTCTTTTTTTTCTCGCTTTCCCTCACTGGCCTCTGTAGAAGTTCTTGTGGTTTCCTTTTTGTGCCTGCCATCAACACTGTCATCTGCTTTTACACATTTATAAATCTACCATTCGTCCATGCATTGAATATTTCTGTCACATTTGGTTTGGTGCTTATGCTATGTATTTAGAGATTCTTGATAAAATCCAAAGAATCTGCAATGTTATACATCCTGACCTGGCATCGCGGCTTCAGTCCCTTTCCCACCACCGTAACGTAGCTTCCCTCTGCCTTTTCTATAAATATTTTCATGGTAATTGCTATGATGATCTTGCCTCTTTGGTACCTGGGCTTTATAAATTTAAGCACAATAATAGATTGGCGGCAAGATCATATCATTTTACACTTGAACTGGCTAGATGTAATCGTATGTTTTATGGTAACAGTTTCTTCTCTCGCTTGTGGAACTCTCTTCCGGCTTCTTGCTTTCCAGTCAACGCCTATCGTTATCTTCTGTCTTCTTATTTCCTGTTATTTTATTGTTTTCTCTCCTTAATAATGTTTTCTTGTTCTCATATTATCTCACACTCAATAACCTTTTGCTCCTTAGTGGCTTTATTGCCTTGCCTGCGATGAAACGACTTTTAAAAATACATATATTTGGTGAAGGACGCAACAACACGTTCTACCCCCGATGCTCTACTTCTGCCTTCCCTTTCTATTCTCCCTAGTAGATATCGAGGAAGAGCGGACAGAAAACTAAACAGACTGCTGAAGTGTTTACACAGAGATTTGATGAAAATGCTGGTTCCTCCAAACTTTTAGATATGCTGATAACAAATAACTGGTGCAAAAATTGACAACAACCCAAAGCAGCCGAAAACATCAAGCTTTTTCTCATAAGAGTTTTTCATCTCCTCTATACAGTTGACAGGAAAACAAGAAAACCAGAAAAAGAGTTCCACAAGCGAGAAGTGCGAGAGAAGAAATTATTTTAGTCTGTTCCGCCCCCACCTGCCATATTCACCTGACATTGAACCAACAGATTGTTATCTTTTCTTCAATCGATGCAAAAGTATTGATTAGGAAAACTTTCTCTGGCGAAAGATAGCTTCATGATTGCACCGAATATTTTTCGCATTAAAATCTACAAAAATTAAACTAAAAGGCATCGAAGAGCTGTTAGATAAGCGGTAACAACTTATTGCAAAGAATGGAGAATATACGAGTATAATAGAGTACAATGTACTAGCATATAGTATGCCCCCGCCCATTGGACGCACCCAGATTTTGTCATAGAATATTCAGTGAAAAATGCACATATTACAACCCAAAAATTCAAAATGTTAACCTTACCTTTATTTGACATTCCCACTAACCATGAAGAAATACTTACAGTATGAACATCAATTATACTAGATAGGTCTCCGCCGACCATCAATGACCATGGATTTGATCCCACTAATCTGTATGGTAGGATCAAACCTGAGCAGGATGGTATGGAGGACAAGTTGTTGCCGATGCAGTATGTCCCCATCTCCACGTCGCCGATGGATCCAAAGGAACGGCAAAGCCATTACATTTTGATACCAGCGCCGTCGCAGGAGCTACCAGAACGAGGCTGGAATCAGCACCGAACTGCCTTAGGGGCTCCAAATTAAAACTACTGGTACTTTTTTAATAGAAGCTAGGTAAGGTTTAATTAGCAGGACATTTTTTGGAAAAGAAGAATTTTAGTACATTTCATCATGCATTTATTGAAAAGTATTTTAGTTGTCTTTCAGGGAGCAACATCTGCACATACAGTGAATTCATAATAGCTGCAAAGAAATCTATCAGTGAACACTGGTACATATGGTATTAGGCAGAAAAACGTATTTTTTTCAGTAAAGTTCGCTCTGTACAAGGGCTACTCGAGGTAGAGGATTACGATAAGAGGTAGATTATACGAATAGGATGGAAAGATAACTCTAGTCTTAAACAGGTTAAATATGCTACTTGTTGGTAAACGAAGTCCCATACCATACATGCAGAAAACCAAATTCCATTACCTGTATAACAACAAAAACACACACAAAGCAAGCAGCAATATACCAGTCAAAGCAAATATTTCTGTAAAATCTAAAATCTACAAAACAAGCACCAAAATATGCAATCTTTTTTTTTTTCGTGGATGAATTTTTTAGGGATATTTTTCATTTTTTTTTGTTTTTATTCACTTTCGTGAATTCTAGCTCAATGCTAAGCTCTATGCGTGAAATGATTCCTGGTGAACCCCATTTTTTGTGGTCTTCATGTCCCTCTCATACATGATATGGCTTATTGAATACAGGGTAATTTTTTGTTGCATTTTGGGGGAAAACTCCACTTCTAATAGGTCATTTATGGTAATTTATGTTAATTTGTTGAATACATGACTTTTATTACTTTCTATAATGAAATTAGTACTTGATCCAAACAACTTCCTTTTGGCCAGTGGGTGGCAGCTTTGAAGTCCTAGTTTCCAGAGCTAAGCTCTCTGCTTGCAATGATCCCTGGTGAACCCCACTTATTTCGTGGTCTTCATGCCCTTCTCATACATGGTACTGTTGTATTAGACGCAAGGTAATTATTTCTGGTGTATTATTTTGGAAATAAATCCCCATCAAACAGGCTGACAAATACGGTAATTGAAATTTATTTTTTGAAGATTAAAGTTGGTAAAAACAGAAATTACTAACACATATCTTTCAACAAATAACAACTAACTAGAGTTTGGTCCAAGGCCACCAGTCTGGAACCCGAACTCACTACTCAGTTGTCACCATTAACCAGGCTAAGTTGTTAACCATTACCCAACGTGTCTTATTTGAACGCAATTATGTTTTACATTTTATAAACACAGCTGCAGCTATTGATCCTACGCAAAAACAAGCCTTGTACTGCAAAGAAAAATCCTCTTTCTTATTAGAAGAAAATGTTTATGGTGTATTATACGCACTTATCGAGAAGGCGGATATTTCGGAGGCTTTCTTCACGTGCCTGTATTTTTCTGCTTCATGTCAAACCACCGGCCCGGCCCGCCCCAACTTGGCTCTCGCCCCTTTCCCTGCTCCACCCCGGAGCGTCTCACATGAATGTGCGGTCAATCGATCTGGGACCAATCCCGAGCACTAACGTCACTGACGCCCACGCAATTCCGATTGGTGCACTTGTTGAATATTATAAAATAAGGAGAGAAAAAAAAATGTCCAGGAAAGGTGAAGAAGGGTGACAGTGAGTGTGTGGGGGGGATCAACGTTTAGGTGATGGGTGGGAAGGATTACTCCCGCAGGGAAATGTGGTGGGGAGGGAGTGGTAATGTATTTGCTTAGTTTGGCTTTCTTTCATTGGTTCTCTTTCTCGAATTATTTTCCGATATTAAATTCATTCTGTGATTATTTTTGCTTATCTTGTCGTCGTCTTTTTTCTCTTCTTTCCTTCCGGATTTATCCTTTTTCTTTTCTTCGTGCCTTCCAATTGCCTTTTTCTATTTTACTCTTTCCAACCACTTTCGATCTTTCTTTTTAGCTTTCCTTCCTTCTTTCTTTCGCTGCTATTCTATCTTTAATCCTTCAGGCTTGTTCCTCTTTCTTTCTATCGCTTTCCCGAATCCTTACTCCCGTATGTATCACTCCTTCCTTCCATCCTTCATTCCTTCATTCATTCATTCATTCATTCCTTCATTCATTCATTCATTCATTCATTAATTCCTTCACTTTTCTATCTTTAATGCTTCAGTCATTTTCTTCTTTCTTTCTGTTTCTTTCCCTAGTCATTTCTCCCGTATTTATCAATGCGTCATTCCTTCCTTCCTTTTCCTTCCTTGTTTTATTCATTCACTTTTCTATATTTAGTCCTTCAACCTCCTTCTTTCTTTCTATCACTTTCCCTAGTTTTATTCTCGTCCTATCTCCCATATTTATCACTCCGTTTTCTTTCCTGTCTTTCTTTCTTTCCTTCCTTCTTTCCATCCTTCCTTCCTTCTTTCATTCATTCATTCCCTTTTCTAACTTTAGTCATTCAGTCTTTTTATTCTTTCACTCTCTCTATCTCTTTCCATCGTCATTTCTACCGTATGTATCAGTCTGTCATTCCTTCATTTTCTTTTCTTCCTTCCAACCTTTCTTCATTCATTCATTCCTTCACTTTACTATCTTTAGTCCTTCAGTTTTTCTTTTTTCCATCTCTTTCCCTCCTCCTTTCTCCCGTATTTATCATAATTTCCTTCCTTCTTTCTTTCCTTCCTTCCTTCCTTCCTTCAATCATTCATTCATTCCTTCAACTTTCTATCTTTCTATTTATTTCCTAGTTTTTCTTCTTGTCTTTTCTTCCATATTTATCACTAAGTTTTTCTTTCCTTTCCTTCTTCCTTTCGTCTTCCCTTTCTTCATTCATTCATTCACTTTTCTATCTTTTGTCCTTCGTCTTTTTCTTCTCTCTCTCTCTCTCTCTCTCTCTCTCTCTCTCTCTCTCTCTCTCTATCTATCTATCTATCTATCTATCTATCTCTATCTCTTTCCCCCGTCCTTTCTCTCGTATTTATAACTTCCTCCTTCCTTTTCTTTACTTTCGTCCTTCCTTTATTCCTTTATTCATTCATTCCTTTATTCATTCATTCCTTTATTCATTCATTCACTTTTCTATCTTTAGTCCTTCAGTCTTTTTTTTTCTTTCTATCACTTTTCCTAGTTTTTTTTTTTCGCCCTTTCCCCCATGTTTAACACACTGTTTTTTCCATTTCTTTCTTTCCTTCTTTCCTTCCATACTTCACTCATTCATCACTCTTCTATCTTTAGTCGTCAGTTTTTTCTTTCTTTCTATCTCTTTCCCTCGTCCTTTCTTCCGCATTTATCACTCCGTCCTTCCTTTTCTTTCCTTTCTACCTACGTTCCTTCAATCATTCAATGATTCCTTTACCATTCTTTCGTCATTAAATCTTTTTCTTCTTTCTTTCTACCTCTTGCCCTTTCTTCTGTATTTTATATTTCTGTTTTTCTTGCCTTTCTTTCCATTCTTCTTTCCTTCTTTCATACATTCATTCATTTCATCACTTTTCTATCTTTAGTCCTTCGGTCTTTTTTCTTCTTTATCTTTTTTCATCGTTCTTTCTTCGTATTTATCACTCCGTCTTTCCTTTTTCATTCTTTCCTTCTTTCTTTCCTTCTTTTATTCCTGGCTTCCTTCAACCATTCATTCATTTATTCTCTTTTCTGTCTTTAGTCTTTCAGTTTTTTCTCTCATTCCTTCCTTCCTTCCTCCCTTCCTTCCTTCCTTCCTCCCTTCATTCCTTCCTTCCTTCCTCTTGTCTACCGTATTTATCACACAATTTTTCTTCCTTTTCTTTCTTTCATTCTTTCTTTCTTTCCTTCCTTCCTTTCTTCCTTCCTTCATTCACTTTCTTTTCTATCTTTTGGCATTCAGTTTTTTCTTCTTTCTTTCTATCTCTTTCTGTCGTTTTTTCTTGTCCTTTCTATCTTATTTATCACTCAGTTTTTCTTTCTTTCCTTTCTTTCTTTCGTTCTTTCTTCTTCTTTTCTTTCTTTCTTTGCTTCCTTCTTTCCTTCCTTCCTTTCTTCCTTAATTCATTCATTCATTTACTTTTCTTTCTTTAGTCCTTCAGTCTTTTTCTTCTTTTTCTCTCTCTCTCTTTCTCTCTCTCTCTTTCTCTCTCTTTCTCTCTCTCTTTCCATCGTCCTTTTTCCCGTATTTATCACTCCGTCCTGCCTTACTTTTCTTTCCTTCCTTCTTTCCTATCTTCGTTCAGTTTTGTTTTGTTTTAGCTTACGATCCTTTCTTTCTGACTGTTGCCGTTATTCTTTTCCGCTCTTCTTACCTTCTGTCATCTTTCTCCCTTCCTTCGATATTTTTCTTCTTGATTTCCTTTCTTTTATCTTTTTCCTCTTCCCTTGCTTTCTGTCTTTTTACTCTTCCTTCCTTTTTTCTCGTTTCTCTTCCTTCCTTCACGCTTTCTTCCTCCATCCCAACTTGTTTCAATTATTATGTATTTTCCTTTTTTTCTTTCCTACCAAATTTTTTTAGTCTTTTCCATTTACAAACTAACAGCTTCCTGTATCTTAAGTCTTCTTTCCTTCCTTTATTTCTTCCTTCCTTCCTACCTACGTTTATTTCTTTCTTTCTTTCTTTCTTTTTCTTGTTTTACTTTTATACTCTTCTTTCTCCCTTATCTTCTTACTGTATTTTCCTCTTCCTTCGTTCCTTCCTTTTGTCTTTTCTCTTTCCCACAACTAATGTCTCGTGATTTTACTAAACACTTCCTTCTTTCTTTCCTTCTCTTTTGTCACTCTTCCTTCCTTCCGACTATTCTTCTCTTCTTTCTTTTGGTCTTTTACTTAATACTTCCTTGCGTATTTTCCTCTCCATTCCATTTGTAGTTGTCTTTTTCCGGTTCCCCTTCAATACCTTAGTCTTCCTATATATATATATATATATATATATATATATATATATATATATATATATATATATATATAGGGTGAGATGGATAAATTGTCGTCTAGATTACGCAAAAAGCAAAATAACATTGGCCTCCCATTTTAAAAGACATATTTACCAAAATTACACAAAAATACCTTAAAATACTAAAGAGTAAATTTATTCAATAAAATCGACATTGACTACACCCACTGACTCCAGACGACTTTAGAATCTCCTGCAACTCTTCTGGACAGTCTCCCTTTGTTGGTCCCTATCTCAACTGCGCCCCATACCTGATAATCAAAGCGGTTATAGTTTGAGGAGCTGTCAGATAACCATTATTGGGTGCTCCTGTTTGTGTAGCACGGTGCAGAGTCCTGTTGCTGTACATAGGGTCTTCCAGCGGCCACTCTGTTGACCCAGGGGAACACTACCTCCTCAAGGCATTTGATGTAGACCTCCGTGTTGAGTCTGAAGCCCTTACCAACACATTCGGGAGTTTTTTTTTATCAGAATAATCCGAGTGAGTTTTCCGAGCTGCCGTACCTCCGTAATAACCATTAGACTCATCCAAATCTTTCCGAATCCTCTGCATTGTCTCAGATTGACACGCAAATACTCTGAAATGTTCATATTGGAGCTTCCAGAGTGAATGCCAAGCAGTACAGCATGCCATTTTCCAAATTTCTGCCGGAGTGAATTGCGTCATATTGCTCTTTTTCTCACAGACGTTTTCAAACTGAACCTACTATACTGAGCAGTCGATAAAATCAAAAACAAACAACGCGCATGCGCGAAATTAAAAATATAAAATGGCGACAATTTACCAATTGCACCCAGTATATATATTACTGTTCATTCTTTCAGATTCTTATTTTATGTCCTTTATCTTTATTTTTACACACTTTCACGCTTTTTCTTTCTTTCTTTCATTTCTTTCTTTCTGCACTCATTTACGTTCTTTCTTTTTTATACTTTTTCCTTATCAGTACGTCTCTTCGCTAGTCTTTGTTTCTCTCTATATATATATAATTAAATTCTTTTCTTCTTTCTTGAAAGAAAAAAGAAAGAAAGAATTTACATTTTCTTTCTTTATCTTAGGCAATTTTCCTCATCAGTTTTCTCTTCACCCGTCTTTACTTCTTTCTTTTTGTCTTTCTTTTTTCTTTCTTTCTGTGTTGCTTTCCTTATCAGTTCGTCATTTCTCTCGTCTTTATTTCTGTATATATTTAAATTTAAAGTAAGAATTTAAATTTTTCTTATCAATTTGCCTCTTCAACCTTTTCCTTTTTTCCTATCTTTCTATACGTGCTTATTTTCATTCTTTCTTTCTTCCTTCCTTTGCTATTTTCCTTATCTGCTCATCTCTTCCCTTATTTTTCTTTCTTTCTTCCTCTTTTTTTTCCTGACACTTTATAGTCTTCGATAACCAATCCAAAAATTCTATTTTAGACACAATCAATAAATTCTTTGGACCCACAGCATCCATTCCTTCCCGCTCAAACTCATGACATCGCCTGCGTATATTTAAAGGAAATAATTGACTTATATATTAAGTTGGTGCCTGGAATGACCTGTCGCATAAGCAATTTGGATACGGAAAAAAGTGCAGCGCTTTCACTATCGGGTTGCTGATCGCAGATATCGTTTCGTTATTGTTCTCTTCGAAAAAAAAAACAACAGAATCTAAACATTTCTTCCTATTAGTTTCACTAAGTATGCACTCCTGTGAAAAGATGAGTGAGGGGAGGTCAGCGTAAGAATATCTCTGAATAAGTCAGTAGATTAAAAGAATATATTCGAAGGAAATAATGAATCTTTTCTTTCAATTTACACTTTTCTTTCGGTTTACACTATTTACATTGTTCAGGCTGTTGTCCTCATCTTTATTGCCATATTCACGACGTTTCGGTCATTGTACGCCCCGGCCTTCTTCAGGTGATATAACCCTTTATTTAGTCCACCGAGATAGATTTTTCGAGTTCCACATGCCATGTCTTTTCTGTATATCTCAGTTTCAGTTATTTCACTTTAGTAACTCAACTCTCCAAGTTTTTTGTTCGCCTAAGTTTATAAGCCCCAAAAATCCATTCTCTGATGCCCCCAAGGACACATGACCCAATGGATAAAAGCGTTGGCTGAAGTAATCCAGTTACTTGACCCATTGAGTTGTGAGTTCAAAAAAACTTGAGTTGAGTCACTATCCAGAAAAGGCATTGGAATTTTTTTTAAAAATCAACTTCTGTGGAATAAATAAAGGATTCAGTTGTAAATTCGAACGTATATAACCTGAAGAAAGCCGGGGTGTACAACAGCTGAAACGTCGTGAATATGACAATAAAGATGAGGGCAATAGACCTAACAGTCTAAATAGACAGATATTTTCTTTCAAATATTAAAAAAATCTTAAAATGAGGCAATTGACATGAATATGTCAGCAAAAGGGACAGACTGACGAGCAAATTAGAAATTGGAGGGAGATGCCGAAAAATACCGAGATATGAAACAAGTACAATAATTTAAATATCTGGGAAGTGTTTTAACAAAGGACGGAAAGTGTGACAAGGAAATCAGAAGGCGCATTGGGATAGCGAAAGATGCCTTCCAGAAACTAAGCAAAGTATTAAGAAATGGAAAAAGTATCGTTAGAAACAAAAAAACAGTGTACTGAGCTGTTATGCAATATCAGTCCTCGGACATGGCATTGAATGCTGGATAATCTTCTCACAGATTAAGAAGAGACTTAAAACGACAAGAAGTTCTAGAGAAAATGGCAACAAAATGGACAATTATACTTAACGCCAGGACGGGACAGTTGAAATTTCGGGGGCTGAGAAAATTTGATAGTCGCAGGACAAATTCAAGGTAAAAGAAACAAAGATAAGCATCGCACAACCCACCTGGAGAGCTTGATTGAATAAATGTCGGGACAAGGTATGGGAGAGATGGCAAAAAGACAAAAGTTATTAAGAGCTACAAATTACAGGAAATTATGGAGAGCCATGATCGCCTACGTCCTAACGGGACACGACAGTATTTAGTGTCCTCCCCACGAGGGACAGATGTGGCACAAGGCCGGGTTTAAAGTGGGGTACCCGAGCCCGTAGGCTCGGCCAAAAATAGCCCGTAGATCCCGTATAAACGGGATCGGGGTGGTCAACCACCTCGAACGAGGCTCTGCCCTTCGGCGGAGCCTCGTCCGAGTTCCTCTCTGCCCAAAGGCAGAGAGTTCCCCTCTGCCTCAGAGGCAGAGAGTTCGACCGTCTAGCCGAGTCGTCCAAAAAGGGACACGACACATAAAAGAAGTAGACTGCTATACAACGGGCATATTTTGACAAGCAAACATGTATGTAAAACCTCGTAGTAATTATTGATTTAGTGTTTTTTACGGTCTATCACCCTTTTGCAGGTTAATTAAAGCTAGTAAATAATTTTAAATGTACGAATTCTTTGGCAATAATAACGATTTACTGACGCAAGACCTACTACCTAACCCATAGGTAGGGGAAGAAGAGATCGGTTCATCTTTGTTTCCCAAAGGTATTTGCGCGTAAGTATATATAACGAACATATCCAAGCTTACTGGTATTCCCATGTGGTCTACCATCTAGGTACTGACCATGCTTGACGTTGCTTAAGTTCGGTGATCGTACGAAAACCAGTGTTTTTTTTTTTAGGTAATATTGGCTGTAAGCAATTGTATTATTTAATCACATGAGCAAATTAATAAACTTTGCAAAAATTTGGGAGGGTGCATTGGAGTACTTTTGACTGTAACGGTCTTTATCGAGAATTGCAAGTTATAATTCTTTTTATGAAAATGTGTTTGGCAAATTCAGGATTTTTATTTTGTTAATTTTTGCTGGAATTAATTTTAAGAATTTAAAGAATACGTCATCTACAACGGTCAAACTGAATTTAGAAGAATTCAATTAGTCGTCAATTTTATTTATATCCGCTTGGAGATATTCGATCTTATTTTATTTAGGTATGACATAGATAGATAGATAGATAGATAGATAGATAGATAGATAGATAGATAGATATGAACAGACCGAAATAGATAGATTTCAATCAAATCGATAGATACCAACATATTTTATAGTGATTTTCCAAGCGTAGCTTGGACGTGGCACAAGGCCGAAAGTAAGGAGCACCCAGTGATGACAGAACTCGCTGCTCAGTCGTAATTGTTCTAGCGAGACAAGCTTGCTAATCATTACATCGCCTCGAGGTGGCCAAAATGGTTTTCTAAGCGTGGCTTAGATGTGGCACCAAGCTGAAAATTTGGGACACCCAGTGAGAATCGAACTCACTATACAGTTATAATTGTTCTAGCGAGACAAGCTTGCTAACCATTGCACCACACCGAAATGCCCAGTATATTGATTTTCTAAGAATAGCTTAGATGTGGCACAAGGCCGAAGGTATGGGGCACCCAGTGAGGATCGAACTCACTATTCAGTTGTAAATGATCTAGCAAGACAAGCTTCCTAAAACTTACACCACGTCAAGGTTCCCTGATTTTTTTGAAGCGTAGCTTAGATGTGGCACAAGGCCGAAGGTATGGGGCACCCACTGAGGATAGAACTCACTACTCAGTCGTAATTGTTCTAGCGAGATAAGCTTGCTAACCATTAAGCCACGACAGGGTGCCCACATATTTTAGAAACAATAGAGATTACGAGATTGGATACACGCTTTATAGTGGTCTAGAGGTCAAACCGGCTGTAATGTCTACGTTTATAAGTTAATCTTTAACCTTCTTTACCTCCTTGCTAAGCAGATTCAATATAAATTGTTTAAAGTTGAGCTGCAAAAATTCAAACGTGTTAAAGAATTGAACGTTAAAAAGAAACTCCGAAACAAAACAACAAGCTTTTTTAAGGGAAAACAGTTAACAAACATTGATATTTTTATATAAATCTCGAGAGTTGAAATGCATGAATATATATTTTAGTTACAAACTTCCTTGATTCACGTTCTCTACCAAAAGCAAGGCATTCAGTGGCGAACTGATCAAGGTGTCAGCTGGCTCCATGACAAGCAGGTCCCTGATGAAGTGGGTCCTCTGTGTCAAATAAAACTGTATTAAAGAAATAAACGCAGACAACTGTTTCAGTAATAAGAAGGAATAAGAACTTTATAAAGTCATCTGCACACTATCAGTTACTCAAGGCCAATGCCAGGGAACAAAGCTAAAGATCGCAAAGACAAGGTTAAGAATTTCGCTGCCTGATGAGAATTTCGAATCATACATGTAGTTATCCATAGAAAAGGAATTGTTAGACGAATCGGATGCAGAAGCAATTATTGGCAGATTGGAACGATCATCTTGTGAACACAAACGATTGATCTTAATATAGTCGACTGCATGCAAGGTTGTATTGTGCTTTAGAACTATCTGTTAATGTATACGTTTAAAAATATCAACCTATTACTTAAAATTAAATGAATAAAATATTCAATTATAACATTTTGTATTTACCTGTATCTAGCACCAGTACAATAATTACTTTTTCCACAAAAACTGTAATTGTACTTTTTTACCATATGTATTTTTTGAAGATTTTATTTATTCGTTATGAAAATTAAAAGATAGCCTTGTAGTTGTGGGTGGGCTCTGTCTGTCTCCTGGCAACAAATATTTTTAGACCCAGTCCGCCACAATGCAGTCTCCATAAAACATCAGTATCATGAAAAATATTAATCTTATTTTATACGAGGTGTGTCTGAAAAGTAACGGGACTTGTATTTTTTTCACATGCTTTTGTGTCGGGACATATCGTAACTGCTTAAACACGTCAATGAAAATGAAAGACAACGACAATTTATCAATCGCACACTGTATATGTGGTCTGTCTGAGAAGTAACGAAACTGGGTGTGACGTGTGAGCTCTGGACGAAAGAGGGCTAAGCGGCTTGTGTTACCATCTAACATATCTTGGGAGTTTATAACTGTAATCTTAGTTTTCTACAACCATTGCATTTGTTTTCACATGCGAGAGTTGTGGTAGGAAAACCGTAGCTGCTTCACTACGACAATATGCAATTGATCACAATGCCCTGAGCATCCGACAGTTACTGACCGAGAAGAACATCGCCGTACTGAAACAACCTTTCTGTTCACCTGATCTTGCTCCGAGTGACTTTTCTTCAAGATCAAGGGAATGATCGGGGGGGTGAAGGCGTGGGGGTCATAAAGAGGGCAGTAACGATAGTGCTGAGGGGCATCCAAGAAGAATTCATCCAGTAGTTCAAAGTAGCGTGGAGTAGAGGATGGAAAAGTGCATTTGAGTCAAGGGGGGATTATTTTGAAAAGGAAAACCATGTAGTTTGTTGATTGGAATTGAAATAAATTGATTGTGACACCAGTTCACTTACTTTTCAGACACAACTCGTACTCTTGAACATTTAGACTTACAAACAAACACTAGTAATCTGTCTTGTTCGTCATTTGATGGAGTTTATATAATTGTGTGTCTTATTATTGTATTAGTAGTATTAATAAGTGTAGCTTAAGTTTTTATTAATCATTTCACGCCAAGCAAGACGATAATGCCATTAGGACTCGAAGGGTTACTGAGAATGGGTTACATTAATGAGGAGAAAGGACAATAAACAAACAGGTTTCAATAAAAACAGAAGATGGCGATTGGCGTTAATTTAATTTTTTAAGATTATAGGTGTCAGGGAAGCAAGAAATCGGAAGGGAGTTTCACAGACGGGAAGTGCGAGAAAGGAAACCTATTAGAATAGAACTTACGGTTGCATCTATCAAGTTCAACAGTAGAACGATGGGACCTAATTGACATTCCAGTTGAACGCTTAAATTCATGCAGTCGAGGCACCAACGAGGGAAGCAATATTTATTTTGAAAATACAAAAATGTGGCACAAGACCAAAATGGGGGGGGGTAGTTGGCAGGCTGGTGTTCAATCTGTCTTATCTTAAACTTAGCTATCCGCAATTACTGACCCAAACATACCAGTGTTCCTTACACCAAAACAACACATTCTTACTTACCATTTTTATTACAGCCATCATAATACCTAAAACAGTCACCATAATACCTAAAACCATAAAAGTATTTGTAGAAAAGACAAAGGGAAGCTACATTACGGCGATGGGAAAGTGACTGAAGTCGCGATGCCAAGTCAAGATCGATTACATTACAGACGCTTCTTTGAATTTTGTCAAAAATGTCGAGATATATAGCAGGACCATCAGACCAAATATGGCAGTAATTCGAAAAAGTTTATTTTTTTGTTAAAAAGGAGTAGTTAAGTTTGTTTTTTTATTTATTTATTTAGTTCTGTTTTTTTTTTTTTTTTGTTTTGTTTTTTGTTTTTTCTTACTTTCGAATTTCTTACGATTCAGTGACGTTTATAATAAAAGCATAAAAGAAAATAAAAGAAAATTGTGTAACATTACTTCGACCCTTCTGACTGGTGAAAGGAAAAGAGTTTCTCTGGATTGGGACGCACATAGCGGAATTTGTTGGAAATAATAAAAACATGATTCTTTCAATCAAAGACGCTTCTTTTTCTTTCCGTATTGCTACGCATGCGCAAATGTACTTTTTTTTAAGATAGACGTTCCTTGTAATTTGTGCACAGTTTCGTGACAAATAGTTTTCTTCTGGTTGTTTGATTCGATGTCAGATTGAGCGTTTTGGGAGACGATGCAGGATAGGCTATATCCAGGGGTGATAAGATGACGCGACCAAGAGAGAAGATAGAAAAAAAAACAGGTTAAAGATTGTTTAAAGCGTATATATATGCGTATATATATATATATATATATATATATATATATATATATATATATATATATATATATATATAATATGGAAGAACGAAAGAAAAGAAAAAGATTGTGTAATCGATCATAGAGTAATTTTCATATATCAGAAACATCTTAAATGAATGCTTCCATATATTACTGTCGCTTAAATTTGATGTGAATATGTTCATGAAACTACGCGCAATATTCAAATATTCTCTCTTCTCCATTATTTCTGTTTTGTTGAGTTTTTGTTTGTTTGTTTGTTTGTTTGATTGTTTTTTGTTTCTTTAGAAGGACTCTTGTCTCTTGGTTATAAATATATATGCGACTAGAAAACAAGAAATTTAGTACACGGAATTTCTATCTAAAATCAGAAACAAAAAAAGGAAACCTGGTGCTCGCTAAGCTGAAAGTAAGTAAAAAAAATTATTGAGCGTCTGCAATGTTCTTTCCACAGGCTGAAAACTTGGAAACGCACATTTCACAACCTCTTCTTCTATGTGCCGTGCCCCTTCAGGACGTTGACGATCATGTCTCTCCATAATTTCCCGTCATCCCTTTGTCACCCGAGAAATTTTTCAAGGTAAATGTAAGGATAAATAAAATGCTTACATTTTTTTTAACATGGTAAAGATCCTCAAGGAAGTAAACGCGTTGGTAAAGAAGTTTTCCTTCTGTTTTTATTCATATTGTCTTTTTACGGATGTATTTTATTTATATGTAAACTTTTACTTACACAAACGCGCACACACTCATATATATATATATATATATATATATATATATATATATATATATATATATATATATATATGCGGTACTTATTGGAAAGCGTTCAATATCAGTGATAGACAAACTCTTTGTCTGAGGATCGCAAAGGCATGAAACCTAGGGTTACAAACGCACATCCATACAACTAAATATACATTATATATATATATATATATATATATATATATATATATATATATATATATATATATATATGTAACGTAAATCATTCAAACGAAAAACAAATATTGAAGCTAATTATACGGCGAGAATCACTCTCACAAACAATATTTACTAATAAAATATAATCAACTTCGAATCTGTTAATGAATGGTGTGATCCTTGTTCATAAATTCCGGGTTTATCAGGTGTTATTTTTCCTACGAGCCGGGCTTTCAGCCGTACCAAACGGCCATCATCAGGTAGACAATTTAGTGTGTTTTTTACTAAGTTCCAAATAGTAATGCGACATCGAAAGGTAGTACGGTCCGAAAGAGTTTTTTTTAGCAATGAGATAATGTTAAATGTTAGAATAATTTTAGAGCGTGCGGGCGCAACGCTGTGGTTGAATTTTTTTTTTTTAAATTTGAAAAATGTGCGTTCTTGTACTGGAGAAAAGTGGCATGAACTAAATTGTTCAATAATAAGAGTAAATGTCACAGTTATTATCGGGAATTTCGCACTTAGCTTCAATATTTTTTTTTCGTTTGAATGATTTACGTTACATAAATTGATTACGCACTACAAAATTGACATATATATATATATATATATATCGGCTACTCCAAAATAAAATACAATAATTCCTCATATATATATATATATATATATATATATAGTGATTTTCCATGCGTAGCTTAGATGTGGCACAAGGCCGAGAGTAGGGGGCACCCAGTGAGGATCAAACATATATATATATATATATTGTTATATCGTGGATTATACGATATAAACAACAAAGTAATCCCGAGTGGAAAGATTACAATAACACAAGAAATCAGCTAACAAATAACAATGGTCTATTGTACGTAAAGTACAAATGAGCAAGAGTTCGTAATACTAAGGAAAACAGGAGATAAAAGTCACGGAGCTTCGTAAGGGTCGCCTTCGCTCTCTCTCTCTGTCTGTCTCACTTTCCTCCTTTCTTCAATAGCTCTTTTATAGACTGACCAATTCAAGTCGGGGTGTGCCAGGTTGTTCCACTATAACATATATATATATATACATATATATATATATATATATATATATATATATATAATGATATTATTTGGTAATTCGTTTTCTTGTACCTTTTATTCTTCCCCAACTTTCTTTTCCGCTTTCTTTCTTCACACCCCCTGCTTTCACATCTACTTTCTTATATCTTTACTCTTTATCTCGATTCCTGTGAGATGACTTATTAAATAGGTCAATGGCTGGTCCTTGACCCCTCCCTTACTCTTAAGTACCTTAATAAAAATAGATATAAAATTATTCCTATCTCTTAAAACTACCCCTCAAAAGTGTATAAAAGTAAATACGTAAATTTAAAACCATTTTTTCACCCTTGGAAATGTGATCTGATGAACCAGGTAAAAAATACCTACGGTAGGAAATAAAATATAATCAATGCACCCTTAATGTTGTCTGTTTACTAATTAAATTGAATTAATATATATATGTGTGTGTGTGTGTGTGTGTGTGTGTTTTTTTTTTACTTTATTTTATGTTTATACGCTATTTTTATGGATACAACTTATTTGAGTAAATGCTCTGTTTTTAATTAAACAGTATTGCTAAACATATATATTCTACGAAATTTCTCTGGCATTCAGGCCGGTAAACATAATTTGTATTGTTTAATTAAAAACAGAGCATTTACTGAAAGGAATTGTATCTATAAAAATTATATATATATATATATATATATATATATATATATATATATATATATATATATATATATATATATAACAATGTACATTGAAGTCAACACCCAAAGGGAACAGTCTGTTTCATGCTAAACGCAATCATCAGAGAATCGTCAGGCAATGGCATGATGATTGCGTTTAGCAGGGAACACCCTGTCGCCTCAGGGTGTTGACTTCAATGTACACTTTTATATTTACATACATTCTATCCCTGATATTGAGCACTTTAACCTATAAATATAGAATGACCTAAAACTATATTTTATCATATATATATATATATATATATATATATATATATATATATATATATATATATATATATATATATATATGGGCAGCAACTATTGTCCCGCGCGTTTTCCTCCACTTCTTTTGCTCTTTTCAAAGGGGGTTTCTTTTTTGGGTGTTGTTAACTTCTTTTCATGTTTGACTGTATAAGATGTGCTTTTGTATTGTTTTGAGTACTAATGGCAGTATTTATTCCGAGTCTTCGCCTGTTGAGCGTGGCTGGAATTAAAATGAGTGTCTTTCTATTGTTTTTTTCTTTCTTTTTTAAATTTCAACACCTCATTACCACTGCTGAATAAAGTAAGGTTGATAGTGGGTGCGAGATGTTTTATATACAGGGCCTCTGTCACAGCAAGATGTAATTTGATTTTTATAGATTTTTTGTGTTTTGGACCAGTATTTTCCTTAAGGGATCTTGTAAATCGTGGGTGGCTAGATATTTTATTATTGCGCTTTGATCTGGTAAGTGACACGTGAGGCGTCTATTCAAGGAAGTGGAAGTAAGTCTAATATAGGTAATTGATTTATGACAAGAAACACAGTCTTGTATTGGGAAGTTAAATTGATATACGATATTGGTTATCGCGAGTTTAGATTTGATGGCTTTATTTTGATTAGTGACAACAAGGTTTACGGTTTTCCATTTTTTGTTTTCGTTCTTTCTCATACACACACACACACACACACACACACACACATTATTTAGATTTTTTCTCTGCAGATCCTTACTCCTCCATACTTGATCAGAATTAGCTATGGTTTAAAATATAATATTTTATTCGACATTTTTAATTTTTCTATTTTATTAAATCGTCAGAGGCTACTTATAGACAAATGAATTTTCATCATTTTCTCTTCTGTGAGGTCAACAACCATTTTATGATGACGTTGGCT
>OZ038514.1:20049101-20151601 GCA_964036315.1 Acanthosepion esculentum
GGCCTGTTGACTTTTATTATTACTGATTATTATTATTATTATTACTGAGTGAGACAACACACCAAAAAACTGAACCTGTTTAAAAAATACACCGATTATGACAGCCAATCTGATATGTGTATACGGACACATTATTATACTTATCATTATTATGTGTGTGTGTGTGTGTGTGTGTGTGTGTGTGTGTCTGTGTGTGTGTGTGTGTGTGTGTGTGTGATAATGAACAACATCAGATAGATAGTGTTGTCGCCTTATTAGGGCCAGAAATAAAGACGCAAAGAGAGAATTGAGTTAAATATATTAACAGAAACAGTAATACAAACATATACAAACAAGAGTGTTACAGCAAGAATGTTCGGTCCGACTATCAGAGCCGACTGCTGGAAACTTCCCTCTACAAAAGGCAGTACCTGCTCCTATTTATAGCTGGGAGCGTCCATAACACCCCCTCCTAAGTATTAACTCCGCGGGAGTCTCAATACCTTTTTTCTTTGGGTTAACGACGATTAAGTCCGTCATTTTCCTTTTTCTCCTTAAACAACTATGCCTTTTCTCCTTAAAAAACCATGCCTTCTTTTTCTACAGGAGGACTGCTGTCAGCATCGTCCGACAGGCGTTTCCTGATTTGATTCAAATCTCTCTTGTGCGTAAACTGGGGACCTTTAATTATGTAGATCATATTTCCTACTCTTTTCTCAATTGCACCCATTTCCCAGATTGATTTATTATGACGAATCATCCGGAAAAAACTTTCACTCCGGGTTGGTAATGTTTTTTTGGTACAGTGTTTGTTCGTCTGGGTTTTGTTTGTTTGGGGAGTAGCTTGACAAACACAGATCTGATTTTGCGCGCAAACATTACTTCGGCTGGGGGTAATTATGATGGTGTGTTGTCGTTGGGCGTAATTCTATACACCTGAAGGAGCTGTTGTAGGGCTTTTTCTGTGGGTGTGTATCTAGCTTTCTTCAGGGCTCTTTTCAGCGTATCAACGAAGCGCTCAGCCCGTCCCTTGGACCTTGGGTGATATGGGCTTTCGACTTTTTGGCAAAATGAATTAATTGGCATGTCCCGCAACTTAAATTTCTCCATCCATTCGGTGCCAAATAAATTTTCTGGATTCTTTAATACGTACGTTTTTAGTTTTAACGTCCTTCCATGAAAAGTTTCATTTATGATAAGTTCTCCCTCAAACTTGATTTTCTCCCCTGTCACGGACCTCGCCCTTTTATTAGATCTTAGCATGGTTGCTTTTCCCAACTCTCTCTCCAAGTGTGTAGATTTATGATTGTCAAATCTGACCCAGAATCCAACTGTAATTTAATATTTTTATTTAGGATTTGTACTTGCACGTATTTCCTAATGTTTAACCCATCTTGTTCGTCCGATTTTCTGTTTTTTACGTAGCTATTAACCTTTTTTCTCACTCGGCACTGTGAGCTCTTGTGCACGATACGGCTACAAGTAAGGCACTTTTTATTCCGGTAAGGGCAATCCTTCTACCAATGTAGTGACCCACAACCGGAACACAGGTTAGGAGGCAAGTTGTCTTGTTTCTTTTTGGACTGGTTTAATTTAGAGGGAGAATTAAATTGTTTTTTTTTCTTTTGGAGTAAATTTCTTATGTGTGCTATGCCAGATTCCTCGATGATTTTTTAATCTTAGCGTACGCTTACGAATCTCTGACAGTCTTCCGCTATTTGTTTGAAAGTAAGGTTTGATTCGTTTTCCAATTTCTTCAGAACTCTACGTCTAATTTCAGCGTCTTTAGTCCCTGAACAAATATCAGACACTTGAAATTATTCGAACTCAATTCTGACAGTTTAAAATCGTCGCAATGCTTGTTCATGTCCGACGGGAATATAGTGTAATCTTCACTATCCTTTCTGGTTAAATTCATCACTTCCATCTCTTATGAAAAAGTGAAGTTTGTGAGAACGCATTTTCGTTTTCACAAATTTGTCCCCTGTTTGTTAGTTCGAGCAAGTTTCTTTGCTCTTGTTGAGTTTGAAGTAGAATTTTTTCTAGTTTTTGTTATCTGATTTCCGTTTGTTTTTGTAATGCAAGACTTTCTTCTTCAATTCGCTTTTGAAGTTCACGCCTTTCCTTTTCAGTTTGCTTTTGAATTTCAAGCCGTCATTTTTCAGTTTGTTTTAGAATTTCAAACCGTTCTTTTTGTATATCCAACTGGAATTGTTCCATTCTTTTTTGCTGATCAAATTGGAATTTAAGAAAATCTAGTATGGCGGATTTGAACTCGTCCATGTTTGACTGTGTCTTTTTTAGGATTAAACCGAAATAGAATTTAATTGAGGAGAAAAAAAAGACGAAATAACTTTAATTTCTTACTCACTTGGGGAATCACGAGTGCTTTTTTCTCTGAGAGACATGAATTCTCAGAAAGTTCAGTGTGAGTTAATTACACTTTTTTCTGTTCGCTTTCCTTTCTGGATTGCCAAGTACTGTTGAGTAGAAGTAATACTGACAATTTCCATGTAATCCTTTTGGGGTCCTGAAGGGTCCTCGTCGCCAAGTTGTTGTGGCCTTGTTAGGGGCAGAAATAAAAACACAAAGAGAGCAACTGAGTTAAATAAATATATTAACAGAAACAGTAATACAAACATATACATACGAGAATGTTAGAGCAAGAATGTTCGGTCCGATTGTCAAAGCTGACTGCTGGAAACTTCCCTCTCTAAAAGGCAGTACCTGCTCCTATTTATAGCTGAGAGAGTCCATGCGTGCGTGAGTAAACTACCATAATAGATAGATAGATAGATATCCTATTGCTTTTTGATCCATCATCGGGGGTCAAGTATTTGTTAAAGGAATCCCAAAGGTATATATTGTCATGTTATTTGCCCAGTTCTTCCACTCGGCACCGATAAAAGGATTTTCTTCGCAAAATTCTTGTATCCCCGTATTACAACCGTATTTTTTATAAAGGCCCCCTTTCTCCCGCCTCTACTGTCATTCATTTCGCCTTCCGTTTGCCTTCTTTTGTATTTATCTTCTTTCCATCAAGACAGAAATTTGCAAAATAATTTTCCAAGCATTTACTACGTGGGGATTATCTTCGGGCCTATCAATTACTCATTCGTTGTAACAGATCATTTGAAATAGGTATTTACCCTGACACAACATCAAATTCAACACACACACACACACACACACACACATATATATATATATATATATATATATATATATATATATATATATATATATATACAGCAAAAAATCCAAAATTACGTCATGTGCGTATAGTCTATTTCAGACCAGCATTGCCATATGCCAACCTTCCTCAGCTCTAGACTGACTGTCTCAGAATCTGCACTGAAATAGACTATACCCACACGTGATCATTTTGGATTTTTTACTGTATAAAATATATGCTCTGTTATAATAAATACATTGAGCTCTCTGTGTGGAGCAGTTTTCATATCTGATATTACTAGGATCCACCTGGATTATATACCAATGGATCTATTACCTGTACTATATGTGTGTATGTGCGTATATATATATATATATATATATATATATATATATATATATATATATATATATATATATATATATGAATAAAGACAAAGGGGAAACTTAACTTAACTTAACCGACGCGTTTCGTTTCTCTGATGGATTATATCAAAGGAAATGTGAGGATTTCATTATATATATATATATATATATATATATATATATATATTAATCAAACTGTTTTTTGTTGTGTTTTTTTTATTATAGACATTTCGATACTTCCGTTTTTCATAAACCCACTTTCACTGGTTTATATACCAGTTGGAATTCCTTTGTCCCCAAGTCCCGTAAGACAGGTCTGATTGAAACACTGGTTCACCGCGCTTTGTTGATGTGTTCCCCCAATTTATTGGACTGTGAACTTGAGAAGTTACACAGTATTTTTGTAAATAATGGGTATCCTTCCAACATAATCAAGCGTGTTATCGCTAGAAAAGTTAGACGAATTAAGGAACCAGCTGTTTTAGGACCAAGTCGTTGTCCCATTTACTTAAAGTTACCCTGGCTTGGCAGGAACGGAAAGCTTATCGCTGATAAGGTTTCGTCTTGCATTTCTTTATATTACTTTGCTGTGAAATTGCGGACCATTTTTAAGACCAGAAATGTGTTCCCCTCCTTTGTGAAGGATAGACTGTCCTATCTAGGTAAAAATCCAGTGATTTATCAGTTTAAGTGCCGAAGTGATTCGGTATATATAGGACGGACTCGTTTGGAAACGCGCGTTTCTCAGCATGTTCCCTCACATCTACGTAATCCCGAACACAGGAATAGAGTTTCTCAGTTGGTCCAGGAGTCGGCTATTGGCCAACATTTGATGGACAACCAGGACTGTGCCTCTGCTTATCAGGACACTTGATTTTCTGTCATGCACAGCGTCCAAACCGAATTTCATTTACGTGTTTTGGAAACTGTATATTTAAAATTACATCGCCCAAATTTATGCAGGCAGAAAGACCATTTCACAAGATCATTAAAACTCTTGGAAGGAATGTGAGTTAATTTTTTTTCCCTTTTATTAACTCTTTCTGAGCTGAGAGTTACACCCCCTCACGTTTTAATTGAATTTTCAATAAATTTAATTTTAAACGAGCTCGGACTTTTCTTCCATTTTAGTAAATATTTCAATATATGTGTCTCCTTTAGACTAATAAATAATGTGCCAACGCGTTGCCTATGAATAAGTGTTGGCCGAAAGATATCTCAGGTGTTGATGTCTATAATAAGAAAATAAAAAAAATAAAAAACAGTTTGATTAATAAAATGGCTTCCCTGTTGTTTAAATCTATTCTGAGGTTCTGTGGGAACAAAAAGTCTTTATTCATATATATATATATATATATATATATATATATATATATATATATATATATATATATATGTATGTGTATATATATATATATATAATTAAATAGATAAATTAAAAACTGTTCCGACCAAAAAAATAATAGTAAGAACAAACCACAACATCCCACCCCAAAATTCAACAAAAAGATTTAATCAATGACAAATAAACAAATATATAAGATAAAAAACAAAAATGAAAATAAATAAAATAAAGCAAAACAATTTTACCCAAATAAATAAGCAAACAACCTACTTCCTGTAAATGGCCGCCATAATAGACTACCAACAATAAGCTATATAAACAAATTTTTACTACGTTAACAAAAAACACCGATCAAAATAAAAAATAAATAAATAAATATATAAGATAAAAAATAAAAATAAAATTAAAAAAAAAAACAAGCAAAATAATTTGACATAAATAAATAAACAAATAAGCGACTTCCGCTAAAAGTAACCGCCAAAATAGACTACCCATAATGCACCACTGACCCTTATATATAAATAGCTGAGAAAAATAACAGCACTAGTCGCCTGACGATTGCACTAGCATGAAACAGACTGTCGCCTCTAAGTACTGACTTCCATGTCCACTTTTATATTTACACACGCTCTATCTCTGATATTGAGCACTTTATCCCATAAATATAGCACACTTTAAGACTATATTTCTTCATATATATATATATATATATATATATATATATATATATATATAAACGGTAGCACTACTGTAAAGGTTTACAGTAGAGTATAAATATCAATATTTAAATTATTCCACGGTTAGTTTTCAATCAGTTGCCGTCGATTGCTTTATTGTTCATAAAGAGTTGTACTACCGGGGAAGAAAAAAATAGAATATTTATTAGTAATATAAATTATAACTCTGTTATTTTACATCGAGGAGTGTTTTATTAGCACCAGATAATTATATATATATTATCACTTTCAACGTCATTTTTAGTGGATAGCCATATTTGAATAGAAGCTGCATTTATCTTTTAAACAATATATTTATTTTACGTTTACCATATAGAATATTCGAGAAAACTTATTAAAGAAAACAATGCACCCTCCGGCAGGATTCGAACCTGCATCCCATTTTGCATGAGAGACCATCGTTAGATCTTGTTGCGGATGATTAGGTTATTAAGAAAAATATGTCTATGTCAGAAGGTAATATTTGTGTTGTCTGCATGAAAATAAACTTCTCCACAAACATTTAACTTTGGGTATGACACAATGTCATCAACGCCAAAATAAAGTATTTATATAACAATTATATACAACATAAGAATGAGAATGTTCATTAGTGCAGATAGAGATTTTGTTCAGTGTTTTTGTCAGTTAAAGGATTTTCAAAGAATTAATCAGTTCAGATTAAATAATATTAATGGTTAATGATTAAGGTTGTCTCCCTTTACTTGTTGAATACTGAATATATATATTTTTTTTGTTAATAAAACAGACATAAAAAGATGGAAGATTTAAATATTACGTGAAATAAGTTGATTCAACAAATGAATAAAGTCTCTTGAAGAAAATAAGTTGTGTTCTTACTGGAAAGTTTGTTGTAATCGAAATTGTTAAATGAAATGCTAGTTGATATCAAAAGTTGAATTTTGTGTTTAAAAGATAAACTTTTAAGCTTATAACTTTTGAGTAAATTGTACATTTAATATTAAGAATCTTTTGGCTGTAAGATAATTGACTCGAAGTAAGTTTCCGTTAGGTTACGTTCAAAGTTGCTTTTTAAATAAAATGTTTGTTTGGCAAACTATGTTCTTTGAGCAGAATTCTTGTTGTCTTGATAAAAATCGTAGATGTTAAAAATGAAATGTAGTTTGTTGGTGAATGAGTGAATTCAAAGTTTGGTATTATGTTAGGAAGTCTAACTTAGAAACTTCAAGGATTTGAATTTGCTTGGCGAATTGTTTGATGTCGCAAAGCTCACTGTTAGAAGTTGATAAGTTTCTGTTGCTTGTAGTTGGAGTGAATAAGATGATTTAAGGTATGTGCAATGTGCGTACATACGTGTATGCACGTGTGTCATAACGTCTTCTGAGAAAAACAGGAAAGAGAGAAAGAGTTGAAAGAAAGAGTCCAAGTATTTATAATTAATGTGTACCACGTGACAGGCTCGAAACACATAAACAGATTTTGGCGGTAAATTAATTTTAACCGTGCGGACGTAGACGAAAGCATGTTAAACAAACACTAATCAACAACGGCTTCCCTAGCCACCTTATAGACCACCAAATCAGACTATTTCTCCCCAAAGTAAGTAATAACGATAGTGAGAACTCACAGTCAAAAATCACATACACATTTATTACAAAAACCAAATGCACATTAATTACAAACAAGACGAATCTTCACTAAGTCATATAAACAGATATGTCGCAGTTAGCTCCCCTTCATTTTCTTAACACTTCACCAGGGGTCTCTCTCTCCCGAGAGTATAAATACGGGCTGACCTTTCGCCTCTCTCTCTTTCCACAGCTCTTTCCACGGCTGCGCCCACGTGCGGCCAACTTGCCTCGCTCGAGGCCGGCAACCGTCGCACGTGGTGCGAGGTACAAAAACCTTTTCTTAACATCTCCAGTATGTGAACTCTCACACACAACCAGCGTTTCCCATGTTCAGGGAATACGCTAAAACAAAATTTCACAACCGTACGGACATTCCAACTCAAACACACGCACAATAACTTTCCACACAGACACTAAACGTTTTATTCATGTTTTAAATGGTGTATTTGTAAATTCGTGTATCAATCTGTTTTTACCTGTTTGTTAATAATACATATTTGTTCGCATACATATATATCTGTCTTGTTTGTTCCTTTGGACGCCATTAAAGTCCAACATTTAATGTGGCTGGACCGGCCAGAGATAATTCATCTTCTCTACTTCTTCCATTCTCACACGGCCGGTCCACTACAGATACACTACCCCAATTGACCCGAATAAAAAAATCAAATTAATTATCTATTATAAAAAATTCAAGACAGCTAACCTTATCCTCAAAAATTACAACACACCAGCTAAGTCAAAATTACAAAGAACGAACATTATCTATGAGTTCAAATGCCCCTTAAGGAACTGTGTTCCTGATCAAACCGGACTCATAAATAATTACATCGGTTACACAACTACATGCTTATCCAGACGACTTACGTTACACCTATCTGATCACAGCTCCATTAGAACCCACTTAAACACTCACACAAAATTACCAGACTCCATTAGAAACATACTAGTAGAAAAGAGATATATTAACTGCACCCACCTGTAAAAAAAGGTTAAAAATAATGGAAGCTTTAATAATAAAAAAGAAAAGGCCAACTCTTAACAATATTAATTATGAACAAGGCCACAATGTGCTAACCGTATTCGGGAATTAAAAACATCCCTACTACACACTAAGACATCCACATAAGGCACCCACTCAATTAAGCTGAAAAATCGAATCATCCTTGATAATGGCTAAAAGTATAGCCGAAAGCGCTCGGAACTATAAAACATTTGGACAGTTTTTACACACTCTTTGTCCAGAAAAGAAAGCTCTTGTTCGAACATAAGAAAAATTAAATAAAAAGCTTAACCGTAGTACCTTGGCTGTCGTTTTTAATGAAACCTGCATAAACGAAGGATTGCTGCCTAAATATGATTAAATATATATATATATGATTTAATCGTATATATATATATATATATATATATATATATATATATATATATATATATATATTAAATAAGAATAGATAGATAATAATTAATCATCATCATGCTCTTGACTTTTGTAATTGCAGTGGGGAAGATCCGAATACAGAAGCCGCACTCCATCTCCTCCGCAATGGTCTATCAAGGGCAGCCCTCAGCAATTCAGGTGTAGTCATACTTGCACATTGTTTGACATTGTCCAACCAGTTTTTGCGTTGGCATCCTCTCCTACGTCCACCTTCAATGGTGCCTTTCATGATGGTCTTCCACGGGCTCTCGTGCCATGTAACGTGTCCAAACCACGTCATTTTTCTCTGTTTGACTGTTGCGAGAAGAGAAGAGGTTCCCGGAGGCCCACAAAACTTTCAACCCTTTTCCGCACAAACACATTAGTTTTATGTCCCCAGTAGAAGATGCCAAGGAGTTTTCCCATGCATTTGTTCTCAAACGCTTGGATCATTTTCTCTTTTTGTGCCAACAGTGCCTACATAGAAGAATGGAGACCAGCAGCGATTTGTACAGCCTGTACTTCGTTTGAAAGCTGATTTTGCTCCTCCATATTCTTGCCAATTTGGCCATCGCTGCCATAGCTGCGGCAATCCGTGTGCTGATTTCAGAGCTGCTGGTACCATCTTCAGATAAAATTGCTCCCACGTATTTAAAACTGAACAATTCCTCCAAATTTTAAAGTTGACACAGGTGTTACTGTTTGTACTATTCACCATTAGTTTGGATTTCTCGGAGCTGACCTGCATTCTATATGCTTCTGCTCTTTCAAAAGGTTTGTTGGTCAAGTCCTGGAGCTCATTGTTACTACCTACCATGAGGTCAATGTTGTCTGCAAAACATAGATTACAGACGGGTGTACCACCGATAGAGATTGAAGGTTCATGGTCGTTCAAGGTCTCTTGCATGATTCTCTCTATAAATAGGTTGAATAATGTGGGTGAAACTACGCATCCCTGTCTCACGCTGACAGTTTCCCGGAAGAATTCTCCCATTTGTTTTCAAAGAAGAACTACGCTGGCTGAATCTTTATATAGGGCCAGGATGACGTGAATAATTCCGTTATCTACATTGAATTCCCTAAACATTTGCTAAAGACGCTCATTCCATACATGATCAAACGCTTTTTTGAAATCGACAAAGTTGTGGAAAATGTCCTTCTGATGTTGCAGGTGTTTCTCTATGAGAATCCTACAATTGAAGATCTGTTCCATTGTACTTTGTCCGGTTCTAAAACCTGTTCGTTCCTCTGATAGCAGTTCTTCAGCTTTGGATTTCAAACAATTCAAAATGATACGGAGCAGGACTTTATTCGGATGGCTGATCAGGCTTGTTGTCCTATAATTTCGACACTGCCTAAGGCTTCCTTTCTTTAGCAGAGGTATTACCAATGACTGAGTCCACTAGTTAATCCACATTTTTGGTTCCAAAATCTTCTGGAATAGTGCTGTTATGGCTTAGATGGTTTCTTCACCTCCATGCTTTATCAGTTCAGAATATGGAATATTATCTACTCCGGGTGACAGGTTTCAGGCTCCTTACTGCCAACTCAACTTATTTAATTATATATATATATATATATATATATATATATATATATATATATATATATATATATAATTATAATAATATTTTTAGTTTTTAAAAATATGATTCCTTCGCTACATAAGAGTTCTCATGTTTCAAAGGCGAGAGCCGAGACCCCTAACATATTTTTGTAAGTTATGTAGAGTTAAGGTGTTGATGACACCTTAACTCTACATAACTTAAAAAATTATGTTAGGGGTCTCGGCTCTCGCCTTTGAAACATGAGAACTCTTATGTAGCGAAGGAATCATATTTTTAAAAACTAAAAATATTATTATAATATAAGCTCTACTTCTGTATGGAGCACTGTCTTTTTGAAAATAAAGCTAAATACTAAGGAACACCGGATTATCTACCTAACGTGTTCTTTCCTATTTTTCTGCACACCTGCATATATATATATATATATATATATATATATATATATATATATATATATATATATATATATATATATGCACATTTCATTGAATACGACAGACAAGATGCTTTTATTTAGTTATTTATACAATTTCTCATGCGATCTAAATTTTTTTTCTTTTCGGATGATAAATTATATAAAAACTGTCCGAATGTTCTTTTTATCCGAGCGCTTTCGGCTATACATTTAACCATTTTCAAGGATTAAATATTTTAACTGTTAAATAAGAAATAGTTTGTTGTATATATGTTTTATAAAATGTTTTCATTTTTCAAAACACGGTCAAGATATTGTGTCCATGTTCAAAGTTAATATTATTAATTGTTGTTTTTTTTTATTAATAAGGCTTCCATTATTTTTAGCCTTTTTTTGCATGTAGATGATGCTATTATATTAGTGTTGTCAACAAGTATGTTACGAAAATTGTATAAAAAACTAAATAAAAGCACCTTGTCTGTCGTATTCAATGAAATGTGTATGAAAGAAGGATTGCTGCCTAAATACATTATATATATATATATATATATATATATATATATATATATATATATATATATATATGATTAAGTAAGGAACAAATAGGAATGTTCATCATACACTTCAGTCTGATCCCTTGGGTCTTCCCATTTTTGTCGAACATGAACTGCCCTCTTCTCATCACGCAGAACTTCTGTATAATGCCCTCGTGCAACACACGTTTGATAGTGTGAGCGTCAATACGCTAAACTGATCGGTAACGACTCTGTTCAACTTGCTTAGATCGTGGCTAAGTGATATCTTGGACTTGTACGAATTCGACTCTCCTTACGACCACAGGTTGATTTCTTTCGACCACTGATGACACCTGCCCGCCGGATATCTCTAGCTCGTTCCTAAATATTAACACGAAGCTGGTTATCTCCGAGTTGCTGTGATTGGCGCCTAGTGTCACGAGCACGGCTTGGTTTTTCATTTCCTGTGCCAGATTGGAAGCTGTCGTGTTCATGCGCTTGATACGCCTTAAAGAAAAATAAGAACGTCGAAATTTGGGGCATGTCGCGTAACTTTAGTATTATTAGACCGTCTTCCATATAGGGTCCGCGTGTTCTCAAATACCTGACGCAGCCTTTATATTTACCCATATAAATTTCAGTTTAATAGATAGATAGATAGATAGATAGATAGATAGATAGATTTTTTTCTCAATATCTCATTCTGTGATGAAGCTTTAATAAAATTGAGGCATGTTAGATTGATAAACATTTCTTATTTGTTCTTTATCCCATCATTGTTTACATTATAAATATGATTCAAAATCATAAAATTGTAGTGGACGCCTACCCACACCACGCCCAGAAATTAGTCAACAGTAATTGGACAATAAATAAACAGTAATTTCTCGTGTTTTGTTTCACCAAATTTGCTATAGTAAAAAATCAACAATAACATAAATTGACACTTTCTTCAATATTCTTCCCGCGCTCGTTCTTGGAGCCTACCTTACTGTATATAAAGCAGAAATTTAAGGAAGAAACTTCAATAGATTATAAAATTTCACAATCATAATCATATACGTGTATTTCTCCATCTTCTACTCAAACACACACAGAGACATTAACTACATTCACACACACAGTGAACTGTCTGTTATCAAAGCCAAGTGAACTATTCAGAACTTTAACATTCTTCTGCACAAACATCTAACTTTCAAATTCAAACATCAAACATTCTTAAACACTAAACAAATTTCAACAAAGAAACTCCTTACAGCATACACTTGTATTTCCCTCACGGTACAAGGGAAATCACTTTTTACGACTTAATCTTTATTGTCATTGTATATATATTTGTTTCAATATACATTTTACTTGTTGATTATTCAATCATCTCTTGTTGTTCTTTTCTGTGTTTTCTTTGCAAATTGAATGTGGAGTGTTAAATTTCAAAACGCAACCTTCGACAAAAACCTTCTGATAATTTCTTACCAACACCATTAGCACCCCACAAAATAAATCTTTTTGAGTATTATCAAAATTATTCTGGGTTTTATTTTCCTCTTGGTGCATTGTTATGCTTCATTGATGAATATTTTTGTAGAGATTGAAATCACTTTTGATTCATACGTATTTTCACTGCTTTTTTCTCGATAAGAAATAAAAATCATCGATTAGTATTAGATATAATTATTAAATAGCTAATTATTGAAAATAAATAACAAACCCCTTGCTAATATTTTTCATCCAAAACTTTAGAAAATTGTAGTAATTTAAGTCGATTACACTCGCATCTCGTCAGAAACACAAGCTTTATGGATGCTAGATTTTGACTTGGAATACGCAACCATGGAGGTAAGGTGGAGTAATCGATAGCGGCTCGGATTGACGAATTCCAGTCGAATCCATTACATTCACTTACGTGCTAATACCCTTAGGAAAGGTATGAATCATTTTCTTCTCCCTTCTATGGGTAAATAGCAGGACAGACCGGGTATACGTAGAAAGAAATAACCTGCTGCAGTCACGTATCGAAAGCATAGATGATCGCCGAAGCATGGCACATAACTGACTGAGTGATGCAACCAATCGGAAGTAGTTAATAGTTGAAGGGAAATAATTCCTGATTTTATTTACAAAGTTATTTCCCTTAAGGATATTTAATTTTACAAACTGTCAAAAATATTTTGCTTTGAAGTATCAACTTTTACGTCATTCATCTTTCATTTAATCTTCTGTGTAAATTTTCGGCAAGAAATTGAACTAAATCTTTTCCCGGTAGTTATATTTTTTCTCTCATCGTTTTTGTCTTTCATTTTCCACTCACTTCCGTAAAATATGTCCGTTTAAAATAAATAGAGAAAATGACATTTTGTGCGTTGTGATGCGAATGGATAACGGCTCGAAATGAGAAATGGGAGTGCCGAGTTCGAATTTAAATTCGGGTTTGTTACATTCATCTTAGCACAAATACCCTTGAGAAAGCTATGAATTGAATCAGAGTGGGTTCTTTAACCTTGGTTGGCAAACAGTCTACCGTAGAAAGGAATGGCAACCTAGTGCGGGAAAATCTTCTGCCAAGGCAGTCATTAATCGAAAGATACATGATCGCCCAAGTGTGTATCGCATATGTCACTTTTAACTGACTTGCTGGAGGCTCTAATCAAGGCCGAATTGGTTATCTCACTTCACACGAACTCTTTTGTTGCGGAAGTGGAAATGGATAACCTGAAAAACTTTGTCGTTGTTGTTGAGGTTAATTCTAGCGTCAAACAAAAGAGGACATTGAGCATGGGTAAATAAATGTATAATTTACAAAAAGAAAACTGGTAACTTCTATCTGTTGCTGTTGCAACAGGGAAAGAGTGTAGTGAAAGTAGAGGTGAAATGGACATTGGTGGTGAGGGTGGTCATCGCTCTCTCTCTCTCTCTCTCTCTCTCGCTCTCTCTCTCTCTCTCTCTCTCTCTCTCTCTCTCTCTCTCTCTCAGCGTATCGTTGTCGACATCAAACGTTGGTCTGTGTCGCGTCTCATTCTCAACTTGTCGGTGTTAACATCAAACACTGGTTTGTTCGAAATTGGGTATATGCATTTTTTAGTCGGCTTGAAATTAATGTTTTGGCTTTTGAGTGGGATTGGTTCTGACTGGTCCTAATATATTATTAATTTTGTTTTAGTTAAAGCGAATATATTCGTGGAGCCGATGCACAGAAAACGTATTTACGCAGTCTACTTTGGGTTGTCGAGCGATCAGCACCCGGTTTGTGAGGAAAATTTAAGAAGCACGACGCCTTTCGGATAAAAATTATGTTTTCCGTTTCTTCAGGTCCACGGCCGATAAGTTAACGTCTATCAGTGAAACTGTCTATCAAGCTTCAGACAAGAACGACGAAGCTCGGTTGTGGCTTTAGAAAATCTGCCTAGTCAGTCATGAAATCGAAAGAGACATGATCGCCTAAATGTGTATCGCGTTTGGCACTTTGATTGACTGACCCCTAGAAAAATCTTGAGTTGAAGTATTTACAGAGAAGGTACTCGTTTGATGTAATTCTGTGATTCTGCTCGCTCCAAAAGAATTTTCGTTCAACCTTTGTAAAGTTGTATAATAGACAATACGACGAGAAATAATCTTTTCTTTTTCTTTATTCATCGATTATGCACTTTAAATCATGAATATCAAATTTTAAAAAATTACTAAATTTTATAAGTAAATTGCGTTTGCCATATAAACTCATTAAGCTGCCCCCCCCCCACTACGCAAGCCAAAAATATTCTCACACTACTTGATTTCTTAAAATATGAAACAAAAACGATTTGTAGATTTTAAGCGGAACGCATAGTGAATGTCGTTCTACTGTTCATGTAGCAACAGAAAGAACAATCTAGACTATGAGAGGCAGGTGAGAGAAGTTTAACTGTATCATTATGGTTAGCCAAAGGTAGCGGGAAAATGTCGGCCAACCAGGTATTTTACGGTCGACAAAAATGCATGAATTTTACCACCTCCAGAAAAAATAGTTATGTATAGCGAAAATGCATATTTTTTAACCTCTTCAAAAAAAGTGAGCTGAGTATAGTTCGACCCCTATTTTTGGCATAAAAAACTGATCATGAAAAACACGCACTATACTCAAGTATATACGGTAATCTATAATAATATGGAAAAATATTTCTAGTCGCAATGCTTATTGTTCAACTCCATCGAAACATTGTATGGAGAATAGGGTTTGTCCTACCGACATCAGTTCCATGGTCACTAGAACAAAACTTAACCGCTTTTCCACCATTGAGTGTACCTTCACGATTGATGATGTTTTGAAATTGACCGATACTATTGCCAGGTTTTAAGGTGAGTTTTAGTCCTTTTTGAAGTACTGAATATATATATATATATATATATATATATATATATATATATATATATATATATATATATATATACATTAGGCATGTCTGATTGAATAAATTACAGACATTATGTCTGCTAATTTTAAACAAAATCCGTTCATACTCACGAATAACCTTCCGTGTATTGATGTTAAAGGATGAGAGAAATGTGCTATAGTTTCTTTTATTTTAATTTCCCAACTACTTTCGATCTTTTTCCAAGATCATCTTCAGGGGTGCAAGTAATACAAAACTACATGTTGTTCATTAATATAAGTATTTATACAAAGTTGTGCGTTGTTATCCATTACCGTAATTTTGTCATTATGCTTTTAAATGGAAAACGCTTGACAATGTGTTCATTAGAACGTGAAGAAAATTATTCATCATGAATAATAAAACGCAAGGGATCCACTGGGGGTTGTCGCAGTTAGCTCCTCCTCAGTTCCCTAATCCTTCAACAGGAGTCTCTCTCCCCTGAGTATAAATACTGGCTGACCCTTTTCTCTCTCTTTTTCGACTTAGGCCTTGGGCAGCTACATCGCGCGGAGACGAGGTAAAATCTTTCTTTTTCCACTTACACCAATATGTGACCTCTCACAGATACAGCGTTTCCCATATTCTGGGAACACGCTAAGAACAATACACGTACGTACGAACACTTACAACACACATACATAATTTCTCCATACAAACTCTATGTAACAGTCCATGTCTTTGTTTAACTTGTTTTGTTATTAATATATATTTGTTTACCCATGTATATCGGTCTTGTTTGTTTTCTTTGTCTTCTTTGGATTTAATTAAAGTCCGACATTCCCATGTAGCTGGACCGGGCAGCAGGAAAGTTAACCTTCTGATATCTCTTCACAATATAACCTCGCACGGTCCGCTACATATGGTGACTTCCCGACGTGATTTAAAGTTTCAACTCCTGCTAACACACACAAGACGATATATATGTACAAGCAAATTTTTATGCAGATCTTCCAAATGAGAGCCAGTCAAAACAACATAATATTGGAAACTTCTTTTCTATCCTCCGCACGCCGTACTCTATGAACGAAAGAACTTTTAATTCACTACAACATGTCTACAAAACAACTTTCTCCTGCACTGAAATAGATAAAGTGTGAACCACATCTCAAACAAAGGCGACTCACCGCCCTTTATCTTACCCTGCAATGATGCAACTCGAATTATCTAAGAATTTGCAAGAACGATATTCTACCGTCAATAATAGCAAATTCTCCCAACATTCATTCGACACTCGGTAGAAATTCTACATCAGCTCAACTTGGCCCCGGGATAGAGCGACGCGCTCCCCCCTCTCACCTTCACTTGGCCGACCATCGTCGCTGACCACAAGAAACAGCCAAGCCTAGCAGCAGCAACCACCAACTTTGCCACAACGCTGCTACCATTAAACATGGTACGCCAATTTTATCCACGCATCCCAAACAAACAACTTCATCTTTCAAGCAAAACTACGACCAGGCCAGCAAACAGGTTGACGGGACGACAAACCCAACTCTACGTGGAGTATTGGAAAAAAGAGCAAACGCTGAACACTACCGACGTTTCTTCCAGGATGTGTCCCGATTCTGACCCACTAGAGAAATGCAACAAGCACATTTCGTCGAATCACGCATCGCAACCACAGACACATTTTCTTTTCAGTGCACAAGAACAATTTTCAAAACTTTTTACAAAATAAAAGTTTGCTTTCTACAACTTTTATTGTGAGAGGAGGTATGTCGCAGTTAGCTCCTCCTCAGTTCCTTAATCCTTCAACAGGGGTCTCTCTCCTCTGAGTATAAATACTGGCTGACCCTTCTCTCTCTCTCTCTCTCTCTCTCTCTCTCTCTCTCTCTCTCTCTCTCTCTCTCTCTCTCTCTCGACTTAGACCTTGGGCCGCTACCTCGCGCGGAGACGAGGTAAAAGCTTTCTTTTTCCACTTACACCAATAGGTGACCTCTCACAGATACAGCGTTTCCCAAATTCTGGGAACACGCTAAGAACAATAAACGTACGTACGAACACTTACAACACACACACATAATTTCTCCATACAAACTCTATGTAACAGTCCATGTCTTTGTTTAACTTGTTTTGTTATTAATATATATTTGTTTAGCCATGTATATCGGTCTTGTTTGTTTTCTTTGTTTTCTTTGGACTTAATTAAAGTCCGACATTTCCATGTAGCTGGACCGGCCAGCAGGAAAGTATAACCTTCTGATATCTCTTCACATCTTCACCCCCACGGTCCGCTACAGAATGAAAGAAAAGAGAATACTTTAGAAGGAACTGGAAATCTAATCCTAAACGGGAAACAAGGGATAAATAAAAAGTACAAACTAAACCATTTATCTTACTCTTGTAGAACCAAACAGGGTTGTAGAAGAAAATAAATCAACATCATAATTTCATGATCTGCATCGGCGCGTGAATACATCTGGATCTGCGATAGCAACACATCTAATAAATAATCATCAGCGCACTATATCCTAGCATGGGCTAGTCGTGGTGCATATTTGTTTTATTGGTGCGCAGACAAAGTGTCGAAGGATAAAATGACGAATGGACAAAGTATCGAACGTACGAAGTTTCGAATGGACAAAGTGCTGACTAAATGATAAAAGGCCAGAAATGTGCCCAAAATAGAATATCTTTTACTTACCGTAAAAGTAGCCTCTACCGGTAAATAATTATTTTAAAATTATAAACTAATATAAAAAAAAAACTCGATTAATTTAGGTGTTCCAATAACTTGGACTGATTTTAAATGTAAATTAAGTTTAAGCGTCTAATGATTTTTCTTCTTTTTCTTTTTTAGAAAAGGCCTAAATTTAAATTTTTGATAAAAGAATTAATATTCTCCCGTTTTTTTTAAACAGATTCTCACTTACCAAGCTGCACACAAGTGTGAAAGCGCGCGATTCAGTTGCCATGGAAGTTCTTTTCTTTGTGGAAATATTTTGGTACAACACCGTTGCTGCTGCTGCTACTTGTTGAGTGCAGGCGTGGAAATGGCGCTCAGCATGTTTACATGGTTACTGTCATGCTTTTTTTTCTACGCTCTTTTTGGTGCCGAAACTTCAGCGCAGATTTCAAACCTAAGCACAAGCAATGGCACATTTTCACCGACAACTCCGGCTATCGTCACCACCACTTCTGACGTGGTCACTTCGACTCTAGTACCGCCGAAACCGTTACCAAAGAACACAGGTAAAAAACGAAGACGATAGCAACCATTGTTTGGATGTGTTAAAAAAACTGTGGGGCATAATGGGTTTCTCGGGTTGTGACATTATTTATTTAACTTAGCCAATATTTCGTAACTATAAATTATTAGTAATAACTTATTATATCTAGTTTCTGGGGACTCATCGCTAGCACTTGCAATATAAGGGAATACAAGCAGGTAGCCACAAAAAAGTAGGGTTGTTAACAAAACATGGACTTAAAAAAAAAGATTCATAATTTATTTTTTTTATTTTTTATTTTATCTTTTTAGTTAAATTTTCACATATTTACCTTGCAGTTCAAAACAACAATTCTCAAATTTCTTTAACCTTTAAAAAATGATTCTGATGTGTTCAGATTTGAGTTTTGAAAGGCGGACTGGAACAAAAGAATTATTGAGCCAATTTTCAATATAATAATAATGGACGAATGTCCTCCATCTAATGAGGATGTAGACTTGTGGATATATCTGGTTCGAAGAAAAGAATACTGAACTGTTACGTGACATCTGTCCTTCTTTACGACAGCGAATGTTGGACGATCTCCTCAAAGATGATATGAAGAGACTCGAGGTGACAGAAGGATGCTAAGGATATCATGGACCGAACGTTTTGAGCAACAATGAAGTCTTAGAGAGGATGCAAACAAGAAGAAGGCTTATATACTTAATATCAGAAAGAGGCAGCTGAAGTTCCTGGGACACATAATGAAGAAGTGGGGCCTGGAGAATCTGATATTCATGGGTCGAATAGAGGGAAAGAGAGACAAGGGAAAACAACCCGTGACATACCTGGCGAGCTTAAACAAGTGGAACTTGTTGAGAGCTGTAAGGAATAGAGGGAGGAGGTGGAGAGCCATGATCGCCTACGTCCCGAAACGACATGGCACATAAAAAGAAAGAATGAGCCAGAAAATTTTAGACTGATGATATGTTGTAACATTTGTGATCTATGACATCATTGGGACTGTGTGGGAATAGGTACTGAACCCCCTGGAGTGGAACCAAATATGTCATTCAGAATTAACAATGGTTTTTATCCCCGGACTGTTTTACTGTTTATGATGCATTTCTGTTAGTTAAAACATTAAAACAACAAATAATTTATAAGTAAGTTTAAGGTGGGAGAGTATAAGAATTTATAGTAAATTTGCAGATAATACCTCAGTGACCAATTTTAAAAAAAAAAAAAGTATCTTTCTTTGTGTAAAAAAAAAAGCCTGATTATTTAAAAATAGCATTAAAAATTGAGGAAAATCTACCATTTAGTAGATATTGACAATCATAGTTGAGTCCCAGGATTTGCAGATAGTGACCAATTTTTTAAAAATGCACTTTTCCTGGTGTAAAAAAGCCTGACTATTACAAAAGTAGGAATAAAAATTGTGGAGAGGCTACCTTTTAGGAGTGTAACTGTTAAATTATTACACTACAAAGAATTACAAGGCACAATCCGCAGCTTGTGAGACAAGTTGCAACACAATGAAGAAGACTAAGAAAAAGTATGGTTATAATTTTCCCTTCTTTATAGCACTGGTGACCTGTCTTGTAAGTGTCTAGTATTTTTTGTTTTGTGTGATAAGTGGAAATTTGAATATAATAATGGACAAATGTTCTCCATCTGATGATATAGAATTGTGGATATATCCAGCTTGTAATGAGCCAGAAAATTTTAAGCTGATGATATGTTGCAACATTTGTGATCTATGGCATCACTGGGACTGTGTGGCAATAGATACTGAACCCCCTGGAGTGGAACCAAATATGTCATTCAGAATTAACAATGGTTTCTACCCCTAGACTGCGTTCGCTGTTTACTTACTGTTTGATGCATTTCTCTTAAAACATTAAAACAAAAAATAACAATTTATAAGTTGGGAGAGTATAAGAATTTATGGTAAATTTGCAGATAATGACTCAGTGACTGATTTAAAAAAAAATTTAAAAAAATATATCATTCCTGGTTTAAAAAATCCTGATTATTCCAAAGGTAGCATTAAAAATCGAGGAAAATCCACTGTTTAGGAGATATTGACAATTTTAGTTGGGTCCCAAGATTTGCAGATAGTGACCAATTTATAAAAAAAATGCATTTTTCCTGGTATAAAAAAGCCTGAAAGTAGGAATAAAAATTGCGTAAAGACTACCTTTATAGGAGGGTATAATTGTTAAATTATTACACTACAAAGAATTACAAGGCACAATCCGCAGCTTGTGAGGCAACAAGTTGCAACACAATGAAGAAGACTAAGAAAAAGTATGGTTATAATTTCCCCTTCTTTATAGCACTGGTGACCTGTCTTGTAAGTGTCTAGTATTTTTTGTTTTGTGGTGATCAGTGCTAATTTGAATATTGCCACACTATTCAGCACCCGACTCATATCTTTATATGCAGATTTTAATATTTGGGGACTACTTAAATAGACTGGTCCACTTTTTAAAATAGGTACGTCCACTAATTTGCTGAAAAAAGAGCACACCATGGTGAAAAAAGGCCTCAAACTTAATAAAAACAAATTTTTATCATCAAAATATTTATGTAATTATTAGGAAGAAAGACCAAAGTATTTTTTGATTATTATATTTAATTTTTTTAATCCTTTCTAGCATGTTCAAAATTTTAGTTAAAAAATTTTGTTTTTCTTATATCAGTGTGTTCAAAGATTAGTATAGGAAATTTTAGCATTTTCTGTTACAGTAAAAAACACATTGATTTCGACATTCTTGCAAATATTAAATAATTGTTGGCTTTTAATTAAATTTTCAGAAATTATTCACAAATGAATTAAATTATTTTTTTAAATTTTTTTTTAGAAAAAATTGGTAAAATTTCTTTTTGTATCTGTTACCCTTCGCTTACTTGATTTTATCAAATTTCAAGAAATTAAAATTTCACCCACCTCATATTTAAATTACTTAAAAGCAGGAGTCCTTGGAAAATTTAAATCATCAATTTTTTTATTTTTTTTGCAAAACAAACACAATTAACCAAAAATCTGTTCTGAAACATAAAATAAAAAATGCAATACATCTAAGATAATTTAATTAGGAAAAACTTTTGATTGCTTTTATAAGATATATTAAGGACACTATTGTCTAAAGAAAAAAAATTTTCAATGAGTAATAAATTTTTATAAGAATTGTTTTCATTTTTTTTAAGTTTAATTAGAATAATTTATTAAATTATAAGTCTTTTAAAATTCTATATTGATTTCACCCTTTTAGATGATATTATTAAGTAAAACCTATATTTACTAATCATAAATGGAAAAGATTAGTACAAATCATCAAACACCAGTATTTTTAAAGGAATTTTTTTTGTATGTGTATAAATGTGCCAATTTTTGTAGATACGGGCCCCCATACACAATATTATCAGAAAATAAGAGCGATAATTATAGTAAATTTAAAGCCTAAATATCTAATATTCAATAAAATATTAGATTACGGAGAATATTTTCCTACATCTTAAAGATTAGTGAGTACTTAAAAATTATATATGAAAGGCACTCATGTTATATTCAATTATTTTTTACCAATAAAGCCTCCATAGCAAACATCAATCTGTTATCTCATCAACAGATTAAATAAACAGATGCCAATGTGTTAAAAAAAATGCATTTTTTGCGATATTTTAAACTTAACGTAAATAATATTTGTTTTATTTCAGATTAATTATACTTTAAATCAGCTAATAATCCTCAAATAAACTTTCAAAAAGTATAATTTAGTTTTGGAAGGTTTTTTTAATAAAAACATTACATTATAAGAATTACATTGCAATAAACACAGGTTAAAAATGGCACTAAAATAAAATTTGTTAACAAAAAAATCTCCTCCCAGTCAATTTAAATTAGTTTTTGAAATGCAGCAAAGTATTTTGCTTATTGGAAATATTAAATTTAATCTATTAGCTTGAAATTAAAACTAAAATAAAAGCTTCAAGAAAGATTTTTCATTTTTAAAAATTCATTTTAAATCTTAGGTATCGTGAATCTGTGGAGGTATCTATGTTAAAAAGGGTGAAAAGTTTTTTGGGAATCATTTTTGTAGATCCAACCTTACTCAAGGCATGACGTTTGTCACAATTAAAAAAAATGTTGATTTTTTTTAGGAATTTAGATGAAGGATCTTGTTCATAATATAAATACAGTGATAAATCAAAGCCTGAATTTTAAAGAGTTATCTGGAGTTTATTATTGATAAATGTCAAATTTGAAACTGCTTATATACAAACACACACTCCACCATCAGTGACTTGATATCATAAAAGTTATCATTATATACATGATTTCATATAAATCATGTATATAATGATAACTTTTCATGCCAGAAATTCAAACAGAAATTAGTGAAAAGACATAACTTGTTTTTTATTTTTCAGATATCGGTCCTTGTCTTTGTGACTTGACAATCAACAGCTGTGATGTGAATTGTTGCTGTGACAGGGAATGCTCATCTGAAGACCGTACTTCATTCTCTGAATGTATCACCTTTAATTCAGTGTGAGAATTGCTTAAATAATCAAGAATGTTATTCTGAATATAATTACAAAAGATATATTTGTGTGTGTGTGTGTCTGTGTGTGTGCGCGTATCACCATGGCGACTAGGTCATCAATGTTTGTCGGGCTCATTACAATCTTTAACAAAATATAATATTGGTATAACTTAGATGCTAAAATGGTTCCTTTACTCTAACTAAAATATATCATTTTTAAAAATTTTCTGTGCATGAAATAAGAAAAAACACGTTTTGGTATTTTAATATTAATTGTAATAATTCTATAAAAATAAACATTTATTTTTAAAAAAAAATTTCAGACATGTAAGAAACAAAAGAGTGAAGACAAAATCTTTGATATGTTTGTCTGTTTTTTGCCCCCTTTCCATTTTTTATTGTTTTATGGCCTGGTTATCAAGTCACTGATGGGGGAGTGTGTGTTTGTATATATGTCTATGCTTTAGTGTGTTTATGTATCTCATTGTTTGTGAATTTTTTAGTTTAATTTATTTTATGTTTATGATCAGTACTGCTGACTGATATCATATTTCCTCAACACTAACCCAGTCACGCAATATACTGTTGAATTAGATTCTAAAATGATTCCTAACTAAAATATATCATTTTTAAAAATTTCTGTGCATGAAATTAAAAAAAAATACATTTTGGTATTTTAATATTAATTGTAATAATTCTATAAAAATAAACATTTATTTTTAAATATTTTTCTAGACATATAAGAAAAAATGTAATTTCTGCATATTAATATAATAATTGGAAAAATCTATTTAAAAAAAGCATACAAATCTAATAATAGTAAGGACTTAAAATAGGCTCTCAATTTTATGGCATGGGATGTGATTGATTTGCTTTTTATAGCTTATCGACTTTTTGCAGGTTATTTAAAGCCAGAAAATATTTTTAGATTGTAAGAATTTTTTGGAGATGACATTGATTTATACTAATATAAATTCTATTAATTAATCCATAGTTGGAGGGAGAAGAAGTGGATTCATACCTTTCCCTTTGCACATCAGTGAATATAAAAAAAAAATGGAATTGGAACTCAGCTCTCTGATTTCCCATTCCGTGTCATTATTCATTATACCACTCACGCATGATAACTCCTCATCCCAGAACGATAAAGGTAGGACAATAATAATAACTCCTCATCCAAGAACAATAACAATAGGGCAATAATAACTGCTTACCCCAGAAATTCAGACAAAAATTAAGTGTTACACAGTAATGAAGAATCAAGACTTCTTTTTTTAAAAAAAATTATTTTTTTTAACTGAGGTGAGGGTGAAAAAATAGTCTGACTTATTTTGTAATATGAATGATTGAATATGATGTGTGCTTTCTTTTTCAAGTATTGATGACCGCCTGTGTTTCCAAGAAGACATTTTCTATGCAGTGAATTCCAAACTATATTCAAACAGATCTTCAAATGGAATCTTTTGCATCTATTATGATAACTGTGAGTTTCTGAAATTCTTTAACTCTTTTATGCCATCTTACCAAATAAAAACATCATTTCATTTATGTTCTCTTCCAAGATTTGAAACATACGTATGCTTGAAGAATTAATCGGTTGACTTTTAATGCAACAGTTTTAATACTTCAACCATTATTATACTCTACAGTTTGGATTTGAAATAGACACCCTATTTTTATTTATCAAACAGTGTTTATTACATGTATTGCCTTGTGTATTCAAGAAATACCAGTAAAGAAAAAGTGACTAAAACTATGGATTAATGTATTTTTTCTATATATATATATATATTTAAAGACATTTATTATATGTTTAACGTTCTTTTTATAGATACAAGTATTTAAGCAAATGCTCTGTTTTATAATAAACAGTATTAAATAACATTTACTGGCCTGAATGTCCGAGAAATTTTCATATAACGTTAAACATATCATAAATGTCTTTAAATAAATTGTCGGACTTTGTCCAATTCAAATATATATATATATATATATATATATATATATATATATATATATATATATTAATCACTGCACCCCAAGCAAGGAAATAAAACCACTAAGATACAGGGGGGTTACTGAGTGTGAAAGAATATACGAAAAAGAAAAACATTATTAAGGAAAGAAGACAATAAAAGAACAGGAATCAAGAAGATAACGATTGACAATGCATTTAAAGTTTTGAAGTTCAAAGTTGACTGGAAAGTAAGAAGAGTGAAAGTGAATTAGAACACTAGTGAGGGGAAAGGAGGACAATAAAAGAACAGAAATTAAGAAGACAGAATGATTGACAATGCATTTAAATTTTTGAAGATCAAAGTTGACTGGGAATCAAAAAGTCAGAAGAAACTTCCACAAGCAAGTTGTGTGAGAAAAGAAACTGTTAGCATAGAACTTACGATTACATCCAGTCATTTCAACTGTAAAATGATGAGACATTGCTTACAATCTAGTCCTGCGCTTAAATTCATAAAGTCTAGGTACCATGGATATAAAATGATGCTATCTTGCTATCATGGATATGGCAGCAGCTAAAATTACTTTTCTTAATCATTTCACCCCCAAGAAAAGCAATAAAGCCACTAAGATGCAAGTAGTTACTGAGTGTGAGCAAATATGAGAAAAAGAATATATTATTAAGAAGAAAGGACAATAAAAGAACAGGTATTAAGAAGACAGAAGATAACAATTGAGATTGAATTTAAATTTTTGAAGATCAAAATTGACTGGAACACAAGAAGCCAGAAGAAATTTCTATAAGCAAGTAGTGTCAGAAAATGGTATTTGGGGTCCAAAACTTCTATCCACGGTTTAGATGGTCCATGGTTTCGATCAAAAGTGAGCCAAGATGTCAGGATTGCTGGCTTAGACCAGCAAAACAAAGCTTGTCAAGTCCATGGAGTAATCTGCGAAAATGTGTAACACAGTGGCTAAGCATGCAAAATGCGTATTCAATACTAAGAGTTGAATATTGGCAGTTTTGATAAACGTTTATTAAAACTATCCATTAATTTCACATAAAAATCTGCACCAACGTGAATAAATTTGAAAGACAACAGCCTCAAATGATTTCAGTTATAAAGTGCCATGTCAATAGATCCATCATCGATGACAGCAAAAGATGGCGTAAATTTTGTACACACGAGATTTTAACATTTTAACAAGAAAAAATAAAATTAATTTTTTTATAGTTTTATTAAGATTTTGAATAAAAACATTACAATACATTGTAAGGTATTAATAAAAATAACACACCCATCTCTTTAGAAACATTGCTGCAAGCTGTGCCGTTTCCTATGCTTTCAATAATGTTCAGCTTTTGTTAAACACGGTATGAGACGTGTTTACATTTCATGATAATGGCTTAATATCTGTGAAAAAATGTGATTGTTATGATATGTAGAGAGACACTGTGCAAAACTTTAATTTTTGCCTGTATTTATACAAAAATTTAATGAGAGTGAATTTATGGACTCTTTGAAACTTTTTGAAAGTGTTGAAAGGTGTTATTTAGTTGCAATGGTGGCCTCCATTAGTAATCATTAAAGAAGGACTTAAAATGGCTCTTAACTGCAGATTGTATAAATTATTTGGAAAACACATAATTGATATTAAAGCAAATCCCGTTGAATAAATATGTGAAATTTTAAAGTTAGTATAATGGTTGTGAGCTGCATATTTCATGCTCAAAATGTCTGCAAAGTGCCAATCCAAACCACTACACAATCGTGAGTGTGAAATGTCAAAGCCTAAACAATAGTCAAATGCCTGGGAAAATATGGATATACTGAAGGTATTAAAACTCAATTTGATGAATTTATTAAAATAAACGATTATACAGAAAAAATTAGGCATTAAAAAGTGTCACAATCAAGTTTGAATTTGTTTCAAATTTGTATCCACTGATGATTATGATTCTAATATGAACATGACAAAAAATTTTGGGGTCCATCACGCATTCGCGGCTTAAGTGACATCGGGGTTTATTGGTGCATGACTTAATGGCACTGACCTGTATATATGGTCACATATGAATATTACCACATTTGCAAAAAATACAAAAGTATATTTGTATCTATCTACATATCAGCATACTTGATAGAATATTTATATGAAAAAAAAATTATATATATATATATATATATATATATATCCATACGCATACACACACATATAAATAAAGAAATATTCATAATTTTTTTAAACTGACTATAATGTAGCATATTTCATGCGTATTTACAAAAAAATTTGCAACTATCAATGACATTAATTTTTATCTTAGCAATTCAACCCTGAAGATGATCTTGGATCAGGTTGAAAGTACCTAAGAAAATAAAAACATCCAAAACTACAGCAACTTTCTTAATCAGATTTATAACAATACTAAAAAATTGGTCTGTGAAATTAAGATGATTAAAATAAGAATCGACATATCTCAAGATTATTCAACCAAACATGCTTTAATGAAGATATACAGCCTAAATACACATCTCTCTCTCTCTCTCTCTCTCTCTCTCTCTCTATATATATATATATATATATATATATATATATATATACACACACACACATATACATAAAAAAATATTCATAGATTTTTTTTTTTTTTTTAAACAAACCCCATTTTACTGCTCCACTTTAACTATAGTCCAGTATATATATATATATCAAAATTTAAATTATGTAACTGTCAGTTTTCAATCAGCACCTGGAGGTTGCGTTGTGCATGAAACTCAGAGTTGTGCTGCTGGTGGGGGAAAAAAAAGTATATATATATATATATAAAAGTGAACATAGAAGTCAACACTTAGAGGCAACAGTCTGTTTCATGCTAGATGCAATTGTCAGGCAACTCTGCCTGACGATTGCATCTAGCATGAAAGTGTTGACTTCTATGTTCACTTTTATATTTACACACGCTCTATCTCTGATATTGAGCACTTTATCCCATAAATATAGCACACTTTAAGACTATATTTCTTCATATATATATATATATATATATAAAGATAAGAATATAAGGTTCACATTTCACTTTTGTTAAAGTTAACACTAAAATAAGTATTTCATTTTTTGTTATTACACAATACAATTTTTAAATTTTCTTTTGCAACTATTAACATTTAATCTAAATTTCAATTGTGTTTGAATCTTATTAACGCCAGTTATAATCTTTTTTTTCAGACCCTTCAAGAAATTTCTATAAAAATCCTGATTTGGTTACCAATATGAATATGTTTGAAGAATATGCTCGTAAAAATTCAGTGCCATCATTTCAACGTCGTCCTCAAACACCAAAAAAATTTGCAGAATTTTACAAGGTCCAGTTTTTAGTTTTTATTTGTTGACAAGATTGTTGACCCTCATGTAATAGAATTTTAACATCAGGTATATACTTTTGCCACTGAGAATAATATCAAATTTTTAGGCTTATAGCCATGTCACATTGAAACACCATACATAGTCAAGCAATATCAAGCCTGATCAGTACCTAGGTGGGTGACCACTTGTGAATACCAGTTTGCTGAAGCTTGAATGTGTGGACGGTCTAATGGATGACAGCTTGGAATTGGAAATCAGAGAACTGAGTTTCAATTCCAGTCAGGTTCATTATATTCACTTATGTCCAAATACCCTTAGGAAAGGTCTGAATCTACCTCTTCTACCCACATCTATGGGTTAATTAGTAGGACTTGTATTAGTAAATCATTATTTTCTCAAAAAAATGCTTAGAATCTAAATTTTCTGGCTTTAAATAACCTACGAAAGGTTGATGAGTTGTAAAAAATAAATCAGTCACAGATATCGGATTTTGTTAGTTTTGGTTATCCATACTTCAGCAGTCCCAAGAGACACTTATAAATTTAAGTGAGTACCTTCTGCTCAGGTAAACAGCAATCAAAGAAACAGGAGGTATAACTTTTTATTGGCTGTGAAGATTACTTGCATGTCGTCATCTATCAGCAATGCAGAACCACCATATACAACATCTTGATAATTGGATTTTTCCCAAATACCTTGCTATTGAAATTTCTTTCCTCAATAATATCAGTCAAAAGACAAGAGAGTTTTCCTTTTGGATGAGATAAAAAAATATTATAATTTAGGTTACTCGACTTAAATGCATTTATATCTATCCTTGAACTCAAGCAAGAACTTTTATTTCTTTGATATTTTTTTTAATACTTTTGTTCATTCAATACAAGGCTCAAGAGCCACTCAAGGTTGAGGGTTATTGAATGAGATTGTTTGAATTGCGTAAGGAGAGGAAGTAAAAAGTGGATATTATGAGGAATTGTAGGATAGATAACAGTTGACCCCAGAGGTGAAGAATTTTAAGATTATAGTGATTAAGGAAGTATCCTCTTGGGAGTCACATGTAACTGTTTTTAGAAAGAATCTGTTTGAGTGGAAATTGCTCCTTACCAATGGAATATGAAGAGAATGATTTGACCCTGTGTACATGGCATAATGGGTCCTGACTTTGAAGGTCTGAGCTGGGGAAACTCAGGACTATAGCTAGCTTGTTAGAACATTTGCTATGGAAATAGCAATAGATCAGCAAGACGCTTAGCTATAGCTGGGGAAACTCAGGACTATAGCTAGCTTGTTAGAACATTTGCTATGGAAATAGCAATAGAGTAGAGAGAAGCTTAGATGTAAAATTAAAGTGGTCTGTTTTTCTTTAAAATATATATATATATATATATATTTGTACATTTGTGTATGTGTGTAGGAGGACAAATTTGGTTGGTTGGCTTTGTTTGTGCAATAAACGATCACCAAAAGTCCTCCAGTGGTGAGTGATGAGAGGGCAAAGGACTCTGCACACATTGTAAATGATACAGATACCGGAGCTGCTCTTGAAGTACGCTCCATGCAGTATTATGCTCGAGCTACTTGACATGTGCTGCTACCTGGATCATCTCCAACAGCCTGTAGAATGTGTTCTTCATGGTCAGGCGTACGAACGGATCTCAGCTACCTTCGGTCTGGAAACGCAGCCATTACCGTTTGTGCGGCTGTATGTAAAAATCCTATCAGCTTTCTCATGATATGAATATCCTCCCATTTTTAACTCACTATGACACACGTTAAACGTTGAAGACGGACTAGTCGCAAAAGTACATGAATAACAAATGCAGCACAGTGCCATCTACCATGAACTTTTTTAGACTTAGTAAACCATAATGAAGGATTTGCAGACATATGTTTATATTGACTTTTGTCCTTGTTTTGGTGTGAGGAACCCACCCCCAAAGTTTATAAAAGTATACACCCTGTATACACCCTGTCATCCTCTATTTATTCGTATTTATTTTTAATTATTATATTCTTTACGTTTACTGGTATTATTTTATCTTATAATTCTTTGTTACATATTCTTAAGATATTTTGACAAGACACACCACAATATACAGAAATGATGATTGCACAAGGTCAAATGCAAAATGGATTTTAATTTAAGTAGCTTTATTTATGGTATACAGTAAGAATCCAAACATTAGGAATCAACATAATTGAGGCACATTATAAAAACATGTCCCACTATTCATATATAAATGATATACAAAGTATTATGGCTCATGCTCAGAAGCTGGGGTCACATTGTATACAAGCTGTAAAAAAAAATAAGGTTTTCATTTAAAAATTTAATGGTTGCACTATACATGAAGTTGGTTTATACACATGTATATATGGTGGCTATGCATGTGCAGTAATGTTCCTTCCCTCTACAGTATAGTTACCAAGTTATATGAAGACCGTGCAAATGGTTCTGAAAATATAGCTGAATACATTCTGCATGGGTCACATAAATAAAGGTTTGTTTTTATAAATTATACAGGCCTTTTTTTTTTCTTTTTTTTTTTTTTAAAGTCTTAAGTGTTTGAAGAACTTGTATAAGAAAATATTTTTACCGTTCCTTTTGCAGAGTGGTGATCCAATTCAGATTATATACGGAAATGACACTCTGGGCTACCTACTTCTGCCAAGAGCACTTTCTTCTGAATATTGTACTGACTTCAACCCAGCAAGTAAGTGACATGACTTTCACTATGATAGTGTAGCAGAGTGCTTTTAGAATTGGAAAATATTATTTTAATATTCTATATTTTTAACCAAAACATAACCCCCAGATATAGTGTTGTTACAATACTTTATAACATAAACCCTCCCCTGTTTATATTTAATACCAGATTTTTTTAGAAAACTTATTGTCATGTACATAAGAAATAAGTAAATAAAATTTAATTATAGTGTCAGAAAAATAATTATAACAATTATAATTATCATTAATTCATTCATTCTAAACCAATGAGAATCGTCCCTACTTTTCTCCTCTACGCACTCAAACATATGACATACTCACTATCGGACAAGCAGTTAACACAGACAGGTCATTAACACATGCATCAATGGAAATTTTGTTTCTTTTTCAAGTCATAATAGTAATATTTATCTTTTAGCATTCAATCAAAAATTTGAGGTAAGAAAACCCCAGTACTTCTTGTATTTTCCAACTAATTTATCTGAACACACATTACACACATCTATAAAAAAATATAATAGAAAAACTTTATACACTTTGTGTTGTAACCTAGGGAAGGTTACTGAATAGAATAATCAAATGAAGTTTAATAATGAACAATAATACTTAGGACAAGAAGAGCACATATAAGATTTGCCAGCAGTGCATAGAAGTAGTCAACTGCTAGAAGTGAGTCAAGTGAATTCCACAATAAATCTTCAACTGCAGACCAACATACAGTATTTACTACTGTATTTATGTGAATGGGGACATACCCATTATTGTCCATATGTATGCTACAACATTTTGCTTATTCTTTAGCTTATTATTCTGTCAGATTCCAAACTTACAATTTTACTCGGTATTACTGTCTTTCATTTCTTCAACTGCATATAACAACCAGATAATAAATAATAGTCGTTTTTTTGTTTCCACATCTTGCTGTTTCTCATTTTTACAAATATTTTTGTTAAGGAGTTTGTAATTATTTACTCAGAGTTATAACTTCCCCACACTATAATTAATACTGGATTTTTTTATGAGAAACTTATAATTATTGTCTTTCTTTTACTAATAAGAACAAGGGTTGCACAACTCGCCTTTTAAAATCATGGATTTCTCACGTGTCTATTTGAACATGAGTCCCTGTCTGTTGTCAGAAATATTGATTATCTGTACAGATACAGTGTTCATCAAACCATAACATCAGTCTGTTGATTCATGCCACATAAATGACTGCATACCCACAAGGTATATGCAGGATTTTTTTTTTTTACATTTTTAGTAGTAGATAGGTTCGCCTTTCATCCAGTTCACACTCCTCCCCAGTCTTTTAAACAGGAGTAGAGGTTTATCCTTTGTTTCCTCTTCCTTCTAAAGTCTTCACTTTTACTCCCAGCAGCTTCTTGCGTCTTAGTGGCATTACTGCCTTGCTTGGGGTGAATTGATTTAAAAAAAACAATTGATTTAATAAATAATTTTTAATTGTCATGACAATTTCTCTCATCAAAATTCATCTTGTGCTTTTATAAATCTACTATTCATCCATGCATTGAATATTACTGTCACTCTACATCCACAGTCCTGTAGTATTAACAGGGCTGCCTCAAGAAGGGTGTGGCTCTTCACCATGCACAGACTGCATATTTCACACATCTATAGTGCAGGGTGCATATGGAAGACCATCTCAGAAAGGTGAGATGACTGCATGACTCCTTAGACCAAGGTTGACAGTGAAATGAAAAATTATTATTTTTGTGACATCAACAAACACTCATTGCCAATTTTGTGATGTCAACGAACACTCATTGCCACTTTTGTGATGTCAATGAATACTCGTTGTCACTTTCTTAATGCTCGTTGTTGTAGAGACTTTGTAATCACAGATACATCTATAGTAATGCCACTGAATACTTGTGTCAGACGCCTTCGAATAACACTCACGCTAATAGTACTTGCTCAATAATACTTGCTCAACAAGTAACCTGTATAGTGATCAGAATAGAGAAATAGTTTAATGAATATAGTGGAGAATACCAGTGCATATAGTAATAGAGGATAGACTAGTAATACAACCAATTCAACACACACTAACTCCCATATATGCATTACCTGTATGGTCACATGGTCTACTTAATTCAATAATGGGATCGACTGTGTTTGCCCACTGGCGATCTATGTTCAAACTCAAGTGTCGGCAGCGACACTTCATTCCTATATAACAATTATTATATTTCATTGTACAGTGTCTTTAGCAGGTTTTTGTTCAATTAATATCTTTTTCATATCTTCTTTTCAATAAACAGGTTATTTATTTGACCAAACATTTGAGTGTGTCCGTAACATCCAGTCTCTTCCTACAGAATGTGAAATGGCTCCTGCCCTTAAAGCCTCAACTTATTTTCATGATTTTACCATCATTCCTGTAAGTTGTTATCTTTCTGGTCTTTTGAAAGTCTACAGATTTGGCAAAGCTTTAATGTTTAAAATAAAAGAAGAGCTTTGTTTTAAAATTGCTTCAAGACAAAATGGCTCTTACAAGGGAATTAATGTAAAATAAACAAATTTAGAACTAGAACTTTCAACATTTGTTCATAGACTAAGAAAAGCTGCTTCAAATCCTTGTTTGTAATATGATCATTACATAGGAATTAATGTGTCATAAAACCATATTCAGAATCAGAACATTAGAGATATGATTAAAGACTGAAAAATCCTTGTTTGGCACTACATGACCATTATATAGAAGTCAGTGTGCCATAAGGCAACATTCAGAATCAAAATCTTGGTGATATGATTAAAGACTATGAAAAATCCTTGTTTGGCACTACATGACCATTATATAGAAGTCACTGTGCCATAATGCAACATTCAGAATCAAAATCTTGGTGATATGATTAAAGACTATGAAAAATCCTTGTTTGGCACTACATGACCATTATATAGAAGTCAGTGTACCATAAAGCAACATTCAGCATCAAAATCCTGGTGATATGATTAAAGACTATGAAAAATCCTTGTTTGGCACTACATGACCATTATAAAGAAGTCAGTGTACCATAAAGCAACATTCAGCATCAAAATCCTGGTGATATGATTAAAGACTATGAAAAATCCTTGTTTGGTACTACATGACCATTATATAGAAGTCAGTGTGCCATAAAGCAACATTCAGAATCAAAATCTCGGTGATATGATTAAAGACTATGAAAATCTACTTATAAATAAAAGTTTAGTACTATATGACCATTATATAGTAGTCAATGTGCCAGAAAACTACATTCAAGATCAGAACCTTGAAGATGGGCTTAAAATCTATGAGAATTTATTTTAAATCCTTGTTTGACATTACATGACCATTATATAGGTGTCAATGTGCTTTAAAGCCACATTCAGAATCAAGTACTTTAGAGATATGATTAAAAACTATGAGAATCTTCATATAAATCCTTATTTGGCACTCCATGACCATTATATAGGAATCACTGTGCCATAAAACCACATTCAGTATCAGAACCTTGGAGATGGAATTAAAAAACAAGTGACTCATTTAAATAAACTGATTGTTTGGCATCACATGACCATTATATAGTAATCACTGTGCCATAATATACAAATTCAGAATGAGAACTTGGGAGATCTGATTAAAGATTCTTTAAGTAAATATTTTTCATTTCCAACTGTAGATGACTTAATATTTCCAGAAACTTCCCTGCTAAAATGATGGCATGTATTTTTTTTGTACAATCAAATTATTTTTTTTATTTTTTAATCTTAAATTATGCTTATGAATTATATAAAATTGCATTTAACCATTTTCCAAAGGTTTCTGGTTTGAATCTAATTGGACAATGTTTTTTACAGTTTCCTACTTTTTTTTTAAAACGCTTTCCTAAAATTAAATTATCTTCTTTACTATATTGTCTTTACAGTCACCTGGAATTTTCAAAGATTTGAATATCACTGAAGAGAATATTTCATCAGGTGAATGAGTTTGAAATATTACTTTTTAGCCATTCTGATTATTTGCCAAGAATTTAGATATCAGATTTTTAATTATACATTATTCGAACTGTTGTCCCCATAATTTTTTTTTTATAGACATGACATTTCAGGTTTCCATTTTTGGCCAAACAGGAACATTTTTGTAGGGACAAAAATAGCACAATAATAAAATAATACAAAATGTCTCCTGTCAACTAAAACTGGATTGCTGAATATTTTTAACTTTCTTTCCATTTTAAAGTAAATCATTTTGAATTTATATAGAATTCAAACAGTAAAAAAATATGAGGGAATTGGAATCAAGTTCAATGTACCAATTCCACAGCACTGAATCTTGTGGTCTATATTCTTTGTATTTTTTTTCATTTGGTTTTGCCGAATTTCATGGGAAAAATATCTAGTTAAGAAATAGTAAAAGTGAAAAATGGTTTGATTAAGTCTACAAAATATATATAATATTAAAACTCTAATCTTGTATGTATGTATTTGTGTTCTTGAGGTACAACTTAAATAATATATAATACCCCAACCAATTTAGGAGCATACTCCCGAGTACACTGCCAAATTTCATTAAAATTACACAAGGGTTTCTGGAACGAGGGACATTTTTCTGGCATTCTTAATAGGAATTTCGGTATTTGTTTTCAATACATATTCTTATATCAATCCGCGTATATAAACAAATATTTGCATATTATTATATTCCAATTATTGTATATGTGAAAAATAATGAACATTCATAATACATTATAACAATATTATTAATTAAATTTAGATATACATAACAACATATATTTATACAATTCTCTATGCTACATTAGGACATATTTTATTAACAAATATCTTGGATGTTTGGCAACTACAAGGGAAAAATGTCAGTGTGTCATTGTAAAACATAATCTATATGGCTGGAAATTTGTGTCACATGATATACTTGATGGTAAATAAATAAATAGATGATTGCTGGTTTATGGCCATTAGATATTTTGAAATAAATGTGAGGAAGAAACAAGTATGTATAATAAAAAAATGTACTTATTATTTTAAAAACGACTACACCTGTTTTAAGCTATTACTCAAAATTTTCATGCAGTGTGTTAACTATGAAGTTGAGTGGAACAATAAACCTTCTTTTACCATTTTTAGTATTAATTTTATACTCAAAGTTTATTTTCTGAAAGAAATTTCTCTTTTAATGTAAAGAAGTAAAATATATCTATTGTCGTAAAATAATTTATTTTCATACTATAAATCAGGATATATTTGAATTAATATGTTTTTCATTCATTTTTGGACTGGAAAAATTTTTATTTATTATTAAGTAATAATCAATAAAAAAATATACTTATTATTTTGAAAAAAGACTACACCTGTTTTAAGCTGTTGCTCTAATTTTGCATACAAAGTCTTAACTATGAAAGCCCAGTGGAACAATAAACCTTCTTTTACCTTCTTCAAATACAAATTAAAATGTGTAATTCATAATAAAATTGATAATATTGTTATCTGATCATTTTATATCATGAAGTGCCTTTAAAAGGAACCTAACAGGTTTATTGGTGGTCTAGTAAATAATAACTGGTTGGGCAGAAAAAAAAATTGCTTCAGTTTGATAAGCAAAAATAAAAGACTTTTTTAAAATCTTATTTTCAATTTTATTGAACATGATTTAATGTACAGTATTTACATTAGTCGGACTGTTGTCCTCATCTTTGTCGCCATATTTGTCACAACGTTTCGGCCGTTGTACGCTCCGGCCTTCTTCAGGTGGTTGGAATTTCGAACCGAACCCTTCATTTCGATCACTGGGGTAGACTGTTCTAGTTCCACGAGCCATGTTTGATGGATGTCAGTTATCTCCTGGTAATTTTCCCTCTGAAAGTTCTCCACTGCCTGAACCGGGTATTGAACTCACACTCCTTGGGTCTGTCACTGGATCTAACCAACGCCTTTATCCACTGTACCATGTGTCCTTGAGGAGCGTACAACGGCCGAAACGTTGTGACAAATATGGCGACAAAGATGAGGACAATAGTCCGACTAATGTAAATACTGTACATAATACCTCATCTCAGAAATATAGACAGACCCTGATTTAATGCTTCATAATTCTATTTTACATAATTTACCTGGGGTCATCAAGTTCCCTCTTGACAGTGTCCAGTCGGTCCTGTTTTCATCATTGTATTAAAATTAAGCTCTAAATGATAGATTTTGTGTGAAGGTTTATGTCACCCTTCCAAAAGATGTCTGCTCCATCATATGGTTTTTGCCTCGCGTAGAAGCCAAGTTAGCGCCAGACAGTAAATTTTTCTTTACGTTTCTTTCCAGAGTTAATTACTGATCTGTACAACAGTAATCTGACTGTTCCATTTACCAATGTCACCTTCTGTAAGGACTTCCAGTGTATTTCGTTTGAACAGAGCAGTCGTACAAGCATCTTACCTACGTACAACAGGACAGAACACATTTGCTACAATGTCGTTGAAAAGGTAAGTTCTACCACATCTATTAAAATATAACACAAAATTCAAATTAACACAATTTTTTGCCATATTTTGCCTGTTATTTGTTTTGTTTTTTTATGTCTAAACTCACAACTTTGTATCGTGCTAAAAAATGCTTGAGACAAATTTCAAAGTTACCGAATATTAAAACAATTTAAATCTGCAAAATGTAAGAAAATTGTTCTCATGATGTAATTTAAGATGTATTCAGTTCCTTTCATACATTAAATTGATCCCTACCCACATTTGGCAACAGATGCCAGGCACTAAATATCAGTTTTCAATATAACTTTCCTTATCAGCAAATGATAATCTAAACCTCTATTCCTCTTTTTTTATGCCACAAAGATGAACAAAGATGATTGGACTCTTACCATCATGCAAAACCTACAAATGAAAGCACTGCTGTTATTTGGTCAATCCAAAGAATTTTGAAACCAAAACTTTATTTAATCTACAGAGTTAGATTGTTCTCATTCCATTGTCCATGTTTCAGGATATCTGCAGGGACATTATTATTATTATTATTAATAAATAAAAATATAAAATAATAACAATAATTTATGTCCTGGATAAAATAAAATAAAACAAATAACATTAAAACTTTGTTTGAAACAAAATATTAAAAGTTCTCCCAGAATGCAACAGAAATCTTTACTGCCCGAAAACGAACTTTGTGCCAAAAATGCTGAACTCTGTCTCTTCACTATCGACCATTGGAGGTTCAAGATGTCCATCTTCTCTCCTCAGCACACTGCATGTTATGATATGAAGTGCCTTTCTTCCTTTATCACAAGCAACCTTAAAACACATGTAACTAAAATGCACACACACCAGTACACAAAAATAAATAAAATTGTATGATTTTTACAATTTAACATGCTTTTTAAGTGTTATTTCTCTGCTCATTTTTACCTTTGGGAACATGAGGCTATCCCTGCTGGTACGATGTGAGTGACCCCATATATCTCATCTAGTTCTGTTTATTATTATTATTATTATTATTCACCCTGTTTCCACTGCAGCTAAGGATTTTTACTCACAATAACTATGCAACCAAAATCCAAAGCAACACTTTAATCCACTAGGCCTTTGTTTCATGCAAGAATAAATTATTACATTTGCTCAGGCTCACATCTCTTTCCTCTTTATTTCAGGTGTTTTATGAAATACTCTACAAGGGCACTGCTGGAATCATGTCTATAGATATTAAAATCCATTTGACCGACGTGAGGAACCTTAATATTCGTATGACACAAACCTTCAGTACAGAATTTAAACAGGTAACTTTGAATTTGTTTGATTAAAATAATGACACTTTTCAGGGATCCACAGAATTTGATTTAATTTTCACAAACTTGTTTTCCTAGAAAGCAACTACTTTGTAAGAGTTTGAAAGATGTCAGTAGTCGTTTCAAGAGAGTGGAATAAAGCCTCGAGTCTAAACTTGATTGAACCTCCATTATATAGGAGTCCGTGTGCTATAAAATGACATTTAGAGATGTGAGTAAAGACTATAAGAATTTGCTTTAAAATTATTCTTTAACACTATATGACCATTATATAGTAGTCAATGTGCCATAAAAGCATATTCAGAATCAGAATCTTGGAGATATGATTAAAAACTATGAGTAGCTACTTATAAATAATAGTTTGGCACTACATGACCATTAAATAGGTGTCATTGTGCCATAAAACTATATTCAGATTCAGAACTTTGGAGATGTGATTAAAGGCTATGAGAATCTACTTAAAATCTTTGTCACTACATGACCATTATGTAACTATCAATGGGCCATAAAACATTCAGAATCAGAACTTTGAAGATCTGACTATAAGAATCTACTTAAAAATCCTTGTTTGGCATTACATAACCATTATATAGGTGTCAGTGTTCCTAGGAATTTATCCACCTGTATTTAGAGACTGTACTCCAGCTTCAGTTATGTAGGCTCCTTGGTAGCAGCAGATGATCACTATGAGAAAGAAATCCGCCACTGAATTTTTTTCACAAAAGATGGATTCAATCCGCTTCAAAACATTTTCACTGACAGAAGTATTTCATTAAATCTGAAACATCGGCTATTAAAAACGTACATAGCATCAATTTTACTGTATGGCTCTGAGGCATGTACCCTAAATGCCAAAAGCAAACAGACACTCTAATCCACAGAAATATGGTTCTACCAGTGAATGTTAAAAGTTCCTTGGACTGCACATGAAATGAACAGCTCAGTTCTACAAACCCTTGAGCACTGACAAAAAAGATTCTTGGGCCACGATCTTGAAGATCTTTGAGAGGAATTTTTCATGCTTCAAAAGCCTGGGAAAGACAGCAGACCATCTTTGCCCTCAGAGCTAGACAACTCTGGGACATGACATGGCACCGTAGACCTCTCTGATTTCAGACCATTTCCCAATGGGTATATCACCCACAGTACTTTAGATAACTCATTAATAAACTAGGAATTTTGATGCCGAACATTCTATTTACTATTTGTCTTATTCTTGTCATTTGAACATGACTAAATATTTTTGTTTTATTTTAGCCAATTCAGTCCATCAAAGAAGCAATTCACTTTGGTTTTTGTTTCATGATTCTCTTTATGTTTGATTCTTCAAATCTGAACATATCCAATAACAATAAATCCTGAATTTGATGCTCTTAACCCAAGAGACCAGCAAATTGAATACATTTCTGTTATTTCCCAGAATGCTTTGCATGTCAGGAAGAAACCATATTTTATTTCAGTGCCAAAGTTCCTTTTCTACTCTGTTTTATTTTCTATATATTATTTTTATTTTTTCCAATTACCAGTCTAAAGGAATTCCAATGCGAAAGAGTGGAAATCCTGGCTATGTCAAATCTGAGCCTATTATTGCAGGAACCATGGAACAATCGGTCACTAATCAGAAGACTGTGTATCCTTTGTTAGTATTTAATTTGAGAGCACCTTACCAGATCATCCTACATATCTGGGTTGAAAGTCGGAGAGGTTTTCATTCATGCATAAGGTGTCTTGGGCAAATAGACCTGTGAAACCACAGCCGATGTTCTCCAACTTGAAGGATCACCTTCATCATAGACATGAGGTCATTGATTCCATCAGTGGGGAAACTCTCCACTCTAGCCGTTAACTTCAGTCTAGTGAAGCCTGATATCATTTCATTATTGCACAGGCTGCATCCATAGCTATTGAGCCCAATGTGCCTAAAGGATGTCCTTCAAGGAAGATGAGAGGGTAAAGGATGTCCTTCTGGAAGATGAGAGGGTAAAGGATGTCCTTCTGGAAGATGAGAGGGTAAGGGGTGTCCTTCTGGAAGATGAGAGGGTAAGGGATGTCCTTCTGGAGCCTGTGAAAGTAAGGATGTTTTTCTGGAAGATGTTAAGGTACAAGATATCCTTCAGAAACCTGAGAGGGTAAAGGATGTCCTTTTGAAACCTGAGAGTGTAAAGGACATCTGAAAGATGAGAGGGTACTGGATGTCATTCTGGAAGATGAGGGTAAAGGATATCCTTTTGGGACTTGAGAGAGTAAGGGATGTCCTTTTGAAACCTGAGAGTGTAAATGATGTCCTTTTGAAACCTGAGAATGTAAAGGATGTCCTTTTGGAAGATGAGAGGGTACTGGATGTCATTCTGGAAGATGAGAGTAAAGGATATTCTTTTGGGACCTGAGAGGGTAAAGGATGTCCTTTTGGTCACTAAGGGTAAAGGATGTCCTTCTGGAAAATGAGAGAGTAAATAATATATATAATAGTTTGGCACTTTCTTTTCTATTTATGTGCCATGTTCTTTCAGGACATGGTCAATCATGGCTCTCCACCTCCCTCTATCCCCTGCAGCTCTCAACAAGTTCCTTCCCTCTGCTACGTCCCCCAGACCATGTTCTATCATCCACTTGCTCAAGCTCATCAAGTATGTCACGCGCTGCTTTCCCTTGTCTCTTTTTCCCTCTTGTTGACCCATGAGTATCAGATTCTCCAGGTCTTCCTTCCTCATTATGTGTCCCAGAAACTTCAGCTGCCTCTTCCTGATGTTAAATATAAGCCTCCTCCTTGTTTGCATCCTCTCTAAGACTTCATCGTTGCTCACATGATCGGTCCTTGATATCCTTAGCATCCTTTTGCAGAACCACATCTCCATCACCTCAAGTCTCTTCTTCATCTTTGAGGAAATCGTCCAACATTCACTGCCATAAAGAAGAACAGATGTCACATAACAGCTCAGTATTCTTTTATTTGTTACCAAAGAAATCCTCCTGTCTCGAAATACTCTGCTCAGTTTTTGGAATGGTTCCTTGGCCATCCCAATACATCTACAAATCTCAGTGACAGACTTACCGTAGGAGTCAAAGTTCGATAAAACCATATTCAGAATCAGAATCTTGGAGATATGATTAAAGACTTTGAGTAGCAACTTATAAATAATAGTTTGGCACTATATGACCATTATATAGGAATCAATGTGCCATAAAAGCACATTCAGAATCAGTGCCTTTAAAATGTGATTAAAGATTATAAGAATCTATTTCTTATTTATTAATCTATTATTATTTATTACTTAATCTACCTGGCTGGCTAATGGTGATCTTAGGGCTAGCAGATTTTAAATTTTAGGTAACTTCCTCTCTAAAGAATTGGATGCCATGCACCAAAGGGTTAAATAGTTTCAGCCTCCTATCTTAGTAGGAGTTAATTTAACCAAAGAAGGCATGAAACCTACTAATTATTAAATTCAGAGGGTGGCCCAAACTGTTTATGTGTATATTTGTTGTAAACATACCACAGCAGCAGAAAGAAATATTCTTGGAGTAAATAATGAATGAACTTCTTCTTTTCCTTATATTGAAGTAGAACTAAGAATTTATTTGGCATTTAATGATAACGCAAGGTGCAGAGTTTCTCTAAGACAAGACAAGACAAAGAATTTTATCAGATCAACAATGGTACAAGAATGGATTAAACAGGCAATTAAGATGCAGTGTTCTTAGGTATTATTATAAATTGTTGACTAGTATTTACTTTCCTCTTCATTTTTTATTAGATGAAGCATTGTCAGCCATTATTTATTTTTGACTAGTATTTACTTATATTTTCATTTACTTTCATCTTAATTTTTTAATTGCTTTTCATTTTATCACCTTGTCAACTTGTTTATTGTCCTTACCTGCCATTAGCCAATTGATTAAATTGAACATAGATAGAAACAACTGGCTGACACTTCCCATGAGCACAGCCAATGGAGAATGTTCAAGAACAACACGGGTGCCTGTCAAGTTTGGTCAGGAGATTCGTACTGGATGCTTCATCAGGTAAGTCAGTATCACGCCTGCCTTATCCACATTGTTGGTCGGGGGGTGAGTTTCATCATTCTACTCTTGGGTCCTGTGCAGTATGTCTCCCCTATTATGAAGGCTCAAAATTTTGTTTACACTTTACAGAATTACTCTAAAGATTTGCTTTTAAATATGTTGAAATCAGAGGTGTGAAAAATATGTAGAACTATCTTGCAAAATAGATGTGACATCTTAAAGATAGCTTTGAATGTCTGTGTTTTGCCCCTGAGAGTATGCATCCATGTCATTTGCACGTGTAATCTCAAAGAGAGCTAGATAAATGCCTTAAGGCAATTAAGATTCTGAAGACGAAGTAACGTTCATCAGTTGGTTTATTAAAAACCAAAAGGGTAAAACTAGAAAAAGAAATAAATACATATAAATAAGACTAGTTAGTCTGCGAATAGAAACAAACAAGAAATATAACAAAAGCAACATAAGACTAAAACTATTTGCTTAAATGGGTAAAGAAATGTAGAAAATTCTTTGTTTACAATATAAAGTTTGCTACAGGAATACATTTCAATGTTGCGGTGAGTTCACGAAAAAAGGAAGTTACAAGGTTACATCTTCCAACAGTGTATATGGACAGTGAACACATATTGAAAGGATTCTACACAGAGAGATGCAAACGTATAAAATATGGCTACTTTAAACAAATAATAGCATGGAAATAAAATAGACAAATGTGTAGCCTTCTTCCCGGCCAGTCTGTCTGATGTCCAATCCCTACAACTGATCGGTGAGTCTTCTGTCATTTCAGCCTTTGGAACAACTGTGTTGGCCACTTTGATTTCTTGCATTTATTTCATTTCACCCAAAACCGGCATGGGGCATGATGCAGTTAGGACATGTCATCTTGAAATTTGGGATTCCCAAGTTTTCATTATTGTGATTGTTTCTGGCAATTTTTTTTTTAATGTTATTTTTTGCAACAAAATTTTTTGTAGGATAACAATTTTTATAACTTGGAAATAAATTTGGGAATAATCAAAATTAAATTTGAAATTCAGTGAAGGTCACCCATAAACTAAGATAATTGTTTGTAAGGAAAGTAAGGACCTATGTACATCGAACTGTCTTTAAATTAAGTGACAGCAAAAGAATTATCGTTGAACTTTTAAGAGGTAAGCTGAAATATTAATGCAATACTTAAATGCAGTGATCAATTTTCTGTAGTTTATTGTTGGCTATTGCATATACTCCTCCCTACCTATTGTGATGAGGGCCAATCAAGAGCCCTCCACAAGATCTAGCTTAAATGCTGACTGATAGGGCAGCTTTAAAGCTAGTATATATATATATATATATATATATATATATATGATGGACTCTCCCGTCGAACTCGACGTATGAGGGTCAGACAGATCAGTTCCCAGAAACTGAAAGCCCGACACCCACACAGGATTTGATTATAGTGGTGAAGGCCTTGTGCAGGGCCATCCACACTTTTTGGAGGGACGAATACAGGGACCTGGTGCAACGAATGCCACAAGGTCCCCAAACAACTCTCCGCAGGTTTTGAATTCAGAGTTGTCCTTCTCCTAGACCAGTTGCCACCCAAGGCTATAGAACCCAGTCTGTCCTGCTATTTACCCATAGTTGGAGGGAGAAGAAGAGGATTCACACCTTTCCCAAGGGTATTAGCACGTAAGTGAATGTAATGGATTCGACTGGAATTCGAACTCGGCTCTCTCTTTGTCACATATCTGATTGGTGTTACCTTCAGCATCCCAACTCCAGAGTGTTTCATAGACAGACCCTCCAGCAATCACTCTGTCCACCCCTTAAGAAGTATCACCAATTGCCTGTTTATATTTCACTTTTTTCTTCTTTCATATGCAGGTTGATCTTTTTTACATACTGTGTTTTCATGCGTGTGTGTGGGCATGCTCATGCACCCACCTGCCCTTATGTGCATGCATGTAGAATGGTGTGATTATTTCTCCTTTTCATCATTTTTCTTGTCACTTTATACACTCTCCAAATTGGTTTTGTACTTTTTCTCTTTCTTTCCTTGGTAGCAATTTTGACATCCTGTTTTTCAGACATTCGCTGAACTGTTAATTTTTGAGCATTCTAGTTTTCCTTTGGAAAATTGTATTTCATTTTTTTACATAAATAATTTTTTTTCTTAATGTTTAAATGATAAGGTAAATATTTATATATGTTTTAACTTGGCCATTATTTTGTTTTTCTTATTTGATTTGGTGGTATTTTAAGTATTAGGTTAATAATTACAGGAGGTTAGGTTTATAATTAAGTTTTTATTTATTGTTGTTTGAATCTGCATGCATAGTCTTACATTCATGCACACACACATATACATCTCTATATATATATGCAGATACCTATACATTCATGTACATGTACGCGTGTATCTGTGCTTCATTATTAATATATTAATTAGTGCTTAAATGGTAAAGTGATTTATTTTTTCCAAATGTTAAGGTATTAATTCTGAGTGGTTAGGTTTATAGATGTATTTTCTTTGTTGAATATAAGTATATAAGGTATATAATATACACACTCACACCCACACACATGTACACATATATATTTTTAAATAGTGTTTAGGTAGTAAATCAAATATTTGTTTATATGTTATCATTTATATATTGTTACATTTTTGTTTAGTATCTAGTACCTTTCTTTTTCCTTGGTGTTATCTTGAATATTGAAGTATTAATTATTAAGGTTAGGTTTGATGTTGTTGTTTGTGTGTGTACACATGCATATTTTTAATATTTGTTCGGTTATTTTATTTTATGTTTATTTTTATTTCTTTGTTTAATTGTGTTTATTTTATTTTATGTTTATTTTATTTATATTATCTATATTTTTATGTTTATATTAATTTTACTTATATTTTTTTAATTAGTGCTTAGATGTCAAAGTAAGTATTTATTTATATGCCTACACTTACCCATTATTTCAGTTTTCTTGTTTAAGAGTTTATGTTGGCTTCTAAAGCTAATTATTGCTAATTTTTCCTCTAAGTTTAGTTTACAGTTTTTATACACTATGAGGCTGAACTTTTATAATTTCCCATTTGATTTTGGTGGGAATATTGTTTTCTTTTTGTATCAATATGTATTTTGATAGGGTTGTATTGTTTATTTTTTATGTCAAAGAATATTTTGTGCTTTTTTGTTTTCTGTAGCACCAATATAAATTTTTTTTGTCTGTGCTAATTTTATTAGTTACAGTATCTTTGTATATTATGTTATGGGTTAAACACTTATTATTAAGTGGGCAATTTTCTTTGATTCTGCTATTACATTTGATGGTATTCTTTTACTAGACATTATTGCCATTGTTGAGTATTTTTTGCTGAGTATATATATATATATATATATATATATATATAAAGTGAACATAGAAGTCAACACTTAGAGGCGACAGTCTGTTTCATGCTAGATGCAATCATCAGGTCACGAGTGCTGTTATTTTTCTCGGCTATTTATATATACAGGTCAGTGGTGCATTGTGTGTAGTCTATTTTGGAGGTTATTTTACTGGAAGTCATTTATTTGTTTATTTATTTATTTGTGTCAAATTATTTTGCTTGTTTTTATTTAATTTTATTTTTATTTATCTTAGTATTTTTTTTTTATTTTGATCGGTGTTTTTATTAACGTAGTAAAAATTTGTTTATATAGCTTATTGTGGGTAGTCTTTTTGGTGGTTATTTTACCAGAAGTCGTTTATTTGTTTATTTATTTGGGTCAAATTATTTTTCTTGTTTTTATTTTTTATCTTATATATTTTTTATTTTTTTATTTTGATCAGTGTTTTTATTAACGTAATAAAAATTTGTTTATATAGCTTATTTAATAGTGTTGTTTTTGTTTGGAAGATAATTAAAGCTATTTGTTGAATTTTGGGGTTGATTGTTGTGGTTTGTTTTGAGAACAAACCACAACAATCAACATAGACTGCCTACAATAAGCTATATAAACAAATTTTTACTACGTTAATAAAAACACCGATCAAAATAAAAAAATATATAAGAAAAAAAATTTTTTAAAAATTAAATAAAAACAAGCAAAATAATTTGACACAAATAAATAAACAAATAAACGACTTCCGGTAAAATAACTGCCAAAATAGACTACCCACAATGCACCACTGACCCATATATATAAATAGCCAAGAAAAATAACAGCACTCATGGCCTGACGATTACATCTAGCATGAAACTGACTGTTGCCTCTAAGTGTTGACTTCTATGTTCACTTTTATATTTACACACGCTCTATCTCTGATATTGAGCACTTTATCCCATAAATATAGCACTCTCTAAGCCTATATTTCTTCAGATATATATATATATATATATATATACATATATATATATACATATATATATATATATATATATATGAGTTTAAAAACCCATGTAAGTTTGGCAATGTTTAACCTTTATGCCTGTTAAAAACAGTATGTCATAAGTATGTATTTCCTTTGACACCACTATTGTTTTAACTATCTTTACTTTTCAGCAATGTTTATTCTTTTAAAAGTGATGATTAAAATTTTAATAAAACTTAAACATATAAAAGTGAATTTATAAATTTTCTTTGTTCTTTTTGACAAGAAAAATAATAAACACTATTTATTTATTTATTAAAGTAATTCTTACAATAATTGATAATAATTGACCATGCTTAATCTAAGAATATTACGACTTGGTAAAAAAGGAAGAGAAATAAGATGAATGAAACACTAGTTAAAAATTATTATTAATTGGCAATGCTTCCTCTAAGAAATTCAAACTGAAGACTATTACTACTTGGTGTAAAAGCAACAGACATAAGATTGAAAAATACTAGTCAAAAATTAATAATAATCATTGTTAAAGTTGATTTTTCATGTGCCAATTTCAAAAAGACCATGGCTTTTTAAAACTAAGCAAATATCACTTGTTTACATATATCTTTATTTTTATTTTAATTATTTTTCTAAATAAATTTTCTTTTTTCTTTTCTTTTTCTTTTTTCAAATAGATTTTTTTTAAAATAACAATTATTTTTTTAAAATGACAATTATTTTTTAAAATACTGTTACTTTTTATTTACTTTATTTTTGTTTACATATATTTGTTTACAAATATCACTTGTTTACATATTTCCAGGGCCACTAATAATGATCTTCGCACTTTGTGTAAACAATTACAGAACCAAACTACTAATATCTTGTTGGGAAATTCAGTTTACACACATGTAGCATCTTTTGGTAATACATCAGTTACAGATGTTGGCGATTGGGTGCCAATTTTGGGTGTGAATAGGCGGCCTGAGCTTTTGGTAAGTATTTCTTTTTTTTTTGCTTTGTTTACTTATGTCACATCAAGCTTCAGCCTGCTACTGGTAACCTGTAACCAAGTACAACTTGCCACCTGAACTCATGGTTGGTGCCTAAACCAGCTCCCCCACCAGCTTTTCTGCTGGCCGGGAGGGTGGCATATCACCCTGCAGCATATCTTAACATAAACAAATGATGTCATATATTATGAAACGGACGAAGTCCAACAATTATTTTATATTTATTGTTTATACATTATTTATATAGACAAAAATATTTAAGTAAATGCTATGTTTATAATAAACAGTATTAACAACATTTACCGGCCTGAATTTCTATTCAATTTCTCGGACATTCAGGTCGGTAAATGTTGTTAATACTGTTTATTATAAACAATACATTAAAATAATTGTCAGACTTAGTTCATCTTAGAACATAACATGGTAAATAATTTTATTGGTAACTGACTCTCTACTGAGTGAGATGCACATAACCCCAACGATGGTATTGGACATCATCTCTAAATTAGACTCCCATAAAGTTAGTGGTAGGGACAAGATACCAGCCATTGTTCTGAAGAAATGTGCTCCTGAATTGGCTCCTGTCCTCTCTAAACTTTACAACTACTGCCTCACCGACTCTTGCTTTCCAGCCTGTTCAGAGGCCTCATCTGTTGTACTTGTCTTTAAGAACTCTGGTGATCCTTCTGACCCGTCTAACTACTGTCCTATCAGTCTCCTACCGCTCTTTGGTAAAATCTTCAAGGCTTTAATCAACGCCAAAGTGGTTAAGCACCTTATTTCACACAATCTGCTCTCTGACAAGTAATATGATTTCCGCTTTGCCTGATCTACCGCTGATGTGCTTACGACCATAAGTGAATTTGTATACCAAGCACTCAACAAAAATGGCAAAGCTCGAGCCATAGCTCTAGACATCTCTAAAGCATTTGATTGGGTTTGGCATGCTGGCCTTCTTCATATGCTTCAGGGATACAGTATTACAGGATGATTATTTCACTTAATACAATCATTCTTGTCAAACCATGAAGGTTGTCCTAAACAGGTTCTCCTCCAACTCCTTTATCACAAACGCTGATGTTTTTTTTGTTTTTTTTAAGCGTATCACCCCAAGCAAGGCTGGTGGCCACTATCACGCATGGGGTTACAGAAGGGTTGGAGGAAGAGCAGATAGGAGTGGTAAAGGAAGGGATGTGGAGAAAGAGAAGGACGGAGGGTCGATCAAGGCAGGGGGGTTACAGAAGATATAGAGCGAGAGCAGATAGGAATGAAAGATGACAGGAAGTGGAGAAGGGAAGTGGATAGATCAAGGCAACTGGAGATGACAATTGACGCTACACTTAAACCGTTGGAGATTGTATTTGTCAGGGAAACAGTAATAGGGAAGGGAGTTCCATAGGCGAGATGTGCGAGACATGAAGCTATTGGAGTAGAAAAGACGTCTACATCTAACAGTTTCAACGGTGAAGGGGTGGGAACGGGATGCCAGCCTCGTAGGACGCTTAAATTCACGAGGCTTAGGGACAAGCGAAAGCAACTCCTCGGAGCAATTATCGTGGAAGTACTTGTAGAAAAGGCAGAGCGATGCAACATCGCGTCTGTGAGAGAGCAACTGCAGACGAGATGACAGATCAGGGCCAATCACATTGCATATCCGTCTCTGGATCTTATCAAGAACCCTGAGGCAACACGCAGGGGCCCCAGACCATAAATGGCAGCAATACTCCATGCAAGGTCGAATGGTAGACTTATAGACTTGGAGGATCGATTCCGGGGAGAAGAATTTCCTGGCTCGGCACAGGGAACCAACTTTTCTTGCGGTGGATGATGCCATTGACTCGATGTATTTGTTCCATCTCAGATCAGCAGACAGCGTGAGACCGAGCAGCCGCAGAGAGGAGCTCTCGAGAAGTTGGTCCTCAGACATTCTGATGGGATGCAGGGATGGGTCCTTGTGATGGTTAATGGAGAGCAGTTTTGTTTTAGAGGCGTTAAAGTTGACCATCCATTTCTCTCCCCAGTCCACAACCGATTGGAGGTCCTTTTCAATTTGAGCTGCCAGGTTAATTTTGTCTGCCTCAGTAGATTTGTGCTTGAGGCAGGAGTAAATAGTAGTGTCGTCAGCGCAGATACCGACTTGGGAGTCTATGGCGTCAGGAAGGTCGTTTATAAATATGAGGAACAGAGTAGGGCCAAGGATGGAGCCTTGAGGAACACCAGCGGTAGTGGGATAGGAGTTGGAGAAGAATCCACTGAGAACAACCTTCAAATCCCGGTTTGATAGGAACGATTGAATTAGGTCAAACAATCGACCTGTGATACCATAACCCCGGAGCTTGTGAAGGAGGCCGGCATGCCAAACCCTATCGAATGCTTTGGAGATGTCAAGGGCCACAGCACGGGCTTCGCCGTTACTATGGATAGCTTGGTAGACAAATTCAGTGATGGCCGTAAGCACATCGGCAGTAGACCGGGCAAAGCGGAAACCATACTGCTTGTCTGAGAGCAGATCGTGGGATATCAGGTGAGTAATCACTTCGGTGTTGATAATGGACTCGAAGACTTTGCCGAAGAGGGGAAGGTGACTGATAGGATGGTAATTAGAAGGGTTGGAGGGGTCGCCAGAGTTCTTAAAGACAGGAACAATGGTAGAGGACTTCCAGCAGTCAGGAAAACAGGAGTCCTTGAGGCAGCGGTTGTACAATTTAGAGAGGGCAGGTGCCAGTTCAGGTGCGCATTTCTTCAGGACAATGGTGTTCCCCAAGGCTTTATCTTGAGCCCTACACTGTTCCTGATCTTCATCAATGACCTTCCCAATGTCATCAGTTTCCAAGTTGGCATCTACGCGGATGACACTACTATTTACTCCTGCTTGAATAGTAAATCTGGAATTGTTGACAAAACTAACCTGGCTTCTGATCTCGAAAAGGCCCTCCAATCTATGGTTGACTGGGGCAAGAAATGGCTTGTAAACTTTAACGCCTCCAAAAGGAAACTGCTCTCCTTTACCCACCACAGGGAACCCTCCCTGCCCCCCATCAGAATGGCTGATGCCCAACTCCTTGAGAGCGCCTCATTACACCTGCTTGGTCTCACACTGTCCACTGACACGAGGTGGAACAAATACATTGAATCAATAGCTTCATCTACCGCAAGGAAAGTTGGCTCTTTGTATTGTGCCAGAAAGCTTTTCTTGTCTTAGTCCATCTTTCAAATCTATAAATCAACCATCCGTCCTTGCATGGAATATTGCTGTCATATATCGTCTGTATGCCTCTGCTGTACATCTCGAGGTCCTTGACAAAATCCAGAGATGAATATACAAGATGATAGGTCCTGATCTGGCATCTAGTCTACAATTGCTATCCCACAGATGTGCTGTGGACTCCCTCTGTCTTTTCTACAAATATTTTCACAGCAACTGTTCTGATGAGCTACTTTCACTGCTTCCCGGACTACATGAATTTAAACGAGCTACCAGACTGGCATCTCAGTCCCACCCTTTTACTGTCAAAACGGTTAAATGTAACCGTCTCTTCTTCCCAAACAGCTTCTTCTCCCACACTTCCCGTCTGTAGAACTCTCTTCCCCTTACTTGCCTCCCTGATGACTATAATCTTCAAATATTCAAGTGTAATGTCAATCGACATCTTCTGATACCTTGATCTTCTTCCCCGTCCTTCTTTCCTCAAACACACCTCTTTACTCTTGTTCTCAATCCTCTGTAACCCCATGTATGCTAGTGGCACTCCTGCCTTGCTTGGGGTGAATTGCCTTAAGAAAAAAAATACCTATTAACCTCGATTTAGCTCTATTCTCTGAGGTTCAAAACCATTTCGCTAAATCATATTTCGTTTTTTTTCTTTTAATTGTTATTGTGTGTGTAATATTATTTTTAATTCTTTTAATTGTTATCATGTGTGTAATATTAAAAATAAATTTTCTGTTTATGGTGGTTATATATATATATATATATATATATATATATATATATATATATATATATAAATATAAAAGTGAATACTGAAGTCAACATAGGCTGTTTTATGCTAGACACAATTTTCAGGCCACCTGACAATTGTGTCTAGCCTGAAACTGCCTGTCACCTCTGAGTGTTGACTTCAGTGTTCACTTTTATATTTATATTTACATATGCTCTATCTCTGATAATGAGCACTTTATCCCATAATATAGCACACCTTAAAACTATATTTCTTCATATATATATATATATATATATATATATATATATATATATATATATATAAGGCTAGGATATGGTCTCAAGCCTCGAATGGTAACCTTTCTAGAGATGGTGTTTCAATAAAAACACGGTGTACTTGGACTATGAGTGTCTGAGTTGGGCATCTGGCCTTGTAAAACTTTGCCTGAAATCATTATGACAAATGATTCTCTGTCACACAGGATCCATCTTGCTTTCTGCTAGATTAATCCTCATCCTGCCTCAATAAAAAATATCTGGCTATGTTTGGATGTTTGTAGCTGGGCAATAAAAACCTAAAAACAAAAAGATGCTACTCAGGCAAGTGATGCTGTACTTTTTCTAACTTCCTTTTTTTATACTAATTTTCATCCAATATAAGGCCCAAGAGCCACTCAAGGCAGAGGGTAATTGTATAGTGTTGTATGAGCGCAAAAAACAGCAGTGAAGTTCTTGGGGGGCCATGCAGGAAAGATAACAGTTAATTCTAGACTTGAAGAGGTCAAGATTTAATTAGTGAATAACATTTCAGGGTTCAGTTGGAGATGTTAGAAATACAATGTGGAAGTAGACTTTAGACGGAATCGGAAACCCAATCCTAAACAGGCAACGAGGGACGAACCTCTACTCCTGTTTAAAAGGCCGGGGTGGAGCAAATATGTATATACCTCTACTCCTGTTCAAAAGATTGAGGAGGAGTGTGAATCAAACTGATTGAGAGAAAAGAGAAAAAAAAAAATAATTGGCAAACATGGACAAACATGGCTGCAATAAGACAGAGTGTCAAAAGGATAGTTTTTCCCTTGACACCGCTGTTATTTTAACTGCCTTCTCTCTTCATCAATGTTTATTGTTTTAAAAAGTGACAATTAGAATTATAGAAATCCTGAACACATGAAAGTGAATTTATTTTATTTGTTCTCAAGAATCGACAATAAAATAAACATTATTTATTTATTAGATTGTTTATTTACACTATTTATTTATTATAGTATTTATTGGAATGGTTGGCAAAACATTGGCTAATTGCTAATTGGTCAAACTTTATAAAATGATAGATAATAAGGGTTTACTTATAGTTGTTTTAAATATTTTAATAATTTAGTAAACATTTATATATTTATGAATAAAAAATTGTTTACACATTTATTTCTTTATAAATTGGTAAACGGTAAACATTGCATTGCAATTCAGTTTGAATTGTATTAGTTTTTAGAATGTTGGCTCCACAGTAATATATATATATATATATATATATATATATATATATATATATATACACACACTTTATTTTAGGATATTACATCAAAAAACATGTAAAAAAAAAAATGCTACACAAATGCAATAATATTTCGATACATATTAACACATCTCATCAGGTGTTAGGATTCTATTCATTCTCATTTTACACACACACACACACACACACACACACATATATATATATACATATATATATATATATATATATATATATATATACACACACACACACACACTGCAGTTCAAAAGTTTGAGGCCACCCCCAGAATGGGATGAACTTGACAGAAGAGTGAAAAAAATAAATCAAAAACAGCTCTTAGAGAAATGCAAAAGAGCTGTTAGAGTCATTGAAAAAAGAATGGAATCAATTATCAAACTTATACTTTGAGAAACTTTTGCAACAAATGCAAAAATCTGTTTTTTAATATTAAAGTACATAATAATTATTTTAATTTTATTTCTTTTCTATTTCATTAGCCTTTTGAACAAAGATATTGTTCATTGGCACTTGGCTTACAAATTCAAGTCATATTTGCACAAGTTGGCTCAATCAGTAATCCCCAGTCAAAGATTCTTGGAGTTGCATATAACTTTGAACAAAGGAGCAAAATCTACTCACAGGTATGTATCCTTGTTTTTTAATGACCGTCATTTTGAAAATGAAATTTTCAGGTGATATTTCCATTTGGAGAGCAGAAGCTGAGTCCCTAAAATATTCTCCTGCACGACTTGAATAACACAGCCAATATCCACCTGGTATGGAATATCTCTTGAAAGCATCCACAGCTTTAGGAAAAAATTTAAGGCAAATAATGTTTCTCTTTTTCTTATTCTTTCACACTGAGTAACCCTTTGTAACTTAGTGGCTTTATTGCCTTGCTTCTGGTGAAATGGTTAAAAACAAATGAAAAGATAAATAATATAGAACCAGGAATCTTTCAAAATGAATATCCGATTTAATGTAGAAAAAGGAGTAAGAATAAAAAAAGAAACGTTTTTGATTTGTCAGTGGGGTCAAGATGGTCAGAATGTTCCAAGTGCTGCTGGATCCGGGCTTACCAATCCCCTAGGGTGGGAGATGGAATTTCATGGATTGAAAAAAGTGGGTCTGTCTCCTTCATTTATCACTAAATCAGCTGCCAGTGTGCCTTGAGAGGGTCGGGGGATAGCATGCCTCTGTTAACTTGATGCTGCCTACAATACCCATTAAAAAATTAGCATTCAACACACCCAAACCCACCCCATAAATACCAGCACTTAATATTTAACTCCCCACAACCCACCCCATGTAACACTGGCAGTCACACCAACAGATTTTGGCCATGAAGAGACTTTTATAGAGTGAGCTTGAACATGTTGAATTTTTTTTTTTTTTTTTGAGCGTATCACCCCAAGCAAGGCTGGGGGCCACTATCACACATGGGGTTACAGAAGGTTTGGAGGAAGAGCAGATAGGAGTGGTAAAGGAGAGGATGTGGAGAAAGAGAAAGACAGTGGGTCGATCAAGGCAAGGGGGTTACAGAAGATTTGGAGTGAGAGCAGATAGGAATGAAAGATGAAAGGATGTGGAGAAGGGAAGTGGATAGATCAAGGCAACTAGAGATGTCGATTGACGCTACACTTAAACCGTTGGAGATTGTATTTGTCAGGGAAACAGTAATAGGGAAGGGAGTTCCATAGGCGAGATGTGCGAGACATGAAGGTATTGGAGTAGAAGAGACGTCTACATCTAACAGTTTCAACAGTGAAGGGGTGGAAATGGGATGCCAGCCTCGTAGGATGTTTAAATTCACGAGGCCTAGGGACAAGCGAAAGCAGCTCTTCGGAGCAATTACCGTGAAAGTACTTGTAAAAAAGGCAGAGCGAGGCAACATCGCATCTGTTAGAGACTGACTGCAGATGAGATGACAGATCAGGGCCAATCACATTGCATATCCGTCTCTGGATCTTATCAAGAACCCTGAGGCAATGCTGAAGGGTTAAATATACAATTCAGTCAGTTATGTGCCATGTGTGATACACACTTAGGCGATCATGTATCTTTCAATACATGACTGATGAGGCAGATTTTTCCCGCAGTACGTTGCTATTTCTTTCTGTGGTAGACCAGTTGCCATCCAAGGCTATAGAAGCCAGTCTGTCCTGCTATTTACCCATAGCTGGGGGGAGAAGAAGAGTATTCATACCTTTCCCAAATGTATTAGCATGTAAGTGAATGTAATAGATTTAATTGGAATTCAAACTTTAGAGAAATCTTTTCATGCAAAAAATTTTAATTCCCTGCATAAGTGTAAAAGGCATTTTTTGGAATTCAGACATTTGCAGCTAAAACCTGCCATACTATGTCTGCGGCATTGAACCACCTCCATTCCCTTTGTATTCTAAGAAGTTTTTCCAAGAACTGCTGGTTTGTGAAACAAACTCCAGTGTGGTTGCTTTCCTGAATGCTACAATCTTAACCTCTTCAAGTGAAGTGTCAATCATTATCTGTCCTGTATATCTTCATAATCTTCACTTCTTACTCCTACATTCATATCACCCACATGCCTCATTCAGTAACCCTCTACCTTGAGTGGCTCTTGAGCCTTGTATTGTAGGAAGATTGGTTAAAATTAGTGAAAAAGAATAAATGGTTTCTGGGATGATGGCATGAAGAATTTGAAAAAATTGTAAATATTTCGTTCAGTAAAGTTAATCGTTAAATCAAAATAATGTCTTTGATTTTTGTTTAATAAATTGAACAAACTGGGGGCAGTGGGAAAATCCTGGTGGGGTAGAGGGGCAGGGCTTAAAAAAGTGGGTAGCCAGAGGAAAGCAATGGCACATCAGAACCATAACATAGACCACGCGCCCATTGTACTCAAAGTGTGTCTTGTCTTCACTTTACAGTGTATCCCATTTATATAACAATTCTAATGGAAAATACTAAGGTACTGATTTGACATGCAATACTAGCAGCAAGAAAGTCCGATCGAACGTTGACTCTATATGGAGCGGGATTACATAAGAGGGGCAGCAATCCCAAATAACGTTTGGGAACAACTGGTCTAACCCAATTCTTTTTTTTTTTTAAGATTAAGCTGTCAGTTTTCATTCATAAGGGATCCTTCTTCTTCTTCAGGACATAGTCGATCATGGCTCTCCACAACTTCCTGTCTCTTGTAGCTCTTAATAAATATTGTTTTTCTGTTATTTCTCCTAAACCCTGTTCCACCGTCCATTTACTCAAACTCACTAAGTATGTTATGAGTTGCTTTCCCTTCTCTCTCATCTTCAATCTGTCCTGTGAGTATCGGATTTCCCAAGCCCTCCTTCCTTATTATGTGCCCTAGAAACTTCAACTGTCTCTTCCTGATGTTAAGTATAAGTTTCTTTTTGTTTCCATTTTCTCTAAAATCTTTGTCATTGCTCAGATGTTTGGTCCATCATCATTCTGTAGAACCACAATTCTGTTATTTCAAGTCTCTTCTTCATCTTTGAGGAGATCATCCAGCACTCACTGCCATAGAGGAGGACAGATATCACATAACCATTTAGTACTCTTTTCCTTGTTTCTAGTGAAGGTTTTCTATTTCTTAATAAGCTATTTAGCTTTTGGAATTGATGAGAACTTAAATCATTGATACTAAAATTATGGTAAATAAATGAAATCCGGGGATCAGTTTGATATATATATATTATATATTATTCAGGTGTGTTCAATTGTTCTGTTTCTGTTTGTTTCAGTGTTTGGATCAGTTTTGCCAAGGGACTTCATCTCATCTCCTGGAGCTTGTTGGTTCTGTAACATATGTTGATGCCTCCCAGCCAGTAGTAGAAATCATTGCTGAACCGCCATCTTATAGATTTGGTGTCCCATTTGATTTCTTTTATCCATTTATAAGTAACAAAGCAGATAGACTCATATTACCCAAAGTAACCAAAATTCTGGCAACTTCTTTCACGTTATTCTTCTTGTTTACCATTTTGTAAAGCTGTTGTAGCCTTGTTAGGGCCTGAAATAAAGAAACAAGAGAGGACTTGAATTTAACAAATATATTAACAGAATCAGTAATACAAACATATACAAACAAGAGTGTTACAGCAAGAATGTTCGGTCCGACTGTCAGAGCTGCTGCTGGAAACTTCAACCTCCAAAAGGCAGTACCTGCTCCTATTTATATCTGGGAGAGTCCATGTGTGCGTGAGTAAATTACCATAACAAAAACAGAACAAATGCTTAATTTTTTTTTTAAGATGCTTGAAAGGAAAAGAATAAAAAAAAATGAAAAGTAAACATAACCCTCCCCCCCAACTGTAAAAAGAAAGAAAAGGTTTTCTCACACCACCCTCACTCCCACCAGCCTTGCCTTCATTCAACCATACTGTTTGATGATAAACTACATCTGGCAGAAAAGCCTCTGACTGGGAGACTGTAGGTTTTGAGGAGCATAGAACCACCTCTTAATTGCTGCTATTCCCAGGTCCACCCTGACCTGGGGTGGTAGCACCTGTTAGGGTCCCAGCTGAGGTCAAAACACTATGAAAGTATGAAAATGCATTTTTGTTGTAGAATTGCCAACAATACATCTTTGTAAAAGAAATTACTAATGCTCCCAAGAAAATTAAAGTTCGGCATTAAATGACCCATAGGGAGTTGATGTGCCACCAAACAAACAAACAGTTCGTCAGGATATAGGATTTCTGTTCAGTACCAGAAAAAGTAAAGAAAATTTATCTGTATTAACTAATGTCCTCATCAGGGTTGTTATTGCAACATTTCGGCCATTGCACACTCCAACCTTCTTCAGGGAAGCCTTTAGGTTATTTTGAACTGAACCCTTTATTTAATCTACTGGGCTAGAATGTTGTCGTTCTGCTATCCATGTCTAGAAATTTCTCATCCTGTTCTTATTTAGTACTGATCAGTTATTGCTCATCCCATTTCCATCAAGTCTATATCTGCACTAAAGCTTACGTTCAGTCTAAACTGATGTTTTCATCAAATATTTTGTACAGAATAAACTCGTGTGATGAAAAGTTTAGAATTTTTCAGAAATTGTACTTTAATCAATTTTATACAAATTGTCTATTTTTCAAGAATAAAAAGAAATATTTATGTAAATTATGAATAAATAAAATGTATATAAGAAAAGCGATTTTTGTTTTATTTGTCCAAATTTCATTAATTAATTCATATATGAATGCATGCAAATATATATATAAACGTGCACACACTCCAGTCGGTCATCCAAGAGTTTCCAACACCTGAAGTGACTGCTTTAATCCAGAGCTATCTTATCCCATGTTGTGATTTTTAGATCATAAGGCAGCCAAGATCGAACCATCACAGGTATTTTCATGTTGGGCTGGTCCAAGCAGGGCGATGACATACACGCAAGAAAAAATAACACTCAAATCAACTGAACAAAAGTAAATACTAATTTTATAACAGTCTCCATACAATAATTGGTTTATATCAATTGTTCACATGCAATTACTTATCAGCGCAGCCTGCATCTAAGTCAGAATTGATACTATTGTCAACCTGGCACAAATCTGGTTTGCTATTTTGTTAAAGTTTGGCACAAGGCTGAAGTCGAAACTTCTCTTTAGCAGGCAATCATGTGGCCTCCCTTCTGTCTCGTCTCTGGCCCATCTCTCTAACAAATGCATGAAGTGCATTCATATTTATGAATATTGCCAAAAACTGGCATGGGGGTATGGCAAAGTAGGAACATTTTGGTGAATCCCCTCCAGTTTATGTCATAACTTTGGGGAATTCCCTCTTTCCCAATTCCCTAATCTCAATATCTCTCACCAACCTTTTCAGTGAGCAAGGGTAACCTATCTACCTTCAACTTCACATCTGTTGTTTAGCAAAAGTGAATTTTTTGCTTTGCAATTGTGCATTTAATCAAATCCCGACCCTCAAGTCTGGATACTTTTCCATTGTTCAAACCGTTCAATATACAATTCAAGCCGTTTATATGTGAATTTAATCTTCAATTTTTCCCAGGGGTTTTTGGTATTAACTCTTCTTTGTTTCCATGTCTCTCACCACATACCACTTTCTTATGTTTTAACAACTTCTTCCGTTTTATCACGGAAATAACAAATAGTATCACATATATACAAATGGTAATAATTGAAAAGAAAGAGAAAAGGCTAAGGAGTGAGTGCAAAGTGGAGAGAAAAAAGCATCGTCAAATACAAGTAATAATCACGACAATCTACACATCCGATGACACAAGTGAACGCAGACACCTATGCATACATTATGAAAAGAAAATGCACCAATGATGAGCTGTATAAGCAGTCAATTGTTGCTGACATTTAAGACGGACAGGTTCACTACGAAACTGGGGTTGGTATGCTAAAGTTAACATCAATTAGATTAGCTAAGTGACGAATGCAAATTTTCTTAAATATGTATAAGTATGTCCACGACAGGCAATGTAAATTTCATAACAACATGCCAGTACGTCCACGGCAGACAATGCAATTTCCGTAAAAACATGAGTATGTCTTCAGCAAGCAATACAAATTTCAAAAAGATGTTTAAGTACGTCAACAGCATCAAATTTCGTAAAGATGTATAGATATGTCCTTGCAGGCAATGCAAATTTTGTAAAGACGTATAAGTATGTCCAGAGCAGGGTATGCAAATTTAGTGAAGACGTATAAGTACGTCCACAGCAGTCTATGCAAATTTCGTGAAGGCGTATAAGTTCCTTCTTAGTAGTGAATACAACATTCATAAAAACTTTGTCCATGGTATGCAATGCACATTTCAGGAAGACATTTAAGTGTGCCCACAGCAGGCAATGTAAATTTTATGATGACGTATAAGTATGTCCGCAGTAGGCAATGAAAATTTCATGAAGACGTCTAAATATATCTACAGAAGGCAACGCAAATTTCCAAAAGTCGTATAAGTATATCCGCTGTATATAATGCAAATTTCGTAAAGACATATAAGTACGTCCACAGCAAGCAATGCAAAATTCATAAATGCGTATCAGTACGTCCTAGGCAGGCAATGCGAATTTCATACAGACGTATAATTACGTCTACAGCAGGCAATGCAAATTCATAAAGACGTATGAGTACGCCATCGACAGGCAATGCGAATTTCATAAAAACGTATAATTACGTCTACAGCAGGCAATGCAAATTCATAAAGACGTATGAATACGCCATCGACAGGCAATGCGAATTTCATAAAGACGTATAATTACGTCTACAGCAGGCAATGCAAATTCATAAAGACGTATGAGTACGCCATCGACAGGCAATGCGAATTTCATATAGATGTATAAGTCCGTCGTTGGTAGGCAGTGAGAATTTCATGAAGACGTATAAGTACGTCCACGGCAACCAATGCATATTTCATGAAGACGTATAAGTACGTTCACAGTAGGCAATGCAAATGTCCAAAATACCTATTAGCACGTCTCCAGATGGTTATGCAAATTTCGTAACGACATATAAGTACGTCCTCGGCAGGCAATGCAAATTTCATGAATACATATAAGTACATCCATAGCAGGCAATTCAAATTTCGTAAAGACGTATAAGTACGTCCACGGCAGGCAATACAAATTTCATAAAAACTTAGACGTTCCTCCGCAGCAGGCAGTGGAAATTTCGTTATAGTCGTGTAAGTACGCTTACGGCAGGCAATGCAAATTTTGTGAAGACGTTTAAGTGTGTCCACATCAGGCAATGCAAATTTCATAAATACGTCTAAGTACGTCCTCGGCTGGTAATTCAAATTTCATAAAGACATATAAGTACTTGCACAGCAGGCAATGCAAATTTCGTAAAGACGTTTAAGTCAAGTGTGACCACTACAGGCAATGCAAAGTTCATAAAGTCTTATAAGTACGTCCACCAAAAGCATTCAATTTTTATAAAGTCCTATAAATACGCCATTGGCAGGCAATGCAAATTTCGTAAAGACTTATAAGTACATCCAAGACAGGAATTGAAAGATTCATGACGACGTATAAGTACATCCATAGTAGGCTATGCACATTTCATAAAGACTTATAAGTACGTTCACAATAGGCAATGCATATTTCATGAAGATGTATAAGCCGCCCTCATCAGGCTATGCATATTTCAGGAAAACATATAAGTACGTCCACTGCAGGCTATGCAAATTTCGTAAAGACCTATACGCACGTCCACTGCAGTCAATGCACATTTGATGGAGACGTGTAAGTACGTCCACAGCAACCAATGCATATTCCATAAAGACGTATAAGTATGTGGCAGTTAGCTCCTCCTCATTTCCTTAATCCTTCAACAGGGGTCTCTCTCCCACGAGTATAAATACTGGCTGACCTTTCGCCTCTCTCTCTCTCTCTCTTTACGGCTTACGCACACGTGCGGCCAGCTGTCTCGACTCAGGCCTCGGGCCGCAACCTCGCGCGTAGGGCGAGGTAAAAAAAACTTTCTCACGAATATGCCTGGCGTGCAAAACAAGTGAAGAAAGGAATAAGAAATATGACCGCTCTGACACCTTAATTTAAGAAAGTTACGGTCTCGGAGCTAGGAGAATTGGTGATAGTGGTTGGACGTATGTAAATGTTTTACGAGATCAAAACACCACGCAAGAGAGAATATGCAGTTCGCTTGTGAACGTGGTGCTGCTTGTACGGAGAGACTTCATCTGTTGGAAAGAGATTACTTGGCTCAGTTTCACACAGAGACATTATAGTAATTTTAGAAAAGTCTCTTTTAAATTCGCACTTTGAATTCTTTTCGTTTTTTGTTGTCCAACCGCAGGAGAATTTTCAGTTGTGAACTTCGAGGCTCTATGCAACTGACTAGTAACTGGTGCCTTCTCGACTGTTTCGTCCTTGATGTCAATTGGCTTGGTCCATTTGCTCTCAAAATGTCTTCTTTTTTTATCTACTGGCCTGAGTTCTATTTATTTGGAGAAAAAAAAAGATCACAAAAGTCCCGCATTCGGGTTCTTACTAGTTTCTCATTGGTCATTATATACGAAAAAATATTATTCCATAAATTTGAAATGGATTCTTAACAATTTTGTCGGCTTTTTTAACCGTGTTGTGGAGTAAATTAGACACCCGAGGTAACACAAGACACCTTAAATAATAATAATATTGGAGTCGGTCGAACAGAATCTCTAATGACGACATGGCGTAGCTAGGAGCGAGTTATAACTGTAAGGATACAGAAGCCTCTTATCTCCCTTTGATAGGGATAAGTCACATGACAGCCGCTTTGTGACGTACAGTGACCAAAGCGGCAGTCATTTTTCAGTTTGCGGGCAACAAACAAACGAGAAAGTTGCTTTCTTCTAGCCTGGGCCAAAGGGCCCAAGCTGAGCCTAAATCTTCCCCAACCCCCAGCAGCTTACAAGCATATGGTGCCGCTTCCCTTTGAGATATAGATGAATCCGGCCCGATAAAATCTGGAGTCCTAAAAATGGCTTCTTCATGTCAGGAGTATCTCTAAATTATATGTAAGACCTTTCCTTTTTATTCCTCCTTATACTTTGCTTTGCTGTGTAAATATATGTGATGTATATTTCTCCACGTGGGAGACGTGTATGTATGTATATGTCTTGTTTTTTTATGTCTTTCTATGAGAACAAAGCATGTTAGTCATTCTTTTTCCTTTCAGTCATTCCGTTCCGTCCCGACAGTGAAATATCGGTGTTGTTATAGCAAGGGTATAATAACGCCCATAACGAGAGAAGCGTAAACGGGAAAATAAATCTTTCTTCCCTAGCTCTTCTCTCGTTACATAACAAACTGCTGGGCCTAAAAAGATTGTAGCGGACCGCTGGCGGTGAAGATGTGAAGCGATATCAGAAGGTTAAACTTTCCTGCTGGCCGGTCCAGCTACATGGGAATGTTGGACTTTAATTAAGTCCAAAGAAGACAAAGAAAACAAACAAGACCGATATATATATGGGTAAACAAATATATATTAATAACAAGTTACACAAACACATGAACAGTTACATAGTGTTTGTATGGAGAAATAACGTGTGTGTGTGTGTTGTGAGTGTTCGTACGTACGTGTATTGTTCTTAGCGTGTTCCCAGAATTTGGGAAACGCTGTATCTGTGAGAGTTCACATATTGGAGTTGGTTGAAAAGAGAGATTTTACAACACCTCCGCGCGAGGTAGCGGCCCAAGGCCTAAATCGAAAAAAGTGGGAGAGCGAGAAGGGTCAGCCAGTATTTATAGCCAGGAGAGAGAGACCCCTGTTGAAGGATTAAAGAACTGAGGAGGAGCTAACTCCGACAAGATATACAAGTGTAACAATTTTTCCACAAAAAAAACTTTCCCTCATAAAAAATACACTTCTCTCAAAAGAATGTGTACTAAACAAAAACAACCTCGTCGATTAAACATTTATTCAAGACTAACATTTTTAAAATAGTAAAAAATAGAATTTGTATAAGTTCTCTTCTTATTTTACTCAAGCCTTCGTGTTAAATTCTTCGTCGGAGAGAGGAGGAGAAGAAACCCCTTGTTTCAGCCGCCGTTGGCCACTCCCAAACAGGAACGAATAGGACGCATCGACCTTGACCATTTCACATCTCGCCCCGTTCTCCAGGGAGTCCACTACAGACAGAATGAATACTTCTTTCCGCTTCCGTTACTGAAGAACCTTTATTGAATTCGTAAACTGAGGAGGTGGAGCAATGGATAGTGGCTCGGATTGAGGAATCAGAGAGCCGAGTTCGAATTCCAGTCGAATCCATTACAACATTCACTTACGTGCTTGGGAAAGGTATGAATCCTCTTCTTCTCTATAACTTTGGATGTTCTACCGCAGAAAGAAATGGCAACATACTGTAGAAAAAAAATCATGTCATGTATTGAAAAATACATGATCGCCTAAGTGTGTATCACGTTTTTCACATAACTGACTGAAGCTGATCAATACTCATTCTCAGAGGGTAAAATCGATACAAAATGTACCCATCCTGATTGTCATCTACAAAGAAGGAAAAAGAATTAGACCGTAAAAATGAATGGTTATTTTACTGTAAGTATTAAAAAAGTACGCAAAAATTGATCTGGTAAAAAATGCGACAGGATTTTTTTATTACTGTCGGTTTTAATTGTTCTACGATAAAAAATTAAAACAAACGTAGTATACGGTGAATCTGATGTCTACTATTACAGTGTAACCCGGATATAAGAGACCCGGATATAAGAGAAACACGGATATAAGAGAGATTTTCTCTGGTCCCAAATTAGAACCTGTGTTAATAAAACAAAATAGACCAAACCCGGATATAAGATAAACCCGGATATAAGAGACTTATTCTCCGGTCCCGACAACTCTCTTATATCCGGGTTACACTGTAATAATAATTTTAATATTTAACACCACCACCCCCCGAGGGATGTATGTGGCACAAGGCCGAGTTTATTGTGGGTTTTCCGATCCTGTAGGCTCGGCCAAAAATATTCCCTTAGAACCGGTATAAACAGGTTCAGGGCCTGTCTACCTCCCCGGACGAAACTTTACCCTTCGGCAAAGCCTCGTCCTGGTTCCTCTCTGATCGGGGCAGAGAGTTTGACAGTAATGAACAGTTTGGCACTGTAATAATAATAATATTAGGCACTGTAATAATAATAATGTTAGGAAGCAAGAGTTGCTTCCCCTATGTATGTGTCATTTCCCTATGTATGTGTCATTTCCCTATGTATGTGTCATTCGCAGTTATTGTGAACTTGCGGTTCTTTTTAAAAAGCAGTTATTAAAATGTTCTTGACGGAATATGACATCTTTCCGTCTTTTCTTTTTGTGAGACGCTTCCCGTTTTAAGTAGCGGCTTTGGTGTGCTACTGCTGTCAACGATCTTCATCTTAGCCCACACACGAATTTGTGATTGTGTGTGTAATTTTAAAAGGTATCATGAACAAAGATATTATGAACTGAGATAGATAGATAGATAGATAGATAGATAGATAGATAGATAGATAGATAGATAGATATAGGTATGTCCAATTTTGACCTTTTTAGCGGTTTTTTTTAGTTGTTTTTTTGTCTGTTGAAAGACACATTAATTTCGAAATTCTTGTAAAAATTAACTACTTGTTGGATTTTAATGAAAACTTCAGAACTTATTCAGAAATGAATTAACTTATTTTAGAAATGTTTGTCTCTATGAAAGTCATGGTATAAATATTTTTTTTTTATATCTGTTACCCCCCTCGAACTTAATTTTATGAAAACACAAAAAAAAATTTATTTGCAACCTGAATTTTTTTTTTAATTAAATGCACAAAACTCTGAAAAATCTAAATCATCGAGTTTTTTGTTAAAAAAATGTCCGAAATTGTCCAAACTTTTACCTCAATTGTAAAAATACAAAACCCAATAAAACTAAGACAATATTTAATTAAGAAAGTTTTTAATGGCTTTTCTGAATAATATATACGAAGGTAATTATTATCTGAAAGAAAAAAATTTTTTTGATGAACAATGAATTTTTACATTAATTTTCTTTTTTTTTTCAATTTTAAATACACAATATGACAAAAGGTTGTTATATATTTATACATTAAGTTCTTTCTGCAACCTTATGGAAATGATATATTATGTTCTCTACTTTTTAAAGATCATAAATTTGAAAGCTTATTAAAATCTGACAACCATAATTATTTTTAAAATAATTTTTAATATTCCAAAATTGTATTTAAAATCGTCTACAACGAAAGTACGGATGCACATTGTTGAAATAATGTCACATGAGTAGTTTCCTTTGATAGAAGCAAGTTTTTTTTTTACTTCAGAAATGGCTTTGATTCGTTCAGTAACAAGAAAACAACGCTTGTCAAGTTTTCTGAATATCGTCGTATTATTTTCAATTTTTTTCTATTCAAATATAATCGAATAGTGGGATAAAAGAAAATATCGACTATTTACAATTACAAAAAAAAAAAAAACGCCCTTGGAAGTCCACCCAAATTTTCAAGTTTGAAATCGAATGCATAAATTCATTGTACATTACTTTGGAATTATTATCCACACGACAAATTATCAATTAAAACGATTTTTGGAGTTTAAATTTTCTGGAGTTAGCTCGCTACTACTCAAACTAAAAAATACTTGTTGAGTCAAAACAAAACCAACATAGCATGTTAATTTTATTAATAAATAAAATAAAACTCATATTACTGCCATATAATTATTAATAAATAGAAAAAAATCTGCCTTAATAAAAAAGAAATAAAATCTCATTTCATTAAGTTAACCCGTTTCAATTAATGGTGTTTCATGTAATTTTTATATTCTCAGAAAAATATTTCATGACTGAAATAATAAACCTCAATTTAAAAAAATGTATTTTTTTTACTGTTTTATTTTTACTTGTAAAATTTGATTTTCTTTCATAATTTAAATGTTATTTTCAGTGCAGAATTCTTCCTCAAACGTAAGGTAAAAAAAAAAAAATTTGAAAGTGAATTTTTAAAAAAAAATCTACTAACCAGATTCACTTAAAATTAGAACGAATTATATCACTTTGGCGCTACCATCCAATAAATTTCCGTGCAGTATGTTGTGAATATATTGACGTACATCAATTAACGCCTGTCAATTCCTTAAAAAAGGAACGACTACGGTTGGAAATATCTCTCTTAAAAAAATTTCTGCTAAAAATGTAAGTAATGTTTCTTTCAAATTACATTAAGTATACTTTAATCATTCTAAATTTCCTAAGATAACAAAAGAAAAAGGTGTAATTGATTTTTCATGATTTTTTAACTAACAAACTATGATCTTTCCGACAGAAATGTCGATAAGTTCGATTTTACGAAATTTTTTGACTCGAAAAAAAAACAAGATTTTTAATAAAATTTTTAACATTTATAGGAAGGATTAAAAAATCTGAAAAAATATTCAGAAAATACTTTGGTCTTTCCTCTTTAATAACAACATATATATTTAAACGTTAAAAATTGTTTTATCAATTTGGGGACCTTTTGTCGTCAAGGTATACCACTTTTTAGCGAAATATTGGACATACCTAGATAGATAGATTATGAATTATTATGAACTGAGATAGATAGATAGATAGATAGATAGATAGATAGATAGATAGATAGATAGATTATGAATCATTATGAACTAAGATAGATAGATAGATAGATAGATTATGAATTATTATGAACTGAGATAGATAGATAGATAGATAGATAGATAGATAGATAGATAGATAGATAGATAGATTATGAATTATTATGAACTGAGATAGATAGATAGATAGATAGATAGATAGATAGATAGATAGATAGATAGATAGATAGATAGATAGATAGATAGATAGATTGATTGATTATTAATTATTATGAACTGAGATAGATAGATAGATAGATAGATAGATAGATAGATAGATAGATAGATAGATAGATAGATAGATAGATTATGAATTATTATGAACTGAGATAGATAGATAGATAGATAGATAGATAGATAGATAGATAGATAGATAGATAGATAGATAGATAGATAGATAGATTATGAATTATTATGAACTGAGATAGATAGATAGATAGATAGATAGAGAGATAGATAGATAGATAGATAGATAGATAGATAGATAGATAGATAGATAGATTATGAATTATTATGAACTGAGATAGATAGATAGATAGATTATGAATTATTATGAACTGAGATAGATAGATAGATAGATAGATAGATAGATTATGAATTATTATGAACTGAGATAGATAGATAGATAGATAGATAGATAGATAGATAGATAGATAGATAGATAGATAGATAGATAGCGAAAAAAGTTACCCGCTAAAGGTTAAAATTGTTCTGGATATAAAATTATATTTTGTTTTCTCATAGATAGATGTGAGAAAAAGTTATTTCCTTAAAATTGTTCTTGATATCTAAAAACTTATATACTGTTTTTTTTTGTCATAAATAGAAAGATTTGGTTGATTGTTGGTTGACTCGTTTTTACGGCTTATCAAGCCTTTGCAGGTTATTTAAAGTCAGAAAATATTTTTTAGATTGTAAGAATTTTTTGTATATAATAATGGTTTAGTGATACAGGTTTTACTATTTAACCTATAGCTGGGGGAGAAGAAGTAGATTCATACTTTTCCCAAAAGTATTTGCACATAAGTGAATACAACCAACCCAATGGGAATTGGAACCCGTCTCTCCGATTAACAATTCCGAGACATTACACCACTCTCACATCCAAGCTTACAGCACCTGGTATTCCGAAGCAGTCACCCATCGAGGTACTGACCAGGCTCGATGTTGCTTGACCTCAATGATCGCACAGGAACTGTTGTTGCAATTTGATGTGGCCGTAAGCCAGTTAAGAGAATAGGAAGAGAGAGAATAAACTTTATAGAGAAAATAATAAAAATAAAAACAAATTATTTTTGCGCAAGCATTGTTTACAGACATAGGCTGAGTTACTTGTTTATTGCATTCCAATGCAGTTTCTCGTTCATTAAGAATCTTTAAAATAATCTAAAATTGTTTCGGTTCGATTACACACATTGTACACACACGCGAGCATGCGCGTGCTTCGTAAATTGGTCCATCGAAAGCCGAGCGAATCTTAAAAAAGGTCTGTCTTAGTTATCTGCCCCTGTTTCTGTTTTAGTTTCTCCTTTGTGCCGCCAGATGACACCTGTGTCGTTAAAGAGCGGGCGGCTTCTCTGAAATGCGATCGCACTTGTTTTCACTGCCAAAAAAACACACACCATCGTCAGACCCTTGGCCTTATTACTGAGCTTCATCTCTCATAATTAGACCTTGGTAAGTAAGATAATCAAAAACGTCAACAATGATCCGTTCTATGGAATCACTTGAACTCGCTCACATCTTTTGTGTTTTTGTCACGTCCACGAATTAATTTCCTTTCTTTTTTAAAAATCCTTATTTTCCTTTCGTTTTTATCTTCCTCATTAAATAAAATATTTGTATTTTTAGTTTTACTTATCGCCTCCCCACTTTTTCTCTTCGTAATTCATGTTTTGTTACTTTGTTATTTAGTTCTGTTGAACCTTGTACCTTGCTTTATTTTAATTAAATTATCGTTAGGATGGGAAGTAAACATGTTGCATCTAAAAATTGATTTATGATAAAAAGTTTTGTTTTTTTTCATGCGTTTTTCTAACTTATACTTTTAATCTGTTTTTTTTTTTTTTTCGTTTTACAATTTTTATCTTTTATTGACCACGAATTATTTTTATGTTTTGTAAATAATTACACATTGTTTTAAAATAAATTATATATTAATTAATCCTACTTGCCAATTTGAAGTCATAATTTAAAATCTTAAACTTTATTATTGGCGATTAATTTGACTATGGAACAAAAAATTAACATAAAAGATATCTTTTTAATTAAAATATTACTTCATTAATTTCGATTTTCAGTTTTGTGTAGAAACAGTTTTTCCCCTTTTTATTGTTTATAATATTTTTGATATTTCGTTCTAGCCACTTAAAAACAATAAGTTTATTCTCCATTGTTTACATAATTATTATTACAAATTAATAAGTCAGTTGTTATTTTTAAATAAAATATTCCTTTCCATTATTTTCAATTTTTCTTTTTCCTTACAACAAAAAACATCACTTGTTTGTAAATTACTTGTGCTAATTAAATCTTTGTAGCAATGCAAATCCATTCTTACCGTCAATTTTTTTAAATGTCTTTTTTTTTTATCCTTTTTTTTCTTTATGCAATTAATATTACGACCACAATACTCAGATTTTGATTTAATTATTACATTTGTTTTATTTTTAAAATGTTTTTATGTGATTCTTTTCTTCATTCATTCATTGTTTTGCTTTTGATGATACTTTTTTCTTTTTTTGGAGTCCTACTTGTCACGGTTTTTCTTTTTTATCATACAAACTCTTTTGAGAAATTAAATTATACTACTCCTGTTAATTCACAGAATAAATTAAGGTTCTCGTTATTGATTACATATGAAAAAAACGCAAATCATTAACAGAACTCAGTTCAACGATGGAAGCACAAAAAAAAAAAAAACTTTTTTTTATAACCCTTCGCCATGAGGTATTATTTACAAAAACTATAAATCATTTTTGTTAGTGCTAATTTATTAAGACAATAAGTAGCAATTACAGCTCCTTATTAATATCTAGTAATTTTTCTATAGTCTACTTATTTAAAAAATTTCGATCTTATGTGGCAAAACATAAACTTTGTAATTTTCTTTTGCAAAACCGAAATAAAGAAAAAGATTTGCCAGTTTTCAAAATTATTTCAAATGACAATGCTCAAGATTAGTTCAGAAATTCAGTATATATTTAATTTTAATTTAAGCTAAGCTTAAATCGCTTATGTTTAAGCTTAAGAAGCTTACGTTTTTTAATCCCAGTTTTATTAAGAATTTTTAAGATTAAGAATGTCGCGAATCTCGGATTTCTCTTTGAAGAATCTTTTATTAAAATGAAAAAAAATAATTTCACCGTTCTCAAGCATCAAACTTAAACGTGACCAGGCTCAGCTAAAAACACACCTGACACTAATAAAAAAAAATACAATATTTTTACTTGAATTAAAATTCTTGTTGGCAATAGGAACAAAAGGAATTTTGGGGATCATTTTTTTTTTTTTTCATTTAATAACGTAACGGACAGTAGTTCATGTTATAAATAACTTGTAACGAAAATTTAAAAATAAGACACGTGCAAAGACGTAAAAAAAATTCGACGTTAAATAAATTCAAATGTTTGTAACAATGTACAAGAAAGAGAAAGATTAAAAACTGACTGAGCTAGTAACAAAAAAAAGCATTTATTTACGTTAAACGTGTGAGTTCGATCATCGTCAAGTACCCCACAGTTGTGGCCGTGTGTCAGATTTTTTTTTACTATAAGCAAGTATATTCAATAATTAATTGTGTTTGTTGTACGTTTATTATTTTGGGATTTGACGTCTACTCCTTTGTCCACTCACACCCACGTTTATCGATCTGTATGCTTATCCGTTCTTGGTTTCTACGTCTATCGATCTGTCCCCGTTGTTTCTGTGCATGCTCCCCTCTGTCCCCGTTGTTTCTGTGCATGCTCCCCTCTGTCGCTTCTGTGCTCGCTCCCCTCTGTCCTCGTCGATTTTGTGCACGCTCCCCTCTGTCCCCGTCGCTTCTGTGCACGCTCCCCTCATACGTCTATTGATCTGTGCATCCTCTACTCACACATTTATTGATCTACCCTCACAATACAATCACTGCTCCTATGTCTATTGATCTGTCCCCGTAGTTTCTATGCTCACTTCGCTCCTACATCTATTGATCTGTCCTTGTCACATTCGGCCACCTCCCACTCCTCATTTATACATCTATTGATCTGCCGTTGTCATTTCTGCGAACCTTCCGCTTCTATGTCTATCGATCTGACCCTGTCATTTTTGTGTACCCTCCACTTCTAGATCTATCGGTGCTCATTTTTATTTGCTGCAGACTTCTATGTCTATCGATCTGTCCCTAAGTTATCGTTTCTGTATGCTCCCTCTTCTTAATTTAATCTGTCTATATCATTTCTGTGTCACTGCCACCCCCCTCATGTCTATCTGACTCCATTGTTTGTGTCCCAATTTACCTTGATATCTATCTGTCCCTGGTGTTTCTGCCTCCACATCCATCAATCTGTACCCACTACGTTTGGGTCACCCACTCTCTCCTGTTTTTTGAACTTATTCATTTCTCTTATTAAAGATGATCACTTGCCACTAAATAATGCTTAAACTATCATTCAGTACTAAAGGAAGTTACTGTACCATGGTTCCCAACCTGTACTTGAAAGACTGTTTTTTTTTTTCAATGTCCACTTCTCCCCAGTAAAAAAGAAAAAGTAACATCACATTTGATCATGTTTTAACCGCCCACATTCATTTAGGTGAACACATTCAAGTTGATAAATAAGCTTTAAACTCTTCACAAATTCAACTTTAAAATTATAAACAGTAAAATGGATCACAAATATAAGTATAAAATTCATTGACTTCTTTGCACCTGCTTTTTGTTCATTATTTTATCAAAATATGCAACTTTTCTTGTGGGCCTGTGGATTTACATGATTCATAGATTTTGTCTTCATTGACAAAAAGAGAAGTGAATCCAGAAATTAATTGGCTACGGTAATATAGCATTTTTGGCAAATTTGGAACTTCATGTTGGCAAAAAAACAGTATCAAAAGGATGTTTTTTCCATTGTCACTGCTATTATTTTTAACTACCTCCACCCCTCAACAATATTTGTGATAAAAAGCGATGATTAGAATTGTAATAAAACCTAAACATATGAAAGTGAATTTATACATTTTTTTTTGTTCTTGAGAATTGTCACAAAAAATATTAAACACTATTTATTTCTTAGATTGTTTTACAAGAATAATTTTATATTTAGAACATTCTAAAAACTAATACAATACAATATTTATCATTTACCAATTTATAAAGAAATAAATATTTAAAAAATTTTTATTCATAAATTTATAAACATTTATTAAATTTATGTGAATTAACGATAAGGAAATCCTTATTTTCCATTTTATAAAGTTTGAATCAATTGGCAATTAGCTGATGTTTTGCCAACCATTCAAATAAACAATCTAATAATAAACAATCTAATAAATAAATAGTGTTTATTATTTTTGTTGTCAATTCTCAAGAACAAAGAAAATATATAAATTCACTTTCATATGTTTCGGTTTGGACACCTCTGCTTGAGACCATTATATTTCAAATAGAACCTAAATTTAAATTCAAAGAAAGCATTTAAAATGTGTTTTGGTTTTTTTTTATTATTATTATAAAATCCATGGCAGTACCTAGTCTGTACTTATTTTCAAGAATGAGACATGTTTTTCCATACATAAAACACTTATAAAAGTTTTGAATCTTATGTATAGGAAAAATATGAAAAATTCAGTTTTATAATTTATCTTGAAAATTAATAACAGTAATGAATTTGATTTGTTTTTTTACAGACTATGAACCTTTGCAACTTATTTAAAGACAGGAAATGTTTTTAGATTGTTTTATTTTTTTTTTTGAGATAATAATGATTTACTGATACAAGTTGTACTAATTAACCCATAGCTGAGGGTGGAGAAGTGGATTCATTCATGACTTAAGGTTACAAGTGAATATCACCAACCCAACTGGAATTGGGGCTTAACTCTCCAATCCCAAGCCATTATCTATTGCACTATGTGTATAGCCAAGCTTACAGCACCTAGTATTCCCAAGCGGTCAGCCATATAGATACTGACCAGGCTCAATGGTGCTTATCTTTGGTGATTGATATGCAATTTAAGTCAGTCTTCCACAGTTTCCTTCAAAATAAAGTCTTTGTGAAACAGTAAACTGTGCATAAAAAAGGGCGCATTCAGTCCATGGGTAGTACTTTTTTTCTTTTTTTTTCTTTTTTAAGCTTTTCACCCCAAGCAAGGCAGGAGTGCCACTAGCACGTAAGGGGTTACAGAAAGTGGCACAAGAGGAAAGGATGAAGAGAAGGACAGGGAACAGATCAAGGCATCTGGAGATGTCGATTGACATTGCATTTGAATAGTTGGCTATTATACCTATCAGGGAGTGCAAGTAAGAGGAAGGGAGCTGCACAGACAAGAAGTGCGAGACATGAAGCTATTGGAGTAGAAGAAATGGCTACATTTAACCATTTCGACAGTGAAAGGGTGGGACCGTGATGCCAGCCTGTTTAAATTCATGTAGTCTGGGAACTAGCGAAAGTAGCTTATCGGAGCAGTTACCATGAAAGTATTTGTAGAAAAGACAGAGGGAAGCAACAGCACATCTGTGAAAGAGCGACTGCAGACGAGATGCCAGATCAGGGCCAATGGCATTGCATATCCGTATTTGTTTGTTTGTTTGTGTGTGTGTATATATATATATATAAATTCCCAAGAGGATAGAATCCAGGTAGAAATCAATGTCCAGGACAGAGTAAGAATTGAATTTGAATTTGTAGGTCTGATGAATTGGATCATGACTACGATTCGAATGTAATAAATTATAACCATGGAATATTAGTGTTGAGCCTTTTATATTTCATATATATATATATATATATATATATATATATATATATATATATATATACACCAAAATCCAAATTGGGATCATTGTTAACTAATGTTTTATCAACTACATCATTGATAAACAAATAAAATTATTCTTAAAAAAAAAATAAAAATAAAAATACCACACAACAAAACATCAACTTATTTTACTGCAACCAGATACACAATAATTATAAAGCGGACAAATTAGCTATATGAAGAATTATTGAACACCATACCATGTATTTCTGTTGTAATTCATGAAAAACATGTAAAACTTAGAATGTATTACAGGAAATGGAAAACCACAAACCTTGTTGTCACTAATCAAAGTAACCCCATCAACTCTAAACTAGTGGTGACCAATATTGTGTATCAATTTCACTGCCCAACACACTGTATTTCTTGTCCTAATTCAATTCCCTATAATGAACATGCGACCTCATCCTTATGTGTCACTTATCACATGAAACTGCTAGAAAGAAGCAGAATTTTAATATATTATTCGAAGTCCTTAGTTCCTTCAATGTATCATGTCCTAAATGTAAAAGTATATAATTCATAATATCATTGGAAATGAAATCAAGTTGATGAACTAAACGCTTCAATGATTATCAAAAACCAAAATGGAATAAAAATGTTTTTTTTTTTTGTCATTTATTTTAACTAATAATTTCTTTTCTCTTATCTCAGCTCTTTATCTTTTGCCATCAATATTTTTGGTTTTGATTGGTTGGTTTTTATTAATGACATTTTCTTTAACTAATTTCCTTTTTTATTTTTAAGATTTTGTTTTCTGGTTACTATGGCGATGAACTGATTAAAGTTTTGCTTTTCTCTTTCATCAGTCTCTCTGACCACCATTTGTGTGTGTCCCTCTCTTTTTCACTCCCTGTGTGTGTGTGTGTGTGTGTGTGTCCTCCCCACCCCTTCACTGTGTGTGTCACTCTCTCTCTTTTCAACCTCCCTGTGTGTGTATGTGTGTGTTTGTCTCTCTCTCTCACTCTTTCACCTGCCCTGTGTGTTTGTCTCTCTCTCTCACTCTTTCACCTGCCCTGTGTGTATGCCTGTGTCTCTCTCTTTCACCTGCCCTGTGTGTATGCCTGTGTCTCTCTCTTTCACCTGCCCTGTGTGTATGCCTGTGTCTCTCTCTTTCACCTGCCCTGTGTGTATGCCTGTGTCTCTCTCTTTCACCTGCCCTGTGTGTATGCCTGTGTCTCTCTCTTTCACCTGCCCTGTGTGTATGCCTGTGTCTCTCTCTTTCACCTGCCCTGTGTGTATGCCTGTGTCTCTCCATATTCTTTTCTACTCCATTGTGCATTGTGTATCTCTCTCTCTCTCTCTCTCTCTCTCTCTATATATATATATATATATATATATATATATATATATATATATATATATATATATATATATATCTGCTACATTTTGTATGTGTCTATTCATTATCTCAGAAACTGTAACAAATACAGGAAGCAGAATGCTATCATTGGAAAGAACAAGTTTTCAACTATAAAACGTTTATTTTCCCCACATAGTCATTAAACATTGGCTTTTACACTTTTGCCAGTGATAAACGGTACTTATATACTATGCTTATAATACATGTTGTTGTTACCACTACTGAAACAGTACTCGTCAACCAGTTGTGCTTGTATCCATTGTTTGGTTTCTGTAAATGTTCAAGTGCTAATGAATACATTTTTTTCTGCTTGGAGGAAATCTGATTAACAACTTATTCATTTGCACTTTCATGTCGGATGCAACCACTTAATTGCTATTTTCCACAAAGCCAAAAGAATCCTTGTTTATTAGGGGTGATGTTTCAATGTTTACACACACCCACACATATATATATATTGTCTGTTTATATGTTATTTTTATGGATACAACTTATTTGAGTAAATGATGCTCTGTTTTTAATTAAACAGTATTAACTATATTTACCGGCCTGAATGTTCGAGAAATTTTGTAGAAAATAAGCAGTAATTTTAACTTTGCTAACTAGAACTTCTCCGTAGCTGAATAGTTAATGGCACATCAGACTAAATGACGTTTTTCTTATGGAATATAGGTTCGATTCCTGTCTGAGAATGCATGCTTTCTGTCATTGAAAGTCATATGCTGAATGGCATCCACTTGTTCATCAGTCGTTGAGATTTTTGGATGACCTGACCGAGGGTCATCTTCGTGCTATCCCTGCCCCGCTTGAATTACACAGTTCACTTCTTCCCAGTTGCATAGGAAGGAGTGTCATACGTTTCTTTTGTAGATATTTTATGATGGCTTGGGCCTCTGTTTTTTTTTTTTTTCATTTTTTAGATTTGTCGCACACCTCTCACCTTTTATGGGACTCGCCTGGATGGAAATTAAAAATCTGAATTAGTTTTTCTAGTTGTATAAGAAGTGATAGTGTGCTAATACCTTTGGGAAAGGTATGAATGCTCTAATGCCTAAATATCAGGACAGACTGGGTTCTATAGCCTTGGATGGTAACTGAAAGAAATGGCAACCTTCTGCGAAAAAAATCTGCCTCGTCAGTCATGTATTGAAAATCCCCTAAATGTGTATCACGTATGGCACATAACTAATTGTAAACTATTGCATTCAGCATTGTAGCATAGTGTCCCCTAATATATGCAGTTGCTACCAAACATTATTATGACAGGAATTGTGTCAAAAAAAAATGGTCTAATGACCTCTTTTCCTTAGTGCTTTAACTACACTAATAGATTGGCAACTAGGTCTCCTTGTTTTATTGTCCTGGGTATGACAATAAACTACATCTGGCAGCAAGGCTTCTCATTGGGAGGTTTTCGGAAGTGTACAACATCTTAATTATTGTTGTTCCCAGACCTGGAGTGGTAGCACCTGTTCGGGTCCTAGCTATGGCCAAATTGTGAACACCAAACTGGGATCAAAACATGAAAATATAAAAATACATTAGAAAAAATTACTGGCAATAAATTAAAAAAAAAAAAAAAAATGACCAAAGGTTACAAGAAAATAAAATTTTGGCATTAAATGACTCATAAGGAGTTGATATGCCGTTAAACAAACCAAAGCAAAGCTGTTTTACTGTAGAACTAGCTCGATGCAACCACCACCACTTCTATTCTAACAGTTTCTTTTCTTGCACTTCCCGCCTGTGAAATTCCCTTCCTATTTCTTGCTTCCCTGCCAGCAACAATCTTCAGTTAATGATTTTAGGACTCCAGATCTGTTCTCTGAATTGCCTTAATAGAGAAACAAATTTTGATTTCCTTTGTGGTTAGTGTGCCCCCAGGCATGTATTTCAATGTTTCCTAAGAGATAATATAATACCATTGAGAGAAAGAGATTGTTCCTGGGTCTTTGACTACTATGGTTGTGTAGGGATCCCCAGCACAAAGTAATCCTGTCACTGTATCAATCTTTTCATTCATTGCATCATTTATCCATTTATTTTATTTATATGGTGTGGATAGACTAATACTTTGAGACAATTTATGTTAACTTCACAGTAATGTTCTAGGGGGAGGAAAAGACATGAGTTGATCTATTCTCCCCCATGTATGGTTTAAATAACAGGGCAGGCTAAGTTGTTTGTCTTTTGTTAGCAACTATTGTAGTAGGACTACTTTGAATTCAAAACTATATTGATGGCAATGAGGAAACCTTTTCATTTTCATTCTCTTTCTAAATAATAATCCTGACTTATGGCTAGATCACGTTGAAACACTGGTTCGTGTACAATCACTGAAGTTAAGCAATGTTGAGCCTGGTCAGTACCTAGATGGATGACCACTTGGGAAGACTGGATGCTGTAAGTAGGGATGTGTGGGTGGTGTAATGGCTCAGAATAGGAAATCTGAGAACCAAGTTCCAATTCCAGTTGGATTTGTCATATTCACTTAAATTCAAATACCTTTGGAAAGATATGAATCTACCTCTTCCCCCAGCTATGGGTTAATTAGCTCAGTAATTAGTTCACCCGTCTTTCTTTCTTTTTTTTTTCATCCTGAGCTAACGGCAATAAATCCACTAAGATGCAAAGTGGTTACTGAGTGAAAAAGAATATGAGTAAAAGTAAAATACGAGAGAGAAAGAAAAAGAAAAGAAACCCACTCTGACCTTCTTTGGGTGTCAATGATCTAGAGCAGAGTTTCCCCAACATATGGCCAAAATTGGCCATAGTAAATTTCAGGTGGGCCACAGAAAATTTATAATTTTTACTAGGCCACTGGGCATATATTTGGGCTAAAGCAAATCATTATTATCTCTATCTCTCAAAAAAATTCTTACACTCTAAAAATATTTTCTGGCTTTAAATAACCTGTAATGGGTTCATAAGCTATAGAAAACAAATCTATCAATTAAATAATAATCCTGGCAATGTGCAATTATCAGATATTAAAGAACAAATGGAAGCCATGGAGAGCCATGATTGCCTCTGTCCTGAAGTGACATGGCACTTAAGGAGCAGTCTTAATATATTGTAATTTTAGGTACTTTCTTTAAGCCTCAGATAACCACTTAAGTTGGTTGCTAATTGAAAACTTGTGGTGAAAATATTCAGTGTCTATTGCTGTAATAGAAGAGGTTGGGTTACTTTCTCCAAATAAGAATGCAGAACAACAATGTCGAAACAAAGATCTTGCCGGAAAAAGCTTGCCAGCCAGAATTGTTTTCTTTCCTTTTTAGCTATTATTTATAACTGGCCTTCATACTTTCAGTATTGCAACATCATTTTATCGGACGAAAGAAACCTTGTGCAAAATATGGCCAAGGAAAAGAGTGCTTAATTTTTCCATTTTTCTTTTTTTAAAAGCTATGCCTTCCTCTCCACAATCTACAATGATACTCACAGAGTTCTAATATTTCATTTTCTGCGTTCTTATTTACTTACCCTAATCTCAAGGGTGACATCTGTTGAGTGATTATTACTGTTGCTAGTATTGGGAGTTTAGTTATCATTGAGCACTCCATTATTATAGCCTTATGCCACACTGAGTTAATACATTGACTCCCAAGCCTCATTTCCCTTGTTGTCCCAACACTATATCATAATTAATTTTGGTTCAAGTGACTTTGTTTTAACATCCTTTCATATATGGGGCAAGGATATCATAGGTAGTATTTATTACCCATAACCCAGTCCCACAGGGTCTACCCATGCGCCATTGAAAAATTCCAAATATACAAGTATGACATTGACACTCTCATTTTTTTATATTCAAAAATATTTAATTTTTGTGGCAATCAATCATAGCATCCCACTGCCAATAATCGTCAAAGAAAAGAAATTGGAAAACAACCAACTGGAAGGTTGTGTGGTTCTTGCAGACAACACTCCAGTAGGTTGTGTGGGAGCCAATGTGTTAAGCTCAGTAATTAGTTCACCCGTCTTTTTTTTTTTTTTTTTTTTTCATCCTGAGCTAACAGCAATAAATCCACTAAGATGCAAAGTGGTTACTGAGTGAAAAAGAATATGAGTAAAAGTAAAATAAGAAAGAGAGAGGGAGAAAGAAAAGAAACCTGCTCTGGCCTTCTTTGGGTGTCAATGATCTAGAGCAGAGTTTCCCCAACATATGGCCAAAATTGGCCACAGAAAATTTATAATTTTTACTAGGCCACTGGGCATATATTTGGGATAATGCTTACTGAATGTTCCATAGAGCTTTTATTGACTACTTGTCATTTAATTAATGAAATTAAATGTATGTAAACAATTTTAATATATTTAGATTATGAAAATTTACTAATTAATAACTTTTAATTAGTCGGGCATTGAAAATAGCATTTTTTCTAACTGTAGAAAGAAAATGACACCAATTCAGTTTTGTGAAAATCTTGCTCATTACAGTTGTTCTACTTAAATTTTGTGAATCTACCAAGTATATGTTTATAAGTGGATATATCCATGAATTCTTGTTAATGGTTTATTAATATTTAATTAGTATTTTAATTATGTTCAACAAAAACATAATATACAAGAATCTCTTGATTAGTGCACAAAAATCTTTATATACCAAAATTAAATTAGTACATACAGAATACTCAATTACTGTGGTAAAACATTTTTCAGTTTAACCATAGTATTTGAAAATTGATTTTTCATAGTTACCGATTAATTAAAAACATTTTTTCATGTTACAGTGTAACCCGGATATAAGAGAGTTGTCGGGGCCGGAAAAGAAGTCTCTTATATCCGGGTTTGGTCTATTTTGTTTTATTAACACAGGCTCTAATTTGGGACCAGAGAAAATCTCTTATATCCGGGTTACACTGTACTTTAATTTACTGTAATTGAAATTGTTGTTCTGGTTGTAATGAAAGGAAATACAGGAATCCTTCAATTAATGTTTTCAATTAGTGCGCTAAAATCTTTATAAACCAAAATTCGGTTATTGCATACATAATACTCGATTGGTGTGGTAAAACGTTCTTCAGTTTTATCATAATAATTGAAAATTGATATTTTTATAGTTAGCGATTAATTAAAAAGTTTCTAAAATTTCAAAATGGGTAACTATTTTGTTTGTCAAGTATTACGTTATCTAAGTAATTACAGTGGTGTTTTTAAAAAAAATGGAAGGTTATAAATAGACAAATTTTATAATATAAACTGATAATAAAAATACATATTTGAATATTTGTCTCTATTAAAATTTGTTGGATTAGAGGTACAAATTACACCATTTCCTATGAGATATTTGTTTTGTTTTAAGCTTATCACCCCAAGCAAGGCTGGAGGCCACTAGCATGCAAGGGGTTACAGAAGGTTTGGAGGAAGAGCAGATAGGAGTGGTAAAGGAGAGGATGTGGAGAAAGATAGTGGATCAATCAAGGCAAGGGGGTTACAGAAGATTTGGAGCGAGAGCAGATAGGAATGAAAGGTGAAAGGATGTGGAGAAGGGAAGTGGATAGATCAAGGCAACTGGAGATGTCGATTGACATTACACTTAAATAGTTAGAGATTGTATTTGTCAGGGAAACAGGAATAAGGAAGGGAGTTCCACAGGCGAGATGTGCGAGACATGAAGCTATTGGAGTAGAAGAGACGTCTACATCTATTCCTATGAGATATATTCAATTACTGCATTTTCAATTAGTGTGTATCTTTTAATGTACACATTACCTGCACTAATCGAGGGATTCTTGTATATGTATTTAGACACTATAATAATTTTGTGGGCCATGAGCTAAAAAAGATTGGGAACCACTGCTCTACATTACCTCCAGAGAATTTGAAACTGAAATCCTTAATCTTTAGGGCTTTAGGTGTTCTTGTTCTGTCGTCTATGTCTCTGTCAGTCTCCTTCTCATTTATTGCTCACCCTGCTTCCACTGAACCTGGGTCTGTACTACCTGACCCAGAGATTGATCTCACACTCACTATGTCCCCAAATTGATGAACTGCTTTACTCCACTAGGCTATTGTTCCACAAAACAAAGCTTAAAGAAAGCCTATAAGGGGTTGCTGAAAAGTTCTCTGCCTTATCAAGAAGCTTTTCCAAAAACATCACTGATATTTGGTCAGATTTTTGTTAGTAGTGATTTAGGTCAAGAACATTTCAGTATCCCCTTCATATGTGCTCCATTAGTATAGACTTGTGCCAGTTAAGCTTGGTAATTAGACTGGTAGAATGCAATGGTTAACAGGCTAGTTATGCAAACCATCATGAGTGAGTTTCTGGGTGCTCCATTATTGCAAACTTGTACCAGACAAAGTAAATATTTCTATAGAGTACCTATTTTCATACCAGCTTTAATACATTTGGTTTTCATTGGTTGTTCCACTCTAGTGGCCTTATGCTACTTGCCGAGTTGAGAATAGTCTTCTAGACTGCTATTTGTATAAAAGTTTATTGTCTGTTTTTTGTACTTTTGGTAATCCGTAAAGTGTGTGTTTTCAGCTGGATTTAGAGGAGTGTTAGCTAGGGATTGTCTTCATTTCTTTGTAATTTCTTGGTTTCGTTTTTTAAATTTTTGTGTCTTTTTTATGACCTTGTGTCTATGCCATGGCATACTGTAGTTCACATATTTTTTTATTTTTTTTTGTTTGCATGCATCCAGACATCCCAATAAGACCCATTATACCAAGATTAGGTAGCACCCCACAAAAACAAGCCAGCACACTGACCAAAATTTTAACCCCACTTTCTTGGTACAATTAGCTCCTTGCATATTAAAAAAACCTCGGCGATCTTTTAAATAAATTAAAAAACATAGACATCAAAAACTTAAATTTTAGACTAATTTAGATGTAAAATCTTTATACACAAATGTTTCTGTAAAGAAATGCCACATACATATATATGTGTGTGTGTGTGTGTGTGTTTTAAGACATTTTTATGTTTATACATTCTTTTTATAGATACAAATATTTAAGTAAATGCTCTGTTTATTAAAAACATTTACCGGCCTGAATGTCCAAGAAATTTTCAAAGAAAATATTCGTCCTCCAACAGGAATCGAACCTGTATCCTATACGGAACTGTCATATAGCCTGATGTGCCTTAACCGATTGGGCCACAGAGGATTGTTTGGTTAGCAAGGTCGATTTTACTGCTTTTAAACTACAATCTTCCATGATTCTCTCGCATACATTCATATCTGCTCAATGCGTATCCAAATGTAAACAAATGACATCACACATTATGAAATGGACAGTCTGACAATTATTTTAAGACATTTTATGTTTATACATTCTTTTTATAAAATAATTGTCGGACTTTGTCCATTTCATAATGTGTGACATCATTTGTTTACATTTGGATACGCTTTGAGCAGATATGAATGTACATGAGAGAATCATAGAAGAATGTAGTTTAAAAGCAGTAAAATCGATCTTGCTAACCGAACGCTACTCTGTGACCCAATCGGTTAAATGACGGCTATATGATGGTTCTGTATAGGATACAGATTCGATTCCTGTTGGAGGACGAATATTTTCTATGAAAATTTCTCGGACATTCAGGCCAGTAAATGTTGTTTAATACTGTTTATTATGAACATAGCATTTACTTAAATACTTGTATCTATAAAAAACAATGTCAAAACAAAAAAATATCTTTAAATAATTGTCGGATTTTGTCCATTTCATAATATATATATACCCAAGTATAATTTTTTACTTTTAATTTTAATTTCAAATTTTATAAATCTTTTAATATCTATGATAACCTTGCTTCGTGGGCAAATTTTTTGAATTACCATATACTTGTATTTTGATTGGTCATTCTAGCTTATGTAACAGCGTTTACCCCTAGCAAAGGATCGTTAATTAATTTGAAACTTTTAAAACCATTTATTCTACATTCAACATCATCACTTGATAAGACACCAGAAGTGTTGAAACAAAATGGCTATTTTTGTAGTGATTTTATAACATATTTATGTTATAATATTTAAATAAATAATTATATATATATATATATATATATATATATATATATATATATATATATATATATATATATATATATAATATTTACCTATGCTCTACTTAGCATATTGAGCACTCTATATTTTATCTTAGTTACTTGCTTGGGTATTTTTTCTTTGGGCTGGAAATTTAAGGTACTGGATAACTTTTTTCACCCCATTCAGCTGCTTCTAGTTCTTTCTTCTTTTTTCTTTTTTCAAATTTGTTTTGATATACTGGCCAGCTATAATTGTGCCAGCTCAGTATCTCTCACACACAGTTTGCCCACTGTGTGGCGAGGTAATGATCTTAATGGGCCAAAACTTTGCTGAAGCATGGCACTCAGCTGAAGATTGCAGCTGGTCTGGAGCACTTGATGTGTACATGTGCTACACACACATACACACACACATATATTAGGATGACAATGACAGTGATAAATATTTTCTTGTGGTATGTTTCATCTGTTAGGATTTCAGTGAACTAAAGGGATACTTATGCTGATGTAACTACACACAACGTGGAGGGACATTGAAATTTGAAATAATTTTTTATTTTAAATATGTGTTTGGGTATATAGTCCAGCCAAGTTCATTTATTTAATTTTATTATTAAATATCATACATTGCGATAATAAAAGACCTGCCAAGTAGAGTAAAATGTAAGAAACTTGACGCAAATTTACTACTGGTAAACCATTTTCTAAGACTTTGGTCTTAGTAAATTGCTTTCTCATTTAATTAAAGTAGCATTTCTTTTTAAATTAAAATCGTGGTCAAACTCATTACAGTGAGCAATTAACACATTGAGTGGTGTTTTGTAAAAGATAGAATAATATATTATCTCCCATATATATATATATATATATATATATATATATATATATATATATATAATGTGTGTGCATGATGGGGGGAGAGACACATACTTGCATATTGATTTTGTTATTGTTGTATTGACTAAATAAGTTTTTAAACTTTTAATGAGATTAGCATCTTTTTTTTGCATATTTGATGAATTCTACTGTAATCCAATAAAATCAGAAAAAAAAGATTTCGTCAGGTACAGAGATGGGTGAAGGCAGTAAAATGGTTAATCAATGAAAAGCAAAGATCTCTATATCTCTCTTTCTCTATATCTCTCTATCTCTTTCTCTCTATCTCTCTATCTCTCTCTCTATCTCTTTCTATCTCTCTATCTCTTTCTATCTCTCTATCTCTCTCATTTTAGTCTCTTGTCATTTGTTTGAATTTTCTTTCACTTTTCCAATATTCTTTGCAAAATAAAAAAAAGAACAATCAAGCAGTTGTTTTTATCATTATAATTGCTGAAGCACATGTATATACTAGTAATATGCTAATGTTTTCAGCTGACATGAAATGGAAAGACTATATTGAATCAATTGCTAAGTCTATTCACTTTGCTGTGCTAGACATTTTTTCTTGCCAGAATCTATCTTACATATTTATAAGTCTAGCATTCATCCTTGCTTTGAATATTGCTGCTACATCTGGTCTGGTGTTCCTGCTATATATATATAGAAGAATCTGCAATAATATTGGTATTAACCTGGAATCTCTGTTTCAGTCCCTTTTCCACCACCATAATGTAGTTTCCCTGAGGCTTTTCTATAAATCCTTTCATGATAATTGTTCTAATGAAGCTAGACTTTATGAATTTAATCCCAGTACTAGTTTCGTGGCCAGCTCTCACCATTTTACAGTTGAAGTTCTTTGCTAACAGTTTCTTCTATTGCACTTATGGAGCACTTTTCCCCCTTCTTGCTTCCCAGTCAACTTTGAACTTCAAAAATTTAAATGCAATGTGTTGTAGCATACCTACGGACGATAATGGGTAAGCCCCCATTTCCATAAATACAGTAGTGAATACAGTACATGGTCTAGAGTTGGAGATTCATTGTGGAATTCACTTCTAGCAGTTGACTACTTCTATGTGCTGCTGGCAAATCTTATATGTGTTGTTCTTGTCCTAAGTATTATTGTTCATTACCAACCTTCGTTTCATTATTCTGTTCAGTAACCTTCCCTAGGTTACAACACAATATCAATCGTCATCTATATTCTTAATTCTTTTTTTTTTTATTGTCTTCTCTCCTTAATAGTAGTTTTTCTCATGTTCTCTAACACTCAGTAACCTCTTGTGTCCTAGTGGCTTTATTTTCTTGCTTGGGGAGAAATGATTAAAAAAAATAACAAGAATAACTGATACTCCTCAAGGAGAAATAGCTACAAATAAAGTACAGATAAAAATGTCCTTTTGCCATAATATTATTACCACTTATACACCTTAACATATGAAAAAACATGTTACTACAAAAATGTTCTGATGCAAAAAGCAGAAGAAATAATGTCGCTTCTGGGTAGACAAAATTAGTGTTGATTGAGTGCAAGTAAGAAAAGGTTGTTTTAGGAGAGAGCTATGGTAGAAAAATTTATTCTCTTGTTTTTATTTCCCCCATTATGAGAATGGGATCTAATAATACCATAGTTCACAGATGAAATGGAATGGCTGAAAGGAAAAAGAATGACAGACATGCTTTGTTCTCAGAGAAACTTTTATACTACAAAGAAATACACAAAACTATATCTACATATGTCTCACACGGGGAATAATATATCACATATATCTATGCAGCAAAGCCGAGTGTAAAGAGAAATGGAATGGTCTTGAATATGATATGGAAATGGTTCTGTGTCTGGAGAAGCCATGTTTAGGACTCCAGATTCAAATGGTCTGGATTCATCTATGTCCTAGGTGAGGACATATTTCACGAACAGGAAACAGCCATTAGGTTTTCCGACTGCAAGCTGGAGTTTCTTTCTTTACCTGGAAAAGATTTCTGGGTAGTGTCTCCTGTTTTAGTTGAAGCTTCTGAGAAGGAACACCAGGCAGCTCCAGAGTGTTGAAGACCTGCTGTGTTCTGGACTGACTTCAAAGTGTCCAGAACTCTATCAGTTGAATTGTACATGTGAAACTTGCCAGGAATCTGTTGCAGCATCTTCCAGTTTATTTCTTTGATTGCATTGTTCTTCGGAGCAAGAATGTCTTGCTCAAAGAGCTACCAGTAGTTTCTGTAGTCTAGCCATTTTTTTTTTTTTTTTTTTTTTAATGGTCAAAAAAAAATATGATTTAATCCTGATTTTTAGAATTATTCTGAAAACATTTAGGATAGCTTGCTTATTTGAGAGAAAACAAAAAAGCTATTTTAATCCAAAATTAGTCTGGTGATTTCCTACGAACTTGAATGTCAGCACCACTTTTTCTATAATTGTTTTCTGCTAAATTACCCTCACATTCCAATTTACCTCCTTGCCATATTGGTTGGAGTCAAGAATATGCTAATTGCAATTACGTGCAGGGGAGTAACTTCACAAAACACCCCGAATTTACTCTTTCAACTCTTGAGCATGTTCACAACACTTCTGAACTAAGGCAGTGCTATTATTTCTATGACTGGCCTTTTTCCTCATCTTCTTTTATTTATTTACAACATTCCTAAGTTGAGAAATTATCATTTATATTATTTACATGACTCCAACCATCATTCTCATTTTGGTTGCTACTTTCAAAGAGTCTTTGAGATGTCGTTATTTGTGTCTGAACATAGATAAGCAAACTGATGTGTATATATATATATATATATATATATATATATACAAAATTATCAACAGTAATAATGCAAAACTGATAGAAAAATTATTTAAATTCATTCTATGATTAAGATAATTGATGATTAAGCCATGGCTAAAATTTGTGAGAAGTGTGTACAAAAACTGATTAATCAATAAATTTACAGGATGAGCCTGCATAGAAACCAAATCCGCTTTTCAGTTATTTGAGCAGAATTACAATGGTTGCATTAGAATTTTTCTTTTTTTATCATAACACCCCATGCAAGGCAGTAAAGCCACTAAGACACTAGGGATTACAGAGTGTGAAAGAATAAGAAACATTAAGGAGAAAGAACAATCAAGAAGACAGTAGATAATGACTGACATTGCTTTTAAATTTTGAAGACCAAAGTTGAGTGGAAAGCATGGAACCAGAAGAGTTTGACAAGTGAGAATTGCAAGAAAAAGTGTTGGCATAGAACTTACTATTACATCGAGCCAATTCACCTGTGAATTGATGAGACCTTGCTGCCAATCTATTATTGCATTTAGATTCAAATAAAGAACTGACATTTTTTTTTATTTTCTTTAAATAGTTTCCAAGACTTGCTGGCTTTGAAGAATTTATCCAATTCCAATGACAGTCAAGGTAAGAAAACTAATTTATAGCATGGTATTTACTTTCCTTGTTATTGAACTGGAAGAAATGAATGGTTTTCTGAAAAATATCAACCAAATTTGATTTCAATAACTTTCTTTTTTTTTCTTAAGACAGCTGCAAACATAGGATCAGCATGTTTTATAATTTCAAATTTTCATTTCATACCTTTCAAAGTTGCCCTCTCCGCCTCTCATAGCCTAGTTATGTTGGTGTAGGGGGTATGTTTATGTATATGAATATAAATGTACAAGTGTGGGTGTATGAAGCTTACTCTGACACACCCCATGTGTGAGTGACCCAATCAAACTCACTACAGTGAACATAATTCCCCTTTTTGTATTTGTGGCAGAAAAGTAAATATATAAGATCTGTTTATTGTATATAAAATATGTTTGAGAAACAAGCACAGAATTCTGTCCTTGGTACAATAGCCATAAAAAAAAACAAAGACAATAAAAATTTCCCTGTCGCTGCAAACTTCAACCAACCATTCCATAGCATGAATGACATCAGATGCATGCTTTTAGCGTCTTCATTTAAGAGCCACCAAAAAAGATGCAGATCGGAATTAAAATACATTTTCAAAATAGAATCACACAAAGGATTAAACAGGGATTTGGATTTACACAGAGAATAGTTTCAACAGAGAGCCCTCTAACTAAGAACAACAACAATCTCTGGAAGAGTGAGACCCAATTCTTTGTTTATTTTTCGTCTCCTTGAAAATAGCAGGACATACTTGGTTGACAACCAGTCTAGGAGAAGGAAACTCTGAATTGAAATCTGATTGCACTATCATAAAAATGTGCTTACATGCACCTGGGAACCACTTGTGAATCCAAATTCCCTCTGAAACTCTTACTGCACATCTGAATGAATACAATCTCTGCTACATTTTGGTCAGCTTTCATTTGGATGTGATGTTTAAAGGTGCTCAATGTTCCATAGGGAACGGGGGGGGAGACTAACTATATATAAAGGGTGTTTCATTAAGATGGATCAAAGTCAGCAGTAAATAAATCAGTGTTATTGGTGAAAATTTATTTATTTCTCTATCAGATCATGTTATTTAAGTCATAGCAATTATGTGTGGAAAATAATATCGCCCAAATGTCCACCAAGGCTTCGGTGGCACACCTCCACTCAATGGTCAAAATTTTTGATGACGTCTCTGCATAGTTGCTCCTCAATCTCACCAATATGCCTTATTATCTCATCCTTCAGCCGTTGAATTGTTGTTGGCTTGTTGGTATAAACCTTACTTTTGAGATGACCCCCAAAGGAAGACATCTAATGGCATCAAGTCACACGATTGTGGTGGCCAATTGACTGCTGTTTCGAGAGATGATGCGACCTTGGAGCTTCTCATTGCATTTCAGTTTGAACGTCCATTTTTGTAATAGGCTTCGATAACATTAACACGTTTGATTGTTAATCTTTCCATGGTTGAAATTCCCAAAGACTTCAGTTGCTAAAGTTAAATCTGAAAGAAGAAAAAAAAAATCATTACACGCTTAAACTTAATTCACATTTAAAATCAGTCCAAGTTACTGGAACACCCTTATATATATATATATATATATATATATATATATATATATATATATATATATATATATATATATATATATATATGTCCATATTTCTGATATGAAGTATTGTAATTATTTACACTATTTACATTATTGTCCTGATTTTTGTTGCCATATTCATGTTTTGGCTGTTTTATGCTTCGGCCTTCTTCAGGTGATTGGAATTTCAATAGCTGGCTGGCTACAGCAGAGTTGAACAAAAACTTGGAGAGTTTAGTTAAATGAGAGATAACCGATACTGAGATATCCAGAAGAGGCATGGCATGTGGAACTAGAACAATCTACCCTGGTGGACAAAATAAAGGGTTCGGTTCGGTATAACAATCAGCTAAAGAAGGCCGGAGCTTACAATGGGCAAAACATCGTGAACATGACAACAGTCCAAACAATGTAAATATATATCTAAGAAAAACAAAAACTGTTGATGGAACCAACAGATAACTTGTTAAAATATAAAACAATAATATCCAGATACAGTCTTGAATACTTTAAAAAAAAAAAAAAGGAAAAAAGGAAAAAGGCCTGAAAGCAAACTTAGCTACTCATTAAAGTGATCAAAGCCAAGATTGCCTAGACTGAGCAAAAAATGCTTACCAACGTTAAATCCTATGAAAGGACGGCTCTAGTCATGACTCGAGTTTCAAGCACACACACACACACACACATATATATATATGAAATGGATTGTCCAACAATTATTTTAATATATTTATTGTTATACATTATTTATGTAGACACAAATATTTAAGTAAATGCTCTGTTTATCATAAACAGTATTAACAACATTTACCAGGCTGAATGTCTGAGAAATTTCATAGAAAATATGCATCCTCCAACAGGAATCGAACCTCTATCCTACACAGAACCATTATATGGCGTGATGTGCTATACAAATTAAGCTATGAAGGAAGCATCTGGTTAGCAAGGTCAAATTACTGCTTTTAAACTACAATCTTCCCATGATTTCCCTTGAATGTTCATATCTGCTTGAAGCGTATCTTAAAGTAAACAAATGACATTCAGGCTGGTAAATGTTGTTAATACATATATTTAACATTTATATATGATATCTATATATCTCTCTCTATATCTCACTCTCTCTCTCTATCTATATATATATATATATTTGTGGACACACAGGTTTGAGTAGACATACTGTTTTTTTTTTATGTCTACCAGCCTGCACATTTGAGGAAGTTATTAAACAAAATGTGCTCTCTCTAAAACCTGCTGGATCAGACAGTTTTTTTTACTTCAAAGCAGAGCACATTGTTTTTATTACATTTCTTGAATGTGCAGACCAGTAGAGGTCATTCACTCAACTTTTTTGTTTTTGTTTTTTGTTGACCTCAGCATGAACAGGAATAGATGCAACATTGGGTTTTGTTGTCCTGCCAGTGAAAAGCTAGGATTTAAAAATTTAAAAGCTGTTTTCTATTGTGCTCTCTAATTTTGAAAAGAGAACGTTCTGGGAATGTTTTCTTATATACATGCCCATGGGCACACACACACGCATTGATGTGGTATTAATTTTCTTCTTTTCCAGATGGTGTTCCATAATGTGCTGGCTCAATCTCAACTGGGGTCAGGCCAGAGGGAAAACTGACCAACCCTTCCCTATTGTGGCCACACACTCTATGACCTTGCCGTGCAGCGTGTGTGGTAAGAAATTAGCATCACTGTTTGGCCTTATGGAACACAAACGCATCCACACGGGTGAGCGTCCGTATGTGTGTCAGGTTTGCCAAAAGCGGTTTACGCAGAAAGCTCACCTCGTCATCCACAAGCGGACACACACGGGGGAGAAGCCATATGCTTGTCACATCTGTCACAAAAGATTTGCGCAGTCATCCCATCTTAACAATCACAAACGTATCCACACTGGAGAAAAGCCTTACTTTTGCAACATGTGTAACCTTGGCTTTAGTCGCAAGCAGCGTCTAGAATTACACATTTTGCAGCATGCACAACAGCAGCAGCACACGACTAACAACAACAGCAGCAGCAGCAGCAGCGGAAATAACAACAGCAGTGATCAAGCAAATGTTGATGATGTCAACAGTACCATTACAAGTAATGTCAAGTCGGTGTTTTCATCAGAAGCTGAGGCTGCATATTCCCGATCTCTACTAGATTCTTCTCAATCTCAGGTCAGTTTTGTCTTTTTCCTTTGCAGCCATAACATCTTATTTTCTTCAGTCTTTTTGAAATGTTTGTTTCTAAAAACACATAATACTAGGTCTGTCCGGAACGTATTAATGAAAAGAATGCCTACCTTTGTGACACTATAATTAGGACACTCACAGATGATGGTGTGCGATTTTTTTCGGTCTTAAGTGTTTCATGTTTTGTGACCCACAATAAAGTGTGTGAAGCGGGGTCATCAAAAGCAAAACAGCCACTTGACTAAATAAGAATAAAGTACTGTATGTTTTTTTAAATATAAGATACACCGGTGTATGAGACCCATTCTTATTTTGTAGACACTTTTGTTGTACATCCAATGAAAATTGAAATATCGATTACCAGAGTTAATTGCATTAAGCCCTCTGATTGCTGATGAGCATTTCGCATTTGAAATCCATACGATTGTTATAAAAACATTCAAGTGAATTAAACTATGCATTACTGTTTATATATACATACATAATAATAGCTGGCCACTCGTATTCGAGGATACTCATCTACCAGGACGGCTAGCCAATCCCTATTGCAGAAGCTCGCTCAGTCACATTTGACAGAGCCCACCTGTGGTTTATACTGCAACTATGCTGAGCAGACTTTTGTTTTCAGTTTCTGGGAGAGAGCGTGTTATCTAGCATGATCAGCAATTTGAACAAGGCCAACACGCTCAAGCCTTTGGTCATGTGGCTTTGCTAGCACATCTATTGACAGCCATCAAGAGTTCTGTCTACCCAATTTCACTCAAGGCTTGGGTCAACACGTGGTTTGGTCTTCAGGCACTTTCCAATGGTGCCACACACTCGGATCAAACCTCAATCTATGCTGATGACATCAGGAAGTCTCCTTCCTGACAAACCGACCATGGAAAGCGAACGTTCTAACCACTCGGCCATACTCTCTCTCTCTCTCTCTCTACACACACACACACACACACACACACACACACACACACATACATATATATATATATATATATATATATATATATATGCATTAGACTTTTTCTATTAATCATCTGGGAGAACACTTTGTCTTCCATCGTTGACGCTAACCTCCAGGAAAGTGACTCATTGCGACTTCTCAGCTGACACGAAGTAGAAAGACTATATTAAATCCATTGCTAGGTCATCTGTTAAGAAAGTTGGTTCACTGTGTCGTGTGACATGCTTAGAATATTGTTGTTACATATGGTCCAGTGCCCCTTCAATTTACCTTGATAAGATCTAAAGAAGAATCAGCAATATTATTGGTCCTGATTTGGCAGCTTGGCTTCAGTCACTTTCACATTGCTGTAAGGTTGCCTTCCTGTGCATTTTCTATAAATACTTTCATGGTAATTGTTTGGATGAACTTTTCGCTATGGTACCTAGACTTTTTGAAGTTAAGTACAGTACTAGTCTGGCATTGAGATCTCATCAATTTACATTTGAGCTGGCTAGATGTAGCTGTAAATTCTATGCTAACAGTTTCTTTTCTCACACCTCTTACTTGTGTAACCCCCCTTCCAGCTCTATGCTTTCCAGCCAATTTCAATCTGCAAAGATTTAAATGCAATGTTAATCGCTATCTACTGTCCTCATGATTAGTCTTTTCTCTTCCTGCTCATTAGTAATATTTCTGTTCCTAATTATTCCACATCGAATAACCCCTTATGTCTTAGTGGCTTTAAAACCTTGCTTGGGGTGAAATCGATAAAAAAAGAATTAATAACCTTGTAAAGGACGCAAGCAGATTTTGGCATTAAATTTTAAGGTAAACAAAGTGCATCTTGTACACCAAAAAATATGGTAATTGATAAATAAATGAAATTTTGGGGGATAAGTGACAACAAAGTGGACATTAAAGACTTCCGGTCACAGGGTTCTATTAATTCTCAGTTGGGATTAAGATAGTACCAGGCTACCCCTTGCCAGATGAATGCTGTCCATTGACAGAGAGTTTCCAACCATGTGTTGTGATGTAAAGGTGTGCAGAGATGTGCTAAGAGAGAGTACTCACTGGCTGAAGGGAAAGGCTTATTTGTTAGTCTGGGATGGCAGAAGTTGTACAAAGAGTCACCAAACTACCTACCCATGTGGTGCAAGAGGATCCTTGAAATAAACCATCAAATATATTGGACACAGGGTTCAAGTCTTCATTTCTCACCATGCTTATTTTCACCTTTCAGTTCCTTCTGACTTTGCAAGAGGCCTTTCCCAAGTTTTGGTGCACCCCAATACAAACTAGCATAAAGATGCAACATGGGGTTTCATTGTCCGGTTAGTGAAAAGCCAGGAAAGGGCACTTTTGTATGTTTTCACCTTAGGCCTCTTCAAAATACTCCCCTTGAAATCTTAGACTTATCTCACCTTCCCTTCTACATTGCCAAATAATTTGGAATTACCATTAGATGCCTCATCACAATCTCTTTCATCTCGTCCATATTGTTTCGGCAGCAATTTTAGCTTTCAGAAAAGTCAGAACTTGCAGGGAACTAAATCTAGACTATAGGGGGCACTGAAAAACTTGGAAAAGAATTATATTAAAGTGAAGAATCTACTTGCTTGGCCATTTGCAAATGTAACAGTCATGCAGTAACTAAGTTCAATGAATAGTGTCTTGCTGTGAGTAACCCCATGGGAGAGTGTTTGTTCACATCTGTGCAGTAAGAGTCACTCAAGGTAGAGGGTTACTGTATGTTGTTGTCTGAGCATAAGAAAAAGCAAGAAGCAAAGTAAAAGTTCATTTTTCATTTTTTTTTTTTTATTTAGCATTTCAATCACTGGTTTATTTAATACTGAAATCTAAATATATTGTATGCAATTTTATGGCTTTATTCAGATATTTTCTATACAATTGAATACTTTCAGAGTAAAATTTTGTTTTATAGCTATATAGTTTGTAGACAATCTATTGTAGATATTATGTGTTTTGGTATAAACCTATTTCTATAAGGTAGGATATTATGTTGATAGTTTCAGTATTTTCAATCTACTGTAGATATTATGTGTTTTGGTATAAACCTGTTTCTATAAGGTAGGATATTATGTTGATAGTTTCAGTATTTTCAATCTACTGTAGATATTATGTGTTTTGGTATAAACCTGTTTCTATAAGGTAGGATATTATGTTGATAGTTTCAGTATTTTCAATCTACTGTAGATATTATGTGTTTTGGTATAAACCTGTTTCTATAAGGTAGGATATTATGTTGATAGTTTCAGTATTTTCAATCTACTGTAGATATTATGTGTTTTGGTATAAACCTATTTCTATAAGGTAGGATATTATGTTGATAGTTTCAGTATTTTCAAATAGTTATTTCCTGTTGTTTTGTAGTATTTATGTCTTACAGGGGCTAAGTGAGTATATTCAATTAAAATGTGTTTTGCCATGAACTGAAGTTCATGTGGCTATGCAAAAAAGACAGTGTTTAACCCATGACTTGAAGAGGTCAAGATTGAAGTGATCAGGAAACCATCCTGCTAGGCATCTGTTCCACAAATCAGCAGCTCTTTGGAAGAAGCTATCAGAGTGAAACATTTCTTACTAATGGAATACACAGAGGATTTGGATGATTCACATTTGTATATGTGGCATAGTGTCCCAGTTGTAAAGGTTAGTTGTGGGACTAAGAAATGGCGCTTGTGAGAACATATGCAATGGAAATAACGATAGAGCAGTGAGTTTATGAAGTTTCATCTATGGGAAAGGAGTTGTAAGAGGTGAAAATAATTCATCACCCACAGGTCTACATAGATGCTTTCGAACACTTTTAAGATAGGCAAAATATCTGTTTCCTGGGTCTTTCAGTTACTCTTATGTATATTTTTTTCTTTGTTATCTGCTGATTTTACAATGACTTGCTATATTACATTGTTCTACAAGTAGTTGCCATTTAAGGGGCATTTGTACTTTGCTCTTCAGTTACACGTGGGTTTGGTTTGTGTTGGGTTGATTCGTTGGTTGTTTTTCTGTTGTGCTTTTTTATTATTTGTTCTCTGTGCAACTGTAGCTGATTTTTACTGTGTTTTTGTTGAATATCTTGTGGAGAGTGCTTGATGCAGGGAAGTGTATGGGTTTAATAAATATTTTCCCTAGGTTTGTTTTTACATTCTTGTAGTATGGTGGGTTGAGCCATATATTTTTTTCCTGTTGATGTTTTTTGTACTGTGCGTTGTCAAAAAATCCACTATCTTTTAAGGCTGTTTCATAATCTTTCTTGGTGTCATTGAAGATGGTTTCACAGGAAGAATTATTGGATAATCTGTGATTAATTGACTGTGGGAGCTGCTTGCTTATTGATAGCAGATTGTTAGAATGTGTGTGTATATAAAGCAGATTGTCATTAGGTTTTCTGTATGGTAGATATCTGCTTTAGGTTAAAAGTGACGTCAAGGAAATCGACTTCTTTTAGGCTACCTTTTATGTCTGTCAAATCTCATATTTTTGAAAATTTTTCTGATTGTATTTCTCTTTGATCTGTTACAGTTTCTTGAGATTATGAGGCCATCATCTCTGTTGAGGCTTATGTCATTTTTATCAATTATTTTACTTAGGTATATATTTGCTACACTAACTATAAGCTCACGTCTTTACACAATCTAAGATCTTTCTTTCTTTATTCACACATCATCATTTTTAATAATAGTGATTTTGGGAGTGTTTAATGATTTTTATTTAGTTTGCGTTTATTTTTATTTGTTCTGGAGATAAGGAGATGGACTTATCCAGTATGGGTTCTGATTAGAATGGTAGAACTATTTTATATCTACGTGTATAAATTGGCATCCAAATTCACAATTATTTCTACTCAATAGTCCCTAGAATAATTCAAAACATAACCGTTACCATCCATCAAAATAACCATTAGAATAATACAATGGGCCTACCCATAATGCATCACCATCCAGCATATATAAATCGTCAAAGCAAAACACAATGCACATAGCCTGATGATTGTGTTTAAGCATGAAGCAGACTGTCGCCAATGGGTGTTGACTTCAATGTCCACTTTTATATTTACATGCACACTATCCCAGATATTGACACTTTAACTGATATATATAGCATACTTTAAAACTAAATGTACATTCCTATGATATAAATTTGGGGCAATAAGAGATTAATTAATAATAAAACAGTAATATGCTGCATAAATTCAGATTTGGTCTTACTGTAGATATTAGCATCTTCAACATACAATTTTTGGCAAAGTTCATTTACATATTTTATTAATCTTGTAAATATAAAAATTTTCTCATAGTAAAATGTATAAATATTTTTTATAAGGAAATGCTATACTCTTGTAAAAAATATTTTTATTGTTCTTACATCTTTTTATAATTTTGTAAATAAACACTCAAATAGCATTTAACATTTTTGTTGTCAGTTCTCAAAAAAAAAAAATGTATAATTCCAGTTTCACACTTTTTTTTTTTAAATTATTTCACTCTAAGCAAAATCACTAAGATGCATGGGGTGACTGAGAGTGAAAGTGTCTGACAAAAATATTAAGAAGAAATGACAATAAAAGAAAAGGATTTAAGGACACAGATGATGATGCCAATTGACATTTAAATTTGTTATAAGTGAGAAGAGTGAGCAAAGAAACTGTTAGCATAGGACTTATGATTAAATCTGACAATCACAACTGAAAAATTAAGACCTAGCTGCCAATCTAGTATTGCACTTAAATTTGTGAAGTCAAGGTACCAAAGAGGAAAGCTCATCAGAGTAATTACCACAAAAATATTTATAGAAAAGTTCCGGGTAAGCTACATTGTGGTGGTAGGAAAATGACTGAATCTTAAATGCTTGGTCAGGACTGATATCATCGCATGATTGGGTTACTGGAGTTACTGAATAAGGTGTGTAATATCAATATAAGGGGAGGAAGTAGAAAGTTAAAAATACAAGGATATAGCAGATGGATCACAATTGATCCTAAACTTAAGAGGTCAATTTTTATAGTGTTCTGGGAAGTATCCATGGAGGAGTCTGTTCCACAAAATAGCAGTTCTTCTGAAGAAGCTTTCAGACCAAAACAATACATAAGGAATGATGCTGATTCAATCCTGTGGATGTGGCAAGACCAGTCTCTGCTGTGAATCTCTGAACTGGTAGAACTAAAGAATGAAATTTGTGGGAACATCGGACATGGAAATAATAATAGAGTAGCGATAAACTTGGATTGTTGGATAGAGGTCTGAGAAATCTATGAGTATTTGCTAGATTCAAGACTAGCAAGTTGCCTCTCACTTAATTCTTCTGTCATGTGTGTGTTTGTTTTGGCTAAAGGAATGTGTGTGTCGTATGACAGTGACAGGCTAGTCTGTAATGCATGTCTGCTATAAACCTGTGCCAACTCTCTCTTTCGGCCATATGGATCTTTGTTTATATAGATGCCCCCCCCCCACACACACACACACACACATACAGAATTTGACATTGATATATCTAATTTTTTCACTTTAAGTCACCCTATCTTAGGGAATTGTTTCATAAACCAAATTGCTTTCTTAAAGAATTTTATTCACTCTTTTTCTGTAAGAATAATCATATTTTGGGCAAATAGTATTAATGTAAACAAACTTTGAGTTTGGGATTGCCACATAAACCACATGGCTTCTTTTGTTAAAAGAAATTAAGTCACACTTTTTCTGTAAGAATATAAGCATTTTGAGCAAATAGTAATAATGTAAACAAACTTCAGATTTGGGTTCTCGGGTTCAAGAAATTCAGATAACATTGATCATGTCTTATCAGAGGGAAGTAAATAGGTTGGGGAAAATTTGGTTTTGCTCAATTTTATTGAATCTTGACTAGTTATTTCTGGGTTTGATTTTCTTTGTAATCATTCTTAAATTCATTTTTTTTGTTTAAAACATAACTGTTAACTTTTCTTTTTCCATCTTTCTCCCAAACATCCAACGTATTCGTCTGAGAATAATTATTATCCTATTAGAAATCTCTCTGGATCACCAGCAAATTTCATGCAATTAAACACTGAACAGGGCTTCTTAGAAAATAGGTGATATATTTTTATGAAATGTATATGTATTTTTTATCTGTACATCTTCTTACTTAAAATCAAATTGATGTGATTCCATTTGATGTCTCATAATAAAATATTTTCAGATCCAAATCAGCACGAGCCAAACAGATGCTGGTTTGCAGAGCCTGAATTTCTCTCATCGTCGAAAACCGGCTTTTGTGACGCGGGTCAGCAATGAAGAATATGAAAATATGCAGACTAATTTTGACCCACAGGCTATGCCTGATCAAGATGACGGAAGCAACTATGGCCTGTCCAACATAACATCAGGTCATCCTTCCTTGATGAAGCCCGAGCCGAAAGACTATGATGAATTTGAAGTGATAACCAATGAACTGGACACGATAGCCCGTCCCAATATAGGCCATGTCATAAGCTCAGAAGCAATGATCAGTCGTCAGCTGGTCACTGACCATATAGATCACGATATCCGAGAACAACCAAAAACACTTGACGATTCCTTGGTAATTCACGTGGAAGGTTCTGGACATCCGGAATTAATGCGGGATGCACATTCAAGTTCGGACCCTGATGTGGGTGGCATATGTGCAGTAAGTACAACCGATGTCCATCATGTTACATCAGGGGATGATGGCGATGGTGCTAGTGTTACAAGTGAAAGCAATAATTCTAATAGCGAACAGAGTATCTCTAGCCGAATGATGAATAAACGGTCGATACTCGGTCATCCAATTGTGAAAATGTCAAAATCTCCTCTCTCTCAGATTCCTGGGCAGACGAATCGACAACGGTTGATTATGCCACATAAAGTAACTGTGTCGACAAGTTCTTCGGCCACGTCATCATCATCGGCATTCACCCGGCACAACAATCGTGTGTGCTTGGTGGATTTTTCTACAGAGGAGCTCTTCACGCATCTAATGGCGCGAGATGATGTCTACCGCTGTGATTTCTGCTGCCTGCTGTTTCAGGATGCAGCCATGTACCATTTGCACCGAAGTATGCATGATAAGATGGATTGCCGTTGTTGTAATATTTGTGGAAAACTCTCCAAAGACAAACATGATTTCATTGCTCACTTTCTTTCAGAACACAAGTGAAAAAAAAATAGAGGAAAAAAATATCACTTTAAAAGAAAAATAAATGATTATTATTATTTTTGTTTAATTTTTAATTTTTTTTTCTTTTTAAATATGACATTTGTGTAGGTATTCATGATTACAAACTTGTCTGTTTTAGGGCCAATCTTCCAGAGGTGATTTTGGCCATTTTTGAACTTTGACTTCTGATGTCAGAGGACAGTTTATATGTGCCCAGCGTAACAAACTGTTTTCATGTTTTCCATTGTTTAGTAGAGAAACCTTTTAAGCATTCATAAAGAAATAATGAGATCTTAAGCCTCACCTAGTCTGACACAAGGCTATAACAGTAGAGCAACCAAGTACAAGTCATTTAAATTATTTTTTTTTTGTAATACATGAAGAATATGAAAAGACTCGCCATTAAGTTACTACTATGCCATTGTTTTCCTTTAATTATACCTGTGGCAGAACATGTTTTTGCCTCAAATTGGCCAGACCATTCAAGGAAGCCAGTGGTGGAGATCGATTCACCTGTTGTTACTGATGATTCTAGAGTTGAACATCTGTGGGCCTGACTGCATATATGTGTGCATGTAAGAAAAACTATTGGACAGATATATAAACAGCCACCCCAGAGGGGAGTAGGGCAGTCTCTGATACACTACAGATCAAAGATATAAGGACCCTGTTTGAGACAAGGAATGACTGAGATCACTTTTCTCACCCACACACACACACACCCCCCAAGTGAAACTATCAAGAGTTGAATATAATGTTAAGCAGCAAAAGGTCCAGGCCTTGTGTAATTTGTTTGGTCAGCTCCTGTTAACATTTAACCAGCACACCCACTCACGTTGGTAAACTCTTAAGTAACTTGCGTTTCATAAAATTATTTAACCAGTTGTTTTACAGAGAAAAGGCAAGGTGGTGTACAGGTTACCAATTAGTAATAGTCTTCTGAAAGACGTGAATCCAATTTTTTTTTTTACTTGCTACTATTACTAATCTTAACTATAACTTTGTTCAGTTCATTCTGTTTCGGGAGGCACTCTTACCAGTGATACAGCATAAATCAATACTTTCTGCCCATTGAAATTGAAAGGTAAAATATAGTGTGTGTGTGTGTGTGCGTATTTGAGCAGCATTCCCTCTTTTATACAAGCTTCATTAAAGACAAGACACTGCATTTAAACTTTTTATTATATTTTTCTTACATATCTTACAAGAGATTTCTTTTTTGGACAGTGTGTAAGAACTGACCAAATGATCTTTTGGGTCTATGTATTTTCAGCAAACAGATTAGCCAAAAGCCTTTCGACCCAAAGATCATTTCATCTAATGGATTATCCAAAAGAAATCAGACTCAAAGATGATCATATAACATTTGAAGTAATATATATATATATATATTTAACATTCAACACAACATGTTTAAAAGAAAAGTTTCTGCCAAATCACACACACACACACACACACACATATATATGGTATAAAATGACAATTGGAAAAATCTTAGATCCTGCCAACGCGTTTCGTCTTCCGACTTTTTCATGGCAAAAATTAGATCGAAATATCTGTTGTTATAGTTACGTTAGTTGATCTGGGAATTTAACTAATATATATATATATATATATATATATATATATATATATATATATATATAGCTTTAGTTAGCAATCCTTTTAGTGTCGGTTTCATGATAAAAAGACTTTGGATGGGAAGGAAAACCCATGACAGCTTAACCCAGTCATTATATTTGATGTCTGCCAAGAGGCGTGTACTGGCTGATATTGCCTCCCTATCAGACACCATTGAAGCTAGCTCCTGCGGAGGGCTCTTGATTGGCCGTTCATCACAATAGGTAGTGAAGCGTAGATGCGATAGGCAACAATAAACTACAGAAGAAGTCAAAATTGATCACTGCATTTAAGTATTGCATTAATA
>OZ038514.1:20154101-20176601 GCA_964036315.1 Acanthosepion esculentum
CATCTCAAAAATATAAACAAAATTTAATCATTAATTCTCCAAGTTCACCTGCCACTAGCATCAATTAGTTCTATGCCCAATTTTTCTCTATCCTTCTGAAAAATATCCTCCCAAGTCATCTTGGGCCATCTTGCTGCCCTCCAACCTCACCCCATGGACCAGTTTGATAAGCTCCTTGTTGCGCTTAAAATAGCCTGCCCAGCATAGACTATGTTTCTGCAGTAGTAACTCCAGGTATGTCATGATTGAAGTCTGCCATCAGTAGGACCAATGTCTTTCAGGCATTGAGCAATCTCTGGTTTTTGACTGTAAGGCAGCAGCTGGCAAAATTTATTCCATGCAACTTGGTAATGTCTTTCCACCTGAATTAGGATTGTGGGTGGTGTCAATCAACATTTTGAATTTTGATATTGGACCTTCTGGAGTTTTTTTTTTTTTTTCTCTCTCTCTCTCTCTCTCTCTTTTCTTTTTCTTTTAAAGGTGTTATACTGTCCTTAATACAACATGGAGTCTTTGTGTCAACTGCATTTCATGTGATATTGGAAATTACATTTAATTACTTTGATCACATTTGTTTGTGTTTTTATTACTCTGTTCAGCAGGTTCAAGTCTCATCTCTGGCTATCTTTTAAATTCAAACACAATTTGATGAAAACATTACATTCATTCTGCAGGTACAATTTCTTTAAACAGAACTTTTTATCCTACCAATATTTGATCAAAATATTACATTCACTATTACTTTGTATCAATCCATAGCACTCAAAATGGAGCCCGAGCTGTTTAATCTGGCACCATTGATTCCAGCCCATTGCCAGACCACAGAAAATGCCAGACGACAGAAATCACCTTTTAGTTCATTGAACATATATATTACTGTGTTATCAAAGGTAGAACAAAACTTAAAACAGAAAATAAAAGAATCATTAACACTTCCAAGCAAGGTTTTTATTGTTTCATGCAATATAAAGGCTAAAAACAAAGCCAAAATAAATAATATTTACTTATACTGAATGGGTAAAAATGCAGCTATATATAAGAAATGAGCAAGGCCATATCACCAAAACACTCTGCTGCTGTAGAAAGTTGTAAACAACGTAGTGCCACCCTCATAGTCGCTCAACAAACTAATGGTGGCAGATTTTTTTTTTTTTTTAAAGTTCTGTATTAAACATTTCAGTTATTAATCTGTAGTAACTGAGGGGGTGATCAGTTTATTACTTAATAAGAATAGAAAACTGATCTCCCACTTTATGTCCATTAGAATTTAATATTAATCTTTATTTACTTTAATGGAAATAGATGTTGCAATATTGTTTTAAATATATTTTGATTCATAAACAAACATTGAGCAAGGCCATACCACCAAAACACTCTGCTGCTGTGGAAAGTTGTAAACAACATGTGGTGCTGGCCTCATAGCCTCTCAACAGACTAATGATTGACCATGTGGGTTACTGGACCATGGAATGGCAGATTAAAGTGTTTGGACTGTACATGGTAGATGTATAATATATGGGTTAGAAATGTTTGGTTGAGTAGTCACTATATATTCTAACTTTTGGGATATCTGATCATCTGACCTGGCTATGCAACTATAAAGTTTGAAGCTGACAACTCGGACCTAATACAGCAGATCTGTGTTATCAAGCAAGAGTTTTGATTGGGAATATATTTGCAACTTCAAGAAGCAATTGCATGCGTGTACATCTTTCAAGTAAAGGTTTTGATATGAAACTCCTGACAAAAATTGACTCCGAAGTTAAGATTTCATTTTCATTTTTCAGGTTTTAAATGTTGATTTGTTTCATTATATGATTTCTCTGAGTGATCAACCTGTAGATGCTTTCCACACAGCAATGGCCAACAAGCTAGTCTTACAAGCCATTAATCATGATTTCATTCCTCAGTGAGTGCTCTACTATTGTGATCCTGTGCCAAACCCAGCTTTGTAAATATTCTGAAATATCTTTTTTGCATCTCACTCCCTCACACACACACACACGCACACACCATATATACTCATGTATCATGGGACCTTTGAATACCTAATTTTGAAGCTAATTTGACTGCAGTAAATGGATATGTAGTTTGGTCAACAGTGTAGCTAGGGCCAGCAGTACATATGCTAATTTTATATCTTGTGTATGATGCGACCCCCTTAAAATTAACTTCAAAGTTAGGTCTTCGAAAGTTGCATGATATGTGAGTATATATACTGTGTGTGTGTATATATATATATTGTATATATTTAGGCAGGTTTGATTGAATAGATTACAAACATTATGTCTGCTTATTTTGATCATAATCCTTTCCTATTCACAAATATTTTTCCATATATTACAATTGAATGAGGCAAGAAATGCTCTGTAACAGTGAGAATCACTTTTATTTCCCAGATGGAAAGTACTTGTGAAATAAGTGATTCTCACTGTTACATTGTATTTCTTGCTTTATTTAATTGTAACGTACAGAAAAACATTTGTGAATATGTAAGGATTATGATCAAAATGAGCAGACATAATGTTTGTAATTTATTCAATCTGACTCACACACATACACATATATATGTCTGTATGTATATAATAAATTGAGATCAAATATAGATCTCCAGCAGCAAGGCCTCTGATCAGGAGGTTTTGAGGGGTATGGAAGCACTTCTTAATTGCTGTTGTTCCCAGGTCCACTGGACCCAGGGTGGTAGCACCTGTTAGGGTCCCAGCTATGGGTAAAGACTGAACCTCATTAAAGTGGGATCAAAACATGAAAAATATAAGAACAAATTACAAAAAATTACCAGCAATACATTTTTGGAAAAAAAAATGCCAATACTCACAAGAAAATAAATTCTGGCCTTAAATGACCCATAAGGAGTTGATATAACATTAATCAAACCAAATAAATATAGATCAAATATATTCAATAGAATGATAGGATAAGGAACAAATGTTTCGTATTTGCTCATGATCCTATTACATGTGAATAATAAAGACAAAAGGTCATTATTGTACTTGTTGTTATAATTGAGGCATTGGGGTGTGTACCACCAAAGCTAAAGGTTTACATAAAGTAAATCAGAATAAAACCTAGTATCCTGTCGCTTCAGAAGTCTTCATTGCTTGGCTCTGCAAATATACAGCAAAAGTTGATATCTGAGTTTGTATGACTTATGGTGAACACCCATAATGGAAGATCTCCACTTGAAACTTAAAAACTATGTGGAAGATGATAATAATGGTAATAATTATTTGAATGGTGTCAGAAATGTTGGAGTGACTATACTGTAGAATTTCCCAATCTTCACAGACAGGAAAATTGATGCAAATGGACCAGACAGTCCAAAGATTTCAATAAAGGAACCTGGCAACTAATTGATATGACTTGTTCACAGGATTCCAATGTTTCTAAAAAGAAAAATTTCAAAGACTGTCAAATTATAAGGACCTGCAAATTTAAGTAACAAAAAAATTTTTTTTTTTCCTATTGCCTTTTGTTCCCTAAGGGTTACTGGTTGGGCTAGGAACTTTTCAAAATCTCTAGGTATGATTTGAAAGTAAATTTACTTTTGGAGATGCTTCAAACTTTATGATATGCAAGTTCTTAAAATGGAAGTAAATGTTTATTTATTTGAGGGTGTGCTGAAAAGTTGTTGAACCAAACAAGAATGGGTTCAATAATAAATTCAGATGTAATTTGGCCCTAGAACTTTCAGCTCTCACTCTCTCGCTCACACACATGGACACTTGAAGATGATAAATAAAAAAAACATTATTTTTTAACTTTTTACTGAACTTTTCATGTTATCTACAAGAGAGGAAAATAAATATATTTCAATTCCAGATCTTGTGCTTTCAATATTTTTTCTTGACTGGTTAGGTTATTCCTGTTTTTAATTTTTAATCCGTAATCACCACAGTGCAGATCATAATCATTGTCACCTCCATGATCCTTTCATTAGTTGTATAGTATGTGTTTCACCATGGTTATATATGGTTTTGAATTCAGAGTCATCCTTCTCTTACACTGGTTGCCAACCAAGGCTCAAGAGCCCAGTTTCTGGGGGGGGGGGTATCTTTCCCAAGGGTATTTGTACAAAAATGAATGTAATGAAACTCAACTTGAATTTGAACTTTGCTCTCTGATTTCTCATTCCAAGATGCTATATCTTACACCACCTGCACATCATTTAGTTTTTAAATATTTTTTGTTTGACATTATAATTTGCTATTTGTGCATTTCTTTAAAAAAAAAAAAAAAATTGTAAAACAACATCCAAAGCATATTTTTAGTGGATATGTGACTGTGTTGACACTTCTGTTTCTCTAATGGCAAAAGTGAATACAAGTTTGTTTTTTTTTTTCTTAAACAGTGAAATTAATGTCAACTGACCAAAATTGAGAAGTCTGAGTAAAGAAAAATGTGTCTCCAGACAGGAATTGAACATGTATTCCCTTTACCCGTAAGTGATATCAAATCCAACAACAATATGTGACGTCCTCTGGTTGCGATGCCAATATGTGACACTGCACTGTCGGCCTGTGGTCAACTCCCAGTTGCGGCGTGAAGCTGTAAGGTTTCTTCCACCAATGTTTTGGGGTTGACTCTTTGTCGCTGCCACTAGCTTGTGTCCCGGTCGATCTGGTTGTTCCCAGTTCGATACCAGCTTCGTCGTTTCCAGCTCACTTCCAACGTCTGGTTACCGAAGTAACTACTTTGATCTCAAGTCTAACTTACCCATGTTGTGACTTTGATCTTGGGTAGACAAAATCAATCAGGCATCGGGCCTTATTGTAAGATGAATCCAGGGTGAAGGTGATATCGCACAAGTGTAAGTAAAAGAAACAATGACAAAACCCAAGAGGTTCAGGTATGTTGAGAAATAACAAATTATCTTTATCCGCCTGTTATATACAGGAGTGTGTATCTCTCCCAGCCTGTTTCTATGGATTTGTGACACTTTTGCGTTTCTTAAGCGAGTTTTGGTATCTTAAGCCGTTCGTCAATATAACTTGCTTTTGGTAGGAAAACAAAGTCGAAAGGGCGTGGATCTCTTGGTCAGCTTCTGCGAGGCGCTACTCTCTGAGCCCAACTGCTCTCTGTTGATCTCAGTCTGCGTCTCTAACTGGAACTGTCTAACTGCCTGGGGACGTTCGTTTATATGGATACTGACCAAAACACGGTGTGGGGCCTGACATGGTTTGGGTTCCTCGATAATTCTCAATTCCCAACAAGAATTCTCTTTGTTCTTAGGCCAGGAAAATTAATTACTTCCCATTTTTGGAAGATTAATCACTTTCCATTTCAAGGGGTTCTCCCTTGTCCGTGAGGGGAGGTTGGAGGAGAATTATCCTCCTAGACTCTTCCTCTCTCACATTGGTATCTCATACCAATCCTCTCAGTTACTTTGTTTTTAAGAAATTAATTTCGTTTTGCCTTGAAAAAGTCCACGCTGGATGAAACGTGTCAACTAATAATACAGTTTTTCCTATTGTCTTTCACCATTTTATATATATATATATATATATATATATATATATTAGTGATATCTGTCATATACAAATCCATGAATGTGTTATGGGTTAACACCATAAATGTGTTCATTTTTACATATATATATATATATATATATATTAGTGATATCTGTCATATACAAATCCATGAATGTGTTATGGGTTAACACCATAAATGTGTTCCTTTTTACATATATATATATATATATATATATGTGTGTGTGTGTGTGTATGTATATGTATGTATATATATATATGTACACATCAGAAATCAAAAGTAAAGTTTTGGGGTTACCTTCTGGACTCAAAGAATTGTCTAAAAAAAAAAAATCTGACGGTTTCATGCCTTCTTCAAAACTAATGTACTAGCTCACTTAAGGCCAGAGGGATTTTCTCTTCCTGAAGGGCTTTATGTATTCAATAATAATAATGAAATTAACACATTATTGCATAAAGTTTCCTTGATATTTTATTTTTGCTTTTTTTCCAAATTTATTTTACTGACTAATGATAATCTTAGAGCTGGAATATTTGAAATTTTAGGTAAACCTTTATCTAAAGAAATTGTTGGAGTTGAAAGATTGATGTAACCTAAATCTGTCACTCCAACACACACTAAACATCCCCCAATCAACACATGTATCGATACCACCAAATCCTGCAAGAAGACTGACTAGAAATATAATACACAAACATACAGGAACATCATCATTCCACTATCATCATCAAGAATTAAACTCCTGAGTGCTACCAGACAGACACAAAAATGCCCATTAGAATCGAAATACGCTCGCACACACATACATTACAAGACAAAGACACTTTAGGTCTACCTGACCAATGAAAAACAAATACAGAACTCAAATTAACAGAAGTTTCTTTTCCATAACTGATTTCCCAAAAGTTCTCATGAAGCTTAAATAAAAGTGAAATATGTTAAAATTATAAACGTTTTCTATTTATTTCTTATTCTATCATTTTATTTATATATATATATATATATATATATATATATATATATATACTAAAAAGAAAAATCGTACGCAACACTAGAATCAGACCAGTGCTTGGATATTTTTTTAAAGTGCTCAATTCAGAAAATTTGAATTTGTAAAGCTAGTAATAAAAGGTCAAAACACGGGTAGTGCGTTGCGTGTGCATTTTTCCTTATCTTAACATACACACACAATAGAGGCAAAAGGTTTGGGAACACACTGGATTTCTTTACATACAAACACCTTAAAATAAGATATTTTTGTATTTTTTTTTTGTTTAATGTAAATGATAAAATATCAGTAACTACAGTTTATTTGGTTTTATTTTGACAAAAAGCATTTAACTATAAAAAAAACTTATCATACAACAGCATCATATTTTGTTTTCATCAATAAAACCACAACCTGCCTTAATTACTACTTTACAAATTCTTGGCATTCTTTTCAACAGTTAAAAAAAAAAGAAGCTAGATGGCAGCCTTTCCTAAGCATTCTTCAGTCAATGAAAAATCTCACTCTAGGTATTGTCTTCAAACTCTCCTATCCAATTCATCCTATACTAATTCAATGGGAGAGGGGTTAGAAGACTGAGGTGTCCAAGTCAAAATTTCAAAAATAATTTTTTTTCTTTTGACCTCAGGTTATTTTGACATAATTTAGAAGCATGTTTTGTATCTTGTCTAGTTAAAAGGTGATTTTTTTTTTTCAAATATGTGTAAACCACATGGTATAGCAATCTATGCAAAAATCGAATGATATTGTTGCTTTTCGATTCCCTTGCCCTGAATCAAATCTTCAGCTCTCTCCCCCTTCCAAAGACCCACCACCATGCTTAACTGTTGGAACACATTCATCATTCAGTCTTTCTCCTGGCTTTCTTCTTATACACTATCTCCTCTTACTAACAAAAGATTCAAATTTGGACTCATTTGTCCACAATAAACTTTGCACATCTTTCAATGTTCAGTTCTGTTACTTTTTTGTTCATAACAATCCTTTCTGCTTACTCACCTTCCATGACAGAGGTTTCTTGGTAGCTATGCACAACCTGAACCTCTACTGATCTAAGTCATTTTTTCACAGTTGTCAAGAGGAATTAAGTTCATCTGTCAACTCTGGAGCAGTCTTCCTCTCAATAAACACCTGTTTACCTTCAGCTGTAGTTGTCACTTTTGGTGCTCCATATCTTTTTCTGTTAACATTTGCACCTGTTTCTAACTGCCTTTGTAACAAATATTGCACCCCATGTCTAGAAATCTTCAACTTCTTGGCAATTTGTCTTTGAGAGTAGCCTTCTTTGAATAAAATTTCAATTTGTACCCTTACCTCAATGCTTAGCTACTTTGATTTTGTGCAAATTACTTCAAAATTTAAAAAAAAAACCATGAAAATACTGTTGTAATGGCACAATCTTGTTTTTCTTCAGAAACACATGTTTTTACAACATTAGTCAGTGCTGAGGTGACATTTAGAACTTATATTAACATTTAACTTAGTTGAATATTAATGGTAATCTGAAAAAGTCTGCTGAGGGTTAATTGTGAAAAACAAATTATGTTTCTCATATAAAATATTCATAATTTAGCACGCCCTGTCAGCTGGGGTTTCAAAATACGTCAACTGCACCTCTACTGAGAGGTAAGATCACCCTGACAAGACCACCTGTTTGTTGTGGGTGGCAAACCATAATATCTAAGGCCAGGATCCTGGTGGTTGAGGGCTTCAGGAGTGAGATACTTCTGAACCCCAACACACCACTTTGGCCCTTACTTGGTCCAGATGGGTGGTCGAAGAGGCCCAATCTGATCAGTCAGCTGGTCAGGCCAAGCCCTAGTGCCTATAACTATATCAACTGATGCAGCACTTCATAACTGAATACAATACCCCAAATATACACCAGGATAAAATACCAATTTATAGGTGTTGGAAGGCAATAGCTGAGGGTCAATCAGTTCAAAGAGATTTAGACTTAGATATTTGGGAAATGCAACGAATGGTCTAACAAATGTTCAGAGTCTCTCTCAAATATGAGTGTACTGGTTTGTGTAGCCTTGACATGTCAAAGTGACTAGGTTTCCTCCTTGACACATCCCAATGTTGGGGTCCGAGGCGGGTGGAGAGGACAAGCAGTGAGTTTTTTCTATATACATGATCGCCTAAGCATGTATCATGCATGGCACATAACTGACTGAGACATGGGGCATGAACATTGAGTGCTGATATTTACGAGCAGGTTGAATGCTAAAGGGTTAAGTTAAAACTTTAAAAAGATTGTGAAAATTTTAGTATTTTGTTAATATCTCTTAACAGAACATTTTAAAAAAAAATTTTTTTATGGTGATCACTAATTGTGAATGATTGACGTAAAAGTGAACCAAGGAAAGAATATTCATTTTGTTTCTGTTGTAGAGTAGCTAGCACCCCTTCAGCACTCTACTTTAATATTTGGACTGATCTTACTTTGTTCGGCTATACAGCATTTGACTCTACTCTATTCCTTGTAAGTTGTCTTGTTAATTGTTTTGTTGCTTATTGTTCTGTGTTTTATGTATGTACCTGTTAGCACCGGATACTGGTGCTGAATAAATATATTAAGCACTCATTATTCTGTGTATCATTCATCTCGACGATAAAACAATTTGCAACTAATAAAAATTCTCTCTCTCTCTCTCTCTCTCTCTCTCTCTCTCTATATATATATATATATATATATATATATATATATATACACACCCACACACACACACACACACACACACAAGGAAAACTTATCATGTTTTGTACTCTGATGGACTTTATGAAGGCAATTCTAATCTGTTAATTGTCTGTGTTCTCCTTCATAAGCCATAGTGGTATTTTAGTAACAATATTTATTAATAATTAAGCTTAATGATAATTTTGGTGAATTTGTGTTGTAAAGTAGCTAGCACCCCTTCAGCACTCTACCTGATGGTTGTTGCTAGCACCCCTTCAGCACTCTACCAGATGGCCTGGCTCATAGCCTTAAATAGTTTACAATTAAGGACTTCAACAGTTGATTAATAAGTTGATAGTAAGCTGATTAATATTCGGACGGATTTTACTTTGTTTGGCTATACAGCATTTGACTCTCCTCTATTCCTTGTAAGTTGTCTTGTTAATTGTTTGTAACTTATTGTTCTGTGTTTTTTGTATGTATCCGTTAGCACCGGATGCTGGTGCTGAATAAATATATTAAGCCCTCATTCTTTTCCGTGTATCATTCACCTTGATGATACAACAGTTTCCATGACTCTTTCAATGATGACTGAATTTTTATTGATGAATGTTGATTTAGTTTGTACATGCAGAGAACTTAGACTCATTTCAAACATGGCAATTTACTAAGCGTAGCTTAGATGTAGCACAAAAGTATGGAGCACACAGTGAGAATAATTCTTACTACTCAGTTTTAATTGATCTAGTGAGACAAGCTTATTAACAATTATACCTTTCATTCCAAACTCTGTGCTGTGCCAGAAAGTTTTTCTTGTCTGAGTCCATCCTTCAAATCTATAAATCAACCATCTGTCCTTGCATGGAATATTGCTGTCATATATGGTCTGGTGTTCCCAATGTACATCTCGAGGTCCTTGACAAAATCCAGAGATGAATATGCAAGATGATAGGCCCTGATCTGGCATCTAGTCTACAATCGCCATCCCATAGACATGCCATGGCCTCCCTCTGTCTCTTCTACAAGTATTTCTATGGCAACTGTTCCAACGAGCTACTTTTGCTGGTTCCTGGACTACATGAATTTAAGTGAGCTACCAGGCTGGCATCTCGGTCCTACCCTTTCATAGTCAAAATGGTTAAATGTTACCATCTTCTATTCAAACAGTTTCTTCTCCTGCACTTCCTGTCTGTTGAACTCCCTTCCCCTTACTTGCTTCCCAATGATTATAATCTTTAGATATTCAAGTGTAATGTCAATCGACATCTGACTCCCTGAGCTTGTTCCCCGTCCTTCTCTGTATCCTTTCCTCAAGCACGCCTCTTTACTCTTGTTCTCAATCCTCTGCAACCCCTTGCATGCTAGTAGCACTCCTGCCTTGCTTGGGGTGAATCGCCTTAAAAAAAAACATGAAACCAAAGATTCAAATCCAACAGTTCATGGTTGAATATAAACCTTAGTTTCTTGCAGTGTACTGAACTGTTATGCTATATCAGTCTTATCAGGAAATGCTGGACAATCACCTCACAGATGAAGAAATCTACAAAAAATAAATCTTTGGAACTTTTCAATTTTCAAACATTTGTGGATAAGAGACTTTGAGCTTTTATTAATTTGGTCCTGTATACCTGCAAGAAGACAGAATGCGAGGTTGCTAGCGAAAGAGGACAGCTTACAAATCAAATAAGTATAATAATTTAAATATCTGGGAAGTGTTCTAACAGAGGACGGAAAGTGCGACACTGAGATCCGAAGACGTATTGGGATGGCCAAAGATGCATTCCAAATGCTAAGTAGAGTATTAAGAGACAGAAAAATGCCGTTAGAAACAAAGAAAAGGGCACTGGACTGTTACGTGATATGCAATGTAAATATCTGGGAAGTGTTCTAACAGGGGACGGAAAGTGCGACACTGAGATCCGAAGACGTATTGGGATGGCCAAAGATGCATTCCAAAAGCTAAGCAGAGTATTAAGAGACAGAAAAATGTCGTTAGAAACAAAGAAAAGGGCACTGGACTGTTACGTGATATGCAATGTAAATATCCGGGCAGTGTTGTAACAGGGGACGGAAAGTGCGACACTGAGATCCGAAGACGTATTGGGATGGCCAAAGATGCATTCCAAAAGCTAAGCAGAGTATTAAGAGACAGAAAAATGTCATTAGAAACAAAGAAAAGGGCACTGGGCTGTTACGTGATATGCAATGTAAATATCTGGGAAGTGTTGTAACAGGGGACGGAAAGTGCGACACTGAGATCCAAAGACGTATTGGGATGGCCAAAGATGCATTCCAAATGCTAAGTAGAGTATTAAGAGACAGAAAAATGTCGTTAGAAACAAAGAAAAGGGCACTGGACTGTTACGTGATATGCAATGTAAATATCTGGGAAGTGTTCTAACAGGGGACGGAAAGTGCGACACTGAGATCCAAAGACGTATTGGGATGGCCAAAGATGCATTCCAAATGCTAAGCAGAGTATTAAGAGACAGAAACATTTCGTTAGAAACAAAGAAAAGGGCACTGGACTGTTACTTGATATGCAATGTAAATATCTGGGAAGTGTTCTAACAGGGGACGGAAAGTGCGACACTGAGATCCAAAGACGTATTGGGATGGCCAAAGATGCATTCCAAATGCTAAGCAGAGTATTAAGAGACAGAAACATTTCGTTAGAAACAAAGAAAAGGGCACTGGACTGTTACTTGATATGCAATGTAAATATCTGGGAAGTGTTCTAGCAGGGGACGGAAAGTGCGACACTGAGATCCGAAGACGTATTGGGATGGCCAAAGATGCATTCCAAATGCTAAGCAGAGTATTAAGAGACAGAAACATTTCGTTAGAAACAAAGAAAAGGGCACTGGACTGTTACTTGATATGCAATGTAAATATCTGGGAAGTGTTCTAGCAGGGGACGGAAAGTGCGACACTGAGATCCGAAGACGTATTGGGATGGCCAAAGATGCATTCCAAAAGCTAAGCAGAGTATTAAGAGACAGAAAAATGTCGTTAGAAACAAAGAAAAGGGCACTGGACTGTTACGTGATATGCAATGTAAATATCTGGGAAGTGTTCTAACAGGGGACGGAAAGTGCGACACTGAGATCCGAAGACGTATTGGGATGGCCAAAGATGCATTCCAAAAGCTAAGCAGAGTATTAAGAGACAGAAAAATGTCGTTAGAAACAAAGAAAAGGGCACTGGACTGTTACGTGATATGCAATGTAAATATCTGGGAAGTGTTCTAACAGGGGACGGAAAGTGCGACACTGAGATCCGAAGACGTATTGGGATGGCCAAAGATGCATTCCAAATGCTAAGTAGAGTATTAAGAGACAGAAAAATGTCGTTAGAAACAAAGAAAAGGGCACTGGACTGTTACGTGATATGCAATGTAAATATCTGGGAAGTGTTGTAACAGGGGACGGAAAGTGCGACACTGAGATCCGAAGACGTATTGGGATGGCCAAAGATGCATTCCAAATGCTAAGTAGAGTATTAAGAGACAGAAAAATGTCGTTAGAAACAAAGAAAAGGGCACTGGACTGTTACGTGATATGCAATGTAAATATCAGTGAAGTGTTCTAACAGGGGACGGAAAGTGCGACACTGAGATCCGAAGACGTATTGGGATGGCCAAAGATGCATTCCAAAAGCTAAGCAGAGTATTAAGAGACAGAAAAATGTCGTTAGAAACAAAGAAAAGGGCACTGGACTGTTACGTGATATGCAATGTAAATATCTGGGAAGTGTTCTAACAGGGGACGGAAAGTGCGACACTGAGATCCGAAGACGTATTGGGATGGCCAAAGATGCATTCCAAAAGCTAAGCAGAGTATTAAGAGACAGAAAAATGTCGTTAGAAACAAAGAAAAGGGCACTGGACTGTTACGTGATATGCAATGTAAATATCTGGGAAGTGTTCTAACAGGGGACGGAAAGTGCGACACTGAGATCCGAAGACGTATTGGGATGGCCAAAGATGCATTCCAAAAGCTAAGCAGAGTATTAAGAGACAGAAAAATGTCGTTAGAAACAAAGAAAAGGGCACTGGACTGTTACGTGATATGCAATGTAAATATCTGGGAAGTGTTCTAACAGGGGACGGAAAGTGCGACACTGAGATCCAAAGACGTATTGGGATGGCCAAAGATGCATTCCAAAAGCTAAGCAGAGTATTAAGAGACAGAAAAATGTCGTTAGAAACAAAGAAAAGGGCACTGGACTGTTACGTGATATGCAATGTAAATATCTGGGAAGTGTTCTAACAGGGGACGGAAAGTGCGACACTGAGATCCGAAGACGTATTGGGATGGCCAAAGATGCATTCCAAATGCTAAGTAGAGTATTAAGAGACAGAAAAATGTCGTTAGAAACAAAGAAAAGGGCACTGGACTGTTACGTGATATGCAATGTAAATATCTGGGAAGTGTTCTAACAGGGGACGGAAAGTGCGACACTGAGATCCGAAGACGTATTGGGATGGCCAAAGATGCATTCCAAAAGCTAAGCAGAGTATTAAGAGACAGAAAAATGTCGTTAGAAACAAAGAAAAGGGCACTGGACTGTTACGTGATATGCAATGTAAATATCTGGGAAGTGTTGTAACAGGGGACGGAAAGTGCGACACTGAGATCCAAAGACGTATTGGGATGGCCAAAGATGCATTCCAAATGCTAAGTAGAGTATTAAGAGACAGAAAAATGCCGTTAGAAACAAAGAAAAGGGCACTGGACTGTTACGTGATATGCAATGTAAATATCTGGGAAGTGTTGTAACAGGGGACGGAAAGTGTGACACTGAGATCCGAAGACGTATTGGGATGGCCAAATATGCATTCCAAAAGCTAAGCAGAGTATTAAGAGACAGAAACATTTCGTTAGAAACAAAGAAAAGAGTACTGAACTGTTACGTAATATCAGTCCTCCCTATATGGCAGTGAATGCTGGACAGTCTCCGCAGAGATGAAGAAGAGACTTGAAGCAACAGAAATGTGGCTCTACAGAAGGACATTGAGAATACCATGGACCGAACATGTGAGCAATGACAAAGTTCTAGAAAAAATGGAAACAAAAAGGTCAGTTATATTTAACATCAGAAAGGGTCAGTTGAAATTTTTAGGGCAAATAATGAGGAAAGAGGGCTTGGAAAATTTGATACTCACAGAACAAGTAGGCCAGAGAAAAACAACGCATTACCTACCTAGCAAGCCTGGATGGCAGAGTAAGGTTTAGGAGAGATAACAAAAGACAGAATTTATTAAGATCTACAAAGGAGAGACATGATAGCCAACGTCTTGACAGGACACAGCACTTAGATGAAGTATAAAACCCATTTTTTTTTAGATAATGCCAGAATAAATAAGTGTCCTGATTTTGTAAAAGTAACATCTGAGTTTAATTTCTCTCTTAAATCTTTAGCCCCATATTGTTATATGTTGAATCCAATAAAGAATGGTTTTTATAAAATAAAATTAGTAAACAGTAGGAATCCTCCAGATAGTATTTTAAGTTGTCTAAATACAATCACTGAATTACAAACAGATATTTTTGCTATATTTTTTGCTATTTATCTAGAGCTACTTGATAAAATTCAAAAATTCATCAGCAATATTACTGGTCCTGATCTGGCAGCTTGGCTTCAGTCACATTCCCACCACTGTAAGGTTGCTTCCCAGTGCTTTTTCTATAAATATTTCATGGTAATTGTTCTGATGAGCTCTTTGCTATGGTACTTAGACTTTTAGAATTTAAGTGCAATACTAGACTGGTATTGAAATCTCATCAATTTACAGTTGAGTTGGCTACTAGATGTAACTGTAAGTTCTATGCTAAGTTTCTTTTCTCACACTTCTTGTGTAGGGAACTCCCTACCAACTCCATGCTTTTCAGCCAATTTTAATCTTCAAAAATTTAAATGCAATGTCACTTGCTATCTACTGTCCTGCTGATTACTCATCTTTTGTTCTCGCTCCTTAGAAATGTTTCTGTTTCTAACTCTTCGCCCAGTAACCCCTGGTGTCTTAGTCGCTTTACTGCATTGCTTGGGGTGAACTCAATTAAAAAAAAATATAATATAAAAAAATAATATGACCCACAATTTAATCAATTGGGGTGCTGGACCAATATTAATTACTTCCAGTTAAATGTTTTTTGAAAACTACATTTGGTACCTCAACTTCATAAGTTTAAGCTTAGTTACTAGATTGGCAGTTAAGTCCCATCATTTTACAGTTGAAACAGCTAGATGTAACCATAAGTTCCATGTTAACAATTGCTTCTTGCTTTCCTGTTAACTACGATCTTCAAAGATTTAAACACAACATCAGTTGTTGTTTTACATCTTTTTGAATTCTTTTCTTTTATTGTCCTTTCTCTTTTAATATTGTTTTCTCTGTTCACTCTCAGGAATCCCTTGCATCTTAATGGCATCTGGCAGGAAGGTCTTTAATCAGGAGATTAGAGGAATTGAGGAGCATGGAGCCAGCTCTTAATTACTGACCCAGGGCGGTAGCACTTGTTAGGGCCCCAGCTATGGGTAAATAGTGATCCTCCCAAACAAAAACATAATGTTATTCAAGTTTATAGCAAAATGAACAACAATACATTTTACCTGTAGTTGAAGGCATGCATTTGCATTCAAGATATTTAGATTTCAGCATTAAATAACCCGTAGAGGTTGATATGCTGCTAAACAAAATCCACTAACATGAAAGAACTCTTTCATGGCATTCCAAAATATAACTTCAACAAAACTACAACATGAAACACATATACCATCACATGTAGTAATTATGTCCACATAAACATGTATATGCCCAAAAGCAGAGTATCATCTACCATGTATTCAATTGTGAAAGCAGAATAACATATTTTTATTACTTCAAAGCTCCCAAGAAAATTTAATTTCAGCATTAAATGATCCATAAGGAGTTGATATATCATTAAACAAAGCAAAAAAAAACAACATCTTAGTGACTTTGTCACCTTCTCTGAGTGAAATGATTTTTAAAAATGCTTTTTTTTTTAAAGAACTTTTTTATTAAGCTTTTGGATAAAAAAATAACTTTGACTGGAAAAAGTTTTATTTTTATTTGAAAAAAATTGACTTTACCTCAAGGAATAATAATGTATGAGTGTTTGTAATGATAAAAAAGCACATTTGGTCTAAAGTTATAAAGGAAATACATGTTTGAATAAAATATTTAGGTAATATTTTACTCTCAGGGACCTCTTGCATCATAGTGGCATCTGGCAGCAAGGCCTCTGATCAGGAGATTGGAGGCTTTGAAGGGCATGGAACCTCCTCTTAATTGCTGTTCATCTCAGGTTCACCTTGACCTGGGGTGGTAGCACCTGTTAGGGTCCCAGCAATAGGCAAATATACTTTCAATTTCTAGGCCAGTTGATATTAATTTCCATGTTTGAAAAGCAGATGCGTACTCACTAAATACAATGCTTATAATAGTATGAAATATATATATATGTTATCATAGTGTCATTACATGATGTGGTTAACAAGCTGGTTTCATAGAAAATTACTATAGTGTAGTGAGTTCCATCCCTACACTGAAGAGCTGAGTTCCAATTGCAGTTGGGTTTGTTCACTTACATGTAAATCCCCTTGTGAAAATTCAACTCTTCTCCTCCTGGCTATGGGTTAATTAGTAGAACTTGTATCAGTAAAAATCATTATCTCCGAAAAATTCTTACAATCTAAAAATATTTTCTGGCTTAAAACTCTGCAAAGGGTTGATAAACCATAAAAAAAAGAAAATCAGTCAATCAATCCATCCCCCTTACATTTTTCTTATGCTATGCTTAATATTTCCATATTGTATTTTATTTATTTATTGACAAATGTGGTGTAAATCTAAACTGACTCCTTTTTCCTATATATCTAAGCCAATGTTTCTCAACCTTTTTAAGCAATGTCACATCAAGGAGCACAGCATACTTAGCAATATATTTAAAGAGTATACATTTAAATATTATGAAATAAAACCATAGATTAAAAAAATATACACAAATATGAACTGGCTTTATTTAAATGTTTCTATTCAACTATTTCTGCAGTTTATTTAGTGTGAAACCTGTGCCTGGTGGTTTTTCATGATCTCTTCAATGTTTGGGTGAATGTGCGATAAGCAGACCCTCATTTCTTCTTCAGGTGACACTTTTGCAGCATACGGGAGTTGAGAATCACTGTTCTAAGCTATAATTTTGGAAAGTGAAAATTTCACTAAAATATGTTGGAAAAATTTCCAAGATTGATCAAAATTACTTACATTATTCGGGCTGTTATCCCCCATCTTCATTGCCATGTTCACAATGTTTCGTCCGTTGTACGCTCTGGCTTTCTTCAGGTGATCGGAATTTTGAACTGAACCCTTTATTTTGTCCACTGGGGTAGATTTTTCTAGTTCCATGTGCCGTACCTCTTCTAGATATCTCAGTTATTTCCCTTCAATTGAACTCTTCAAGTTTTAGTTCTCCACTACTGTATTGAACTCACAACTCTTTTGGGTCTAGTCACTGGATCTAACCAACACCTTTATCCACTGGGCCATGTATCCTTGAGGGCACAATGTACAACAACCAAAACATTGTGAATATGACATTGAAGATGAGGATAACAGTCCAAATAATGTAAATAATGTAAGTAATCATAATCTTACCTCATCTTAGAGGTAAGACAGATATCGAAGACAAGAAGGCCTAGTAACACATTCTTTTTCTTCCTTATATTTAAACTATGATTATAAATTATAATTGGGAAAGTAAAGATTCCACTGAAATATGTTGTAAAATTACCAAATTTTCATCTGAAATCAAGAAAATACTGACTTTAAACTTGTCCTGGGTAAGACGATAAACTACCCCCAACAGCAAGGCCTCTGATCAGGAGGTTTTGAGGGGTGTGGATCCACCTCTTAATTGCTGGTGTTCCCAGGTCCACCCTGACCCGGGGTGGTAGCACCTGTTAGGGTCCCAGCTATGGGCAAATAGTTAACACTCGGATTACATCCGCGTCCTGGGTATGACAATAAACTACATCCGCGTTCTGGGTAAGACGATAAACTACGTCCAACAGCAAGGCCTCTGATAATACGTTTTTGAAGAAATAATGTTTACGGCTGTACGTTTTTGAAAGGAAAATGATATTACCAGCTATACGTTTTTGAAAAAAAATATTACCAGCTATACATTTTTGAGAAAAAAATATTAACAAAAATGGATTTTTGACAAAACAAAAATATTACCAGGAAATAGAAGTTGTCGGCATTAAATGACCCATTGAGGTTGATATGCCGTAAAACAAAACAAAACAAAACAAAACTTAATTGCTGGTGTTCCCTGGTCCACCCTAACCCAGGGTGGTAGCATCTGTCAGGGTCCCATCTTTTGGGCAAATAGTTAACGCCCAAACTGGGGTCAAAACATGTAAAAATAGGTTTTAATACCAGCAATGCATTTTTGTAAAAATATTATTACCAGCAATACTTTTTTTGAAAAAATATTAGCAGAAATAGTTTTTGAAAAAAAAAATATTACCAGCAATAAAAAATCTTTTCTGCATTAAATAACCCACTGATGTTGATATGTCGTAAAACAAACCAAAATGACTTTGAACAAAATGCTTAAAATATATGGCAAAAAGTTATTGGTTTAAATTGACAGTAAGTGGTTATGGGTTAATATAAAAATGTTACTAATTGGACCAACAGTGGATAAGTGAAACAACAGTTGGTGATTTTATTGTAATATATAGTTCTTAACTGATAATTACTCAGTTATGAAAATCTTACAGTTACACTCGTATTTCTCCATTAAACTTGTAAATTCTTTCAGCAATTGATGTATAAATTCATTAATTAGTTGATTGTTGTCAAATTTTAGAATGTGAGTGTAGTTTGGTTTTTTACATTCTTTTATACAAATGTAAGAATATTTCTATTGTAAAGTGTTTCTGCATAACAGAAAAAGATGTCAGATTTCTCCCAAATTCTTTTTTAATAATATAAATTTTATGAAAATTGTTATGATTGAAAATCCTTTCTTGCCTCCCCATCCCAAGTGTCCTAATTTTTATCAAGTCTCTGGGCAAGGTAGATGTTGATAACGTTGTTGAAATTTGTGACTTACTTGGCAGCAAATAGTGATTTGTTGATGACGTCATATGAACCATAATTGAGTAATTTGATTTAATTACACATTGAAGACTATGTTTCTGTCAATTAATAAAACTATTGTAATTATTCATTTTAACGTTACATAAAAATGGAAATATTCAAGAACAGAAGATATTAAGCCCCCATCTTTAAACAATACATTTCAGAGTATATTTAAGATTTTAATTTATAGTCTCATTTTAAGTTTTTCATCCTATTATAAGTTCTCGACTAAGAGTATATATTCAGTTTTCTTGTCTGTTTGTAAAATTCCTTGATAAGCATTAGATTTTGATGGTTAACTCTGTGAACTCCTTTATTCCTCTTTTGTGTGTGTTAAGACAATCTATTTTGATGAATGAAACTTCTCTGAGTACTGGGTCACTTAGATAAAAAACTTCAAAGAACTCTTTGATGTGGTCAGATGACATTACAAGTGGAGATCTTGCATCTGGATATATATTTTGATGAATGAAACTTCTCTGAGTACTTGGTCATTTAGATAAAAGACTTCAAAGAACTCTTTGATGTGGTCAGATGACATTACAAGTGGAGATCTTGCATCTGGATATTTGTATTCATTAGTTGGCACCAAAATTAAGCAAGTTGGCTGTCAAAGTCAGTTGTTGCGGAAATCTGCTTGAGAGCAGTCTGTTTACTACCCTTCACTGACCTGACATGTAAACTATACCTCAAAAACCCAGCAACACCAGACTGAAGTGTTTCTAACTTCTTGACAGTAAGCCTTTTATGTTTTTCCCTTTTAGGCCACTGACCATAATCACTAAAATTATGATAAAAGCTTTCTTTTTGTTTACTATAAAATTTAGTTGGTCTTCTTGTCTTTCCATTTGATATTTTTTTATCTCATTTCTTTTTTCACGTGCATGACAGCGGGGGGGGGGGGGTAAAGAAAATTGCTAGGTTTAAATTAGGAACAACTAAGAATGGAACAAAACAGCTGAAATATTTTTGTGATTCCAACGAATACTTGTTATCACTTTTCTATGCTTGCTGTAGTAGAGACTTTGTAATCGCAGATACAACTATAGTAATGCCGTTGAACAATACTGGTGTCAGACGCCTTCGAATAACACTCACACTAATAGTACTTACTCAATAATACTTGCTCAAAAAGTAACCACCAAGTAGTGATCAGTATAGAGACTAGTAGTCTGTATATTAATAGAGGATAGTGTAGAAATAGCGATCAGTTAGATGGCACACAACTTCCTACTTAGGCATTTCCTCTATGGCCATGTGATCACTTAATTCAATTATGGGATCATCTGTGTTTGTTCACTGGCGATCTGTGTTCAAACTCAAGTGTCGGCAGCGACACATTATTCCTATATAACAAATATTATCATAACAAGAAAGATAAAGATACTCCTTTGAATAACCCATAGAATAATGAAACTTTTTCTTCTTCTCAGCCTGTGAAGGGCCTTTGTTGGATATTGACCCCCGCCCCAAGATTCTGTTCATGAGTAGGAATGGGCCATTAGCCTACCATGTTGACCCAATACGTGTATCACAAAACTATTAAACTTCAAATTTTATATAATACTCAGAAGGCTGCAGAATCCTGGTGGAAAAATATAGTGATTAAAACAATAAAGATAAGGATACTTGTCTGAATAATTTGTGGAGTTATATGAATTGGAAAGACCTGTGAAAATAGGTTTTCCTATATGAAATTTCTGATGAATCTTAATTCTTAAGATAATGATTGAATAAGCTCATGGCAAGTTCTATGACAATAAAATGTCCATAGAAATTCCCCTTTCACATTGTTAAATATTTGAGCTTAACAACTTTAACAAAATATTTCAATAACAATAATAAATATGAATGCCAGTTGTTATTTTAAGAAGTAAGGGGGTACAAATGAAAAGATTTGAAAATTGTCAACTTTTTTCATTTCACTGAAACCACCATTAAACACTTTCTTTCTTTCATTTTTGCTCTAATATGTTTTTCCATGATCAAAACACAATAGTCCATTATTTATGAGGTAATGTGCAGGAGATGTTAAACACTTTTATCTTCCCTTCTTTCATTCCTTCATTTTCTCTCTGAAATGTCTTTTCCATCATTCCACACATCAAAATGGAATAGTCCATTATTTATTGCCGTGTTAACAAGGAGGTCTTAAATAGGTCTCATTTTCTCTTTGAATTTCTGGGATGAAGAGTTATCATTATTTGCACTATATTTGGATTATTGTCCCTATCTTTGTTGTTTTTATCATAACATTTGGGGTGTTGTGTGCTCCATCAATTCTGAACTGAACCATTTAGTTAATCTAGTGGGGTAGACTGTGCTTGTTCCACCCAAGTGCATACTGCCTGATCCAGAGATTGAACTCACAATCACTATTTCACCAAATTCACAAACCAATGCTTTAATAAATTAAGTGTTGATTTGTGAATTTAGTGACATAATGATCGCAAGTTCAATTCCTGGGTCAGGCAGTGTGTACTTGGTGGAAACAGGCAAACAATAGCCGAGCAGTACTAAAAATAAGAACTAGGCAATATCTCGAGGCAGTGGCAGTGGCATGGGAAAGTCTACCCCTTTGATTAAAGAAATAGTTCAGTTCAGAATCCCTTGTAGGTTACCCAGATCAATATACATCTGAAGAAGGCCGGATGGTACAACAGTCGAAATGTTGTAATAACAACAACAAAGATGGGGATAAGAGCTCAGATATTATGTAAAAAAAATATTTCCTTTTTTTTGACTCTCCAACCTTGTAAAATTTTGATAGTTTTAATGTTTTGTCAGTATCTTGATTAGAGAACAATGGCAATTGTCTGAATTGTGGCTGTTAGAAATATTTTCTACCTTTTCATTAAAATTTTGATTTTAACGGAATCTTTAATGATTTAATATTGTTGAAAAGTTGAAAATGTTTTTTTAATATTCAGTCAGGTGTAGTGCCTTAATAAAAATTGTATCAGCAGCAGCCCCGAACAAGCAAACCCTTAAGTAACTCTCTATTCCTGTTTTTCCTCCTTTCGAAATGTGTGCCATCGATTTTTCACACTGAAGCAAAAAGGGCTGTGGAAGCATCCCACACAAACATATCTACACAGGCAAGTCACACCCAAACACATTCAT
>OZ038514.1:20181601-20236601 GCA_964036315.1 Acanthosepion esculentum
GCAGGCAAAGAAACGCGGTTTGATAGCAGTCATCGTGGGAGGTCCTTGCGAACTGTTCTATGATGGAATTGATTGTTGCATATGCAAAGGCTGAACAGAAAATTAAAAAAGTCGAGTTAATATTTTTAAATCAAAGAAAAATAATTTAGCCAACTTTCCACCTCTGGCAACAAACCTGTGTGGTACGTGTATGACGGTCTTTGACAATGGTGGAATGATTGTGTGAAATTTGAATTTGACGACGTCCCTCATCGGCTGGTGTGTTCTGGCTATAGGATTCTTCAGAAATTCCCTGAAAGAGGAACAAGAACAGCAGGTGATCATTATATATTCAGATTAATTTTCTCATTTTATCACACGGCCTTTCAACCACTATACTCTGTCTTCATCAGGTGTCATAGATCCAAATATGAAATTTAAAATGTAAACGAAAAGAAACTGGCAAACAAAAATCTCTGGAATGAAGACAACAAATAACATTGGAAAACATGAGAGTTGAAAGAATCAACACACATGTTATTCTCAAACCATGCAGTCAGTAGATATCAATAACCATTGGTTTCACAAAGAAGAACGAATTAAAAAAACTGAGGTTCCAAAAAATCATCACTAATACATGAGTACCTAAAATTAAATTGCTGTAATCTGATTAGTTCATTGGAAGGTCTCGTCATGGCTATGACGATAAACTACATCCAGCAACAAAGCCTCTGATCAGGAGATTGGAGGTTTCGAGGAGCGTGGAAACACCTCAACTGCTGTTGTTCTCAGGTCCACCTGGACCTGGGGTGGTAGCACCTGTTAGGGTCCCAACTAAAACAAAAGTCAACAATAAATTTTTATAATAAAATGAGCAACAATACATTTTTATAGCAAAATGACAATCAGTGCAAACACTAAAAAAATATAAAAATACATTTTTATAGTAAAATTACCAATAATACATTTTACGATCTACAAACTATATCTCTAAAAAAACATACTTTTTCCCTGAAAGTATAAAATTATGTACAAAATAGTGAAATTTCGGCATTAAAAAACCCCTATAAGGATACAAACTCCTTTTCGTTGAGATAGTCACAAGAGTCACATAACGACTGGCAAGTGACGAAGGATAGTTGCGATGTAGAGCCCAGAGAATAAGGACATTCTTAGCCCACAGCGGTAGGCATTACAGGAGAAAAAATGCCTAACCAGGTTCGTATAGAAACCGCCGTAACTCCAGTTTTCCCTTCGGGAAATATTACAAGTAAAGTTCCCCTTTCTTACACACCTTTTGCTGTTGCATATGTTATAATTTCTCTGCGTGGAACACACACATACATATATATATATATAACTTTGTGTACGACGTAGCATTATAAAAGTCTGAGAACAAAGTAAATTTGTCATTCTTTTTCCTTTCAGACATTCCGTTCCATTTGTGAACTACGGTGTTATTATATCACAGATATAATAATGCCCATAATGGGGGAAATTAAAAAATCTGTCTCCTATATCAACCTCACGTTATAACCTATAGAAGTTGATATGCCGCTAAACAAAATCAACCAACCAACAACTGGAAGGTCAAAGGGTCCAGAAGAGGGCAGTTTCCACTATTAGTAGTGTGCATCACTACTAATAGTGGAAACTGCTCTCTTCCATAAATCAAGACTTGACATTTTAAAAGACCAGAGACACCTGATCATGGCCCTAGAGTATAGCAGCTGAAATGTTGTGATAAAAATGACAAAGAGGAGTAAATTAATCAGAATGGGGAAATTTACAAGGATTACGACATCTCTTTGAAATTCACAACAAACCAAAGAGAAAATAATTACTAATTACTTTAGTATTCAAGTCTGACGAGGAACTGAAATTAAAGCCGAAAGAAATTCTCATTGAAATATTGGCAGTTTTTCATATAAGAAATTCTGAAAACTTCAGACCCTTAGATGCAAATGCAAGGACAATAAGAAGAAAAAGTGAAATTATCCCACTTGTTTGCCTAAGAACTTCTCACAAACCTTCGTGCTCGAAAAAATAAGGAGTTTCGAAAGATTGGTTTTTCTCTTGACACCGCTAATATTTTAACTACCGTCGCTCCCCTGGCAATATTTATTGTTTTAAAAAGCAATGGTTAGAAATTAAATAAAACTTAAACATATGTTGAAAGCGAATTTATGCATTTTTGTTCTTGAGAAATTACAGTAAAAAACATTAAACATTATTTATTTACTAGATTATTTTACAAGAATAATTATATATTTACAACATTCTAAAAACTAATAAAATTAAAACTAATGCAATTTATAAAGAAATAAATATGAAAAAAACATTTTTATTCATAAATTTATAAACACTTAATAAATTATTAAAATGTGTGAATGAACTATAAAGAAATCTTTATTTACCATTTTATAAATTTTGAATCAATTGTCCGTTAGCTGATGTTTTGCCAAACATTCTAATAAACAATATAATAAATATGATAATTTGTGACGGTTTGTGAGCCTGTCGACCAAAATAAAAGGTAGGTCGTCGGCCGGTTAAAATTACTATTTCTTCAAGCCTCATCAAAGTGGGTGATTAGCACAGATGGGTTCAGGTAGATCAATTAACATTTACAATAAGAGGACTTTTGAGAAATTACATGGCCAATTACCGACTCCAGGCAACATACGAAAATTTAATACAATGTTGCCATGTGAAATCTGTTTCAAGTTTGCCTCGATGATACAAGAATGATTGATTTGTTTAAAGGCATATCAACGCTTTATGGGTCATTTAATGTCGAAATTTTCTTTTCTTGGGGGCTTTGAAGTAATAAAAATATGACATATGCTATTCTGCTTTCACAATACTTGGTAGACGATACTCAGCATTTGTACATACACATGTTCGTTGGTTGGTTGAATTCGTTTAGTGGCACATCAACACTTCTATGGGTTCTTTAATGCGGAAATCTAAATATTTCGTACATGATTTTATACTTTCAGGGTAGTTGTAGATCATAAAATGCATTGCTGTTAATTTCACTTCAAATAAATAAATATATATATATATATGTGTGTGTAAAATGTATTGCTTGTATCTTTATACTATTTTAGTGTTGTATTGATTGTCAGTTTGCTATAAAAATGACCTGTTAATTTTTTGTTAAGGAGAACTGGGATCCTAACAGGTGCTACCACCCTGGGCTAGGATGGACCTGGGAACAACAGCAACTAAGAGGTGATTCCACGCTCCTCAAAACCTTTGTAGTGGACCATGCGGCGTGTGAATGCATGAAGAGAAGATGAGTTATCTCTAGGCTAAGGCTTCCGCTGGCCGGTCCAGCTACATAAGAATGTTGGACTTTAATGGAGTCCAAAGAAACAAACAAGACCGATATACATGTATGCGAACAAAAATATATTAATAACAAATAGATTAATACACGAATTACAAATACATTGAAGACATGAATAAAATGTTACAGTGTCTGTATGGAAAGTTGTGTGTGTGTTGAGTTGAATGTCCGTACGGGGTGAATTTTGTTTTAGCGTGTTCCCAGAATATGGGAAACGCCGGTTGTGTAAGAGAGTTCACATACTGGAAATTTTAAGAGAAAGTTTTATATACCTCGCCTCAATCGGCGAGGTTGCGGCCTGCGGCCTGAGTTGCGGTAGTTGCTCGCACGTGCGCATAAGCAGAGAAAAGAGAGGAAGAGGCGAAAGGTCAGCCAGTATTTATACTCCCGGGAGAGAGAGACCCCTGTTGACGGGTTAAGGAAATGAAGAGGAGCTAACTGCGACACCTTTAATGTCCCGATCAGTGTCCTTGCTGTCGGATGTAGTTTACCATCATACTCAAAACAAATAATACAAGAAAACTCACTCGCTGTTATCATAAATTTTCAAAGATGCACCAGATTCAACAAGTTTACTGTTTCGACTTTCATTCAGCATTCTTCATTCAACAACAGACGTTTCTGCTCCCATGTTGACTTATCGATTCCACATAAGTCTGAACATTAACACCACTTCATAAACTTTTTGCTGTCTCTCTTTGAGTCTTTACCAAGCACAATTTTTAAACTTTATCAACTAATTTAAGGCCGCACTTTCTTATGAACATTTTTATCTACCTAGAATTTTTTTATCTACCTAAATTTTTATTAGGTACTCAAAACCAAGACCGCTGCAAGAGTCTCATGCCCATCTCCACAAATCTATGATACGGGGCCCTCCACTCTACTACACCTCAATTTTCAAGTAGTATTCATTTTAAAAAATACACATTTGGTTGTAACCTAATTATGTACAATAATGGATTATATATGCAATATAGGTGAACAATTCAACTAGAAACATTTCAACTAAATACAACGTATCTAAATACAAAGAGACATGCCATAACAGATCATTTCATCTTAAATCAATCAACAATGTTTTTTTGCGGTAATTTTTATCATTAACTTGAGATGTTTCTTGTTAAAAAGTTGAATAATTTAACACATTTAACATTATGGATAAAAAATAGTGAATTTTATATAGTTTTCGAGACTTAGCAAGAGCAAAAACATTTTGCCCAAGAATGACGTCAAAATCCGCAAAATTCTTTCAACCATTAAATAGTTGTGCTTGTAATTTGCGACATAAATAAATGTAGGTAGAAAAAAGCAAGTATTGATAAGATAGTGAGAGTGTCACAATGTATTACCGACCCCCCCCCCCCTGCCAAAAAAAATTACGGTGTGCTCCTCCCGACCCCACAGTAGTACACACTGGCTCTGCCCAAAGGAATTATTTTAAGAAAACCTTTAAGCCATTCTTTTCTTTTTGCATAACATTATTGTAAATAAACAAATTCTTTCTTTTTCCATTTCACACTGAGTAAGAAACCTAACTAGTGATGGGACGATACCAATAATTTTCCCGATTCCGATTTCCGATAGTGTTCCTAAATTTTCGATTCCAATACAGATACCTACAATGATTAAAATTCATTATTTTCGAACCTTACAGTTGGTCTAGGAAACTTAATGAACAAAGTACATTTTCAGGATCCAAAATCCTACATTCTTTTCAAAACCCATTCAGAGAGAAGGGAAATTTTCTACCGGACGCCAGTCCACGCGTGTCATATATTCAGACTTCACGCTAAAAACCTATTTTTAACATAATACTCAGCCTCCAATATATCAAACAAACTGACAACTTGAATACGCAACCAACTAAATATTGAAATATACTTTGAACATTAACAACACACAACCTTTTAATCCAAAATATTATTGACATTCAAATCATCAAAGAGAAAAACATTTAAACAATTTAAAATACTACACTCAACAAATATTGTACTTGTTATTGTATATAAATATAATTTATTCATTGTTAATGGATAGTTTGCCTTGAACTTTGTTATTCTCTTGACGTTTTTTATTTGGTTTTGTGTTAATATATAAATGCAGTAGGGTGTTAGCTAACCCCTACACATTTATTAATAAAACATTTAGTAGAAAAACGAATAGAAAAGTTTATGAAATAAAGTTAGATATCCTTTTTTTATTTAAAAATTGGGTAAGAGTTTAAACTATAAATAGAACAATTTCTATACGTAAATCATTTAAGTTAGCTACAGTTGTTATATTGCTTTTTTACTTTGCTTATAATTTGTAAAGATTCAACTAATAATGGTTTGCTATTAAAAGAGTCTGTATATCTTTTAAGTTTTAACAAGCAAAGGCACCCTCTAAATATTGTGAAATCATAAAATTTTATATGTGGCATTTTTCAATGAATGGAACAAATTTAGAGGTGAAATCCAATTTCAGTATGCACTTCAAAAATAAGAGACACCCTATTGCAACAAAAATACTCTCAGCAGAAAGGCATCATCCTATGTATTGTCGTTTAACTCCTGCATGTCAATAAAAAATAAATGCAAATTTTAAATTTGGTTAGAGATGTTTAATAAGAATTGAATATGAATTATCACAGCAACTTAATAAACAAATAAAGGATGTTATCTAAAAAATTAAATTTCTCACAACTAAAAAAATTTAACAATTTCTAAAAACAATAAAAAAAGTTTAAAAAAAGAGTAAAAGTGCAATAACACTGTAGTGACTACTACGATTACCACGCCTACAAAATACTCATCTATGATTGGTTAAAAAATAAGTACTGTTTACAATAGGACAATTTACTAATCGCAGTATACACACTAAAATTTTCTGCCATGACTTTGCCCAACTTAATTTTGTAAAAAAATCAGCGATTGGTTGATTTCTGTCCAATCGTGTATTTTAGATATTCTTTTCAACTTTTCCTGCTTCTCTCTCTGGAGCCTACCAAAAAGATATAAAAACAGTTCTTACTCCAGAAATAATTTCAGTAGAACTCAGAAACTTACACGTAACTACATTCTTCCGCGTTTCTACTCAACACGCACACACAGACACAGAACTAATATTACATTACTCTATTAGCCGTCTGTCACCAAGCCAAGTTCACAAACCAAATTGTTATCCTTTTGTACAACACAAATTTAAACTAACTTAATTTCGTTCTTGAATTCAAAATCTTATTTGTTCACCGAACTCTGAACATTTCAATCAAGAACTATTAAGTACATTTTTCCTGTCTTGTTTCAGATAACAGTACAAGGGAAGCTACTTTTCTTTCCCTAAATATTAATACATTTAGCACAATTGTTTGTATTCGTTGATTTTCAATATATATTTTATTGTTGAATGCAATTTGGTTTCTTGTTCTCTTTCCTTGTGTTTTGCAAAATTTAAATGTATTTTAAAAAATATTAGGAAGTTGAAAGCAAATAACTGATCTCCAACTTGATCATTTTATAAGCTATAACTGTTACAAAGCATTAAAATAAAAGTAAGATTAAAAATGATTAAAATCTTCATAAGGATGAGAACAGTTGTAAGTTGTGACTGTATTTTTTGCATGGGATCGAAGTTATTTATTAGATTATTAGAAGATGCAATTAAATACAATTTTTGATGGAAATAAAATTTTAGGTTTTTAATACAAATTTTTTGTGTGAAAAAGCTTTATTTCAGGAAACTTCAAATAAAAGTTTGTCATTTTTTTTAAGTAAATTAAGATGAAAATCCGTTTTGAAAGCTACAGAATTTTAAGAATTTCGTAGTAAAAACTTTAAGTTTCATAAAAAAAAGTTTTTATGACTTTATGGGAACGGCCGTACCCCAAAAGATCTGCATTGACAATAGTTAAAAAAGGATACTTACTTGTCAACTGAGGCATTTTTGCTAAAGTCCTTTTCCTGTGGTGTGAAAGGACGATGGACAATCCGATATGTGGTCAAGTAAGGCTCATTCATATCCAAAATACCCATGTTCGTTGGATCAATAATTTTGCCACTCAATTTTGGATTTATCGTCGATGCGCTTCCATACTACAAAAAAAAAAAATTATTCGTAATTAAAAAAAAAAATGTACCCCCTTAAAAATGATGGCATCCGACTATTTTTCTTTTTCTTTAGAATCTTTTTCATGTGAATTAATAGAAAGTTGGGAAATAGAAACTGAAAGAATTTATTTAGATTTTTAAGTCACTCATCCAAAATGTAATAGAATAGAACCTGGAATTGCCTGTATGGGAGCGTTCCTTAAATTCGATAAATCCCTCATTTCATAAAGAAGAAAGTTCTGTACATCATTTCATTTAATAAACATTGGGCACTGCTTAAATAGAATTTTTAAAAAATAGAAAAAAATTACCTTTGGGAATAAGTTTCAATTTAGTCCTTCATTAGGCCACGACAATTGTCAGAAACGAAAAATATTTTTTTTATCCATTTTAGAATATTGATACAGGTTCAAATCGAGTTTTGACTTTTACAGAGTTATTGGATTTTGGATAGGGGCGTAGTTACAAAAAATATTTCTTTTAAAATAAAGAACAAATGAATATATACATTTTTACTTAAAGAGCAAAAATTTACATAAATTAATAACATTGAAAAATCATGTTTTAAAATAATAAAATGAAATCCTGAACACTTCCAAAGATAATGAAACTCAAATTTAACTAGACAGAATTAAGTAAAATTGAGCAAAATCAAGACAACCCGTCCTTCCTCACTTTCCACTGATAAGAAAGAGGCAATGAATTCTCAAAAATATGAGTTGTGGAAAACAGAAAAAACTGTTGTCAGATGGTCACTGAAATAACATTTAAGAAAAGGAACCAGGAAAATATCTGATTTGAATCGACCACCCAGAAGAAAAATATCCCTACAAAAATATCGATTAATGCCTAAGATTGGGGACGAGTTCGTTCATTTTAATTTCTGTGACATTCATCAAAAACATTATAACCAAAATTATTTCGGATTACTTTGAATACAAGTGATAAAGAAAAAAATAATTACTAGCCCTGGAGTGACCACAGGCGATCAGCTGTGTGGCCTGGTAGATTGAGAACACCTTAAAACAACCAGCGAGAGACAAGCTGATAAAGAAAGATTAATGACTGGAAATCCCCTTTTCACCTACGCATTCGGTAAGTTTGGATTTGTCACCGGGGACAGTGTACTGGCCCTAGTAGTCAGCTAAGGTTGGCTGCTGAGAAAGTGGGAGAAGGAAGAGAGGGAGGGAGATAACGGCACCGCCTATATGGAGCAATAGTGTGACATGAGAAGTGAAGAGAGTTGGAGTTCAGGGGCTGTTTGATTCCTCTGACCACTCTCAAAAGAGGGATGGACAATCCCTAAATATGAAAAATTACTTGAGTAAATATATTTTGAAAATATGGAATTTTAGATAAAGGTTGATGCTAGGGGTGGAAGATAACTGAACCCAGACCCTGGTCGACCCCACCCCTGCCAGATTCAGGACTCCATATAAGCTGGAGATTTGGACAACTTAGAGAATCCACACATTACTGATACTAGAATCCTGACCAAGACCTTGTGCCGGCCCTGAAGACCAGAACTTATAAATTTAAGTTACTACTAAAACACGCTGTAAACTCCAAGAGAGGACCCCAGTATTATTTGATCATAATAGTAAGTGCAAAAGGTTAAAACTGCTGTATACAACAAATCATATATAAACCAAATCATTGTTACATTTTTAACCTGAATTAAATCTTTATTTCAAAGAATTCTTTTTTTTGTTTTATGATCGTAAAGCAGACAAATGCCAGCTAGATCGAGTGGAACTGTGCTCATCAATATAATACCCTCGACCAAGCAGCAACATGTTAACAAGGGAAGAGTCGGCTAGATGGTAACTACGGTAGTCTGATGGAACCTGAAGACCAACATGAGGGACGCAGGGTTACATTATAGCTTGCTGTTGATCAGGATTGACCCAGAACTGCATGTGTATGTATATGTATATGTATATATATATTTATTTGTACGGTCAAATCACGCTGAAAACACCGGTTCTCGTTCGATCACCGAAGTTAAGCATCGTAGAGCCAGGTCAGTACTTAGATGGGTGGCCGCTTGGGAACACCTGGTACTGTACGCAATTGTGGCTGAGTGGTCTAAGGCGTTGCTTTAGAATCACGAGGCACCGAGTTCGAATCCTGGCTGGAATTAATTTCAGCAGCTATCGGACTCCAAGCGCAGGGCACCTTTGGCAAGTGTCTGTTCCATAGCCACGGGTCCACCAAAACCATGTGAGGGAAGACCTCGTTGGCCAAAGCTAGCACGATATCACAAAACACCGTGATTGCGAGTTGAGGTGGCCAGCCTTGTTCATTTATGATCACGCTGGGTTCGCACCAACGCTCTAAAACTGCCAATAACAGTATAAAACTGCCAATAACAGTGGGCTCTGTGGGCATTTCCCAGGCGGGAAATTGCAAAAATGCCTGTGCAAATATTGCAATATGCGCTAGCTAGCTGTGCATTGCAACGGGTGTCCTCGATATCGAGTGGCCAATTATTATTATTATGTATATGTATATATATTTATATGTATGTATATGTATGTGTATGTATGGATATATGTATGTGCATGCATGTGTGTGTTCCACATTTGTGTGTGTTCCACATTTGCATGTTTTAGCAACATGGTCTTTTCTCTTTACACGCATTCATTCACCCATCCACATAAACATATATATATGTGTGTGTGTGTGTGTGTGTGTGTGTGTGTATAATTAGGAGATCCGCTGATCATGCTACCTTGGTTTCAACTTTTCAGTATTTCCAGGCAATTTGGGCTTAAAGGTGATCTCGTAATTTTTTAAAATTTAAAAGCTCTGCATGCTAATTTTTTAATTTAATTTTATTTAATTTTATTTATACGTGTATTGAGCACTTTTTAATACTACTGTTTCCTGGTTTAATTCAACTCTGACCAATAAATGTTATATATATATATAACATTCTAACAAGTTCTGTGAGTTTACAATCTATCTCACGTGGAGATAGCATCATCCTAATATAGACAATGTTCTTCAATGTACCAGAATCAATACTGGATCTGATGGTAGTAAGATAACTTTGGAAATATATATGAAACATCACATTTATTGATAGTAGATAGGAAAGGAAAATATTGTTAGAAAAAGAGAGTATATAGCAGTGGATGCTGGACAATCTCCTCACAGATGAAGAAGAGACTTGAAGTAACAGAAATGTGGTTCTACAGAAGGATACTGAGGATACGATGGACCAAACATGTGAACAATGACGAATAGCAGCAAAAAGGGCACTTATACTTAACATAAGGAAGAGACTGTTGAGGTTTCTAGGACACATAATGAAGAAAGAGGGCTTGGAAAATTTGATACTCACAGGAAAGATTGAAGGTAAGAGTGACAGAGGAATGCAATGTGTAACCTACCTGGCAAGCTTGTGCAATGGTATAGCAGAGCAGGGTTTGGGAGAGATGGCAGAAATATCAAATTTATTAAGAGCTACAAAGGTCAGGAAATTGTGGAGAGCCATGATCACCTACATCCTGAAGAGACATAGCACACGGAAGAAGAAGAGGTTTGTGTAAATGCTTGGTGGAGCAGTGCTTGAGAGAGATGACAGAAGACAAAATTTATTAAGAGCTACAAGGGACAGGAAGTTTTGGAGGGCTATGATCGCCAACATCCTGAAGAGACAGGGCACATACAAGAAGCAAGAGAAGACAGCTAAGTAAGTAAAGAAATAAAAAAATACTTTTTCCTATCTGACCTTTGTTGGTCCGTCTTGGAGATGATCGTTGAGAAGAAATGGTCGGTTTTTGAAGATGTCATCAAAATAATAATGCTCTCTGATTCCTTTTCTGGCGACAAATTCATCCTGAGTCTCACTTTTTTCATACCCCATGGACAGTGGGCGTCGCCAGCTGCCTGGACCAAGCTGTAGTTAAAAAAAGAAAGTGTGATAGAAAGAATATAAAAGAACAAAGAGAAAAAACATTTTGATATTTTATTCGGATTAAAATAACAGTATTTGAAGTTTACAGGTGAAGTATTATTCATTTATGATTATTTCTCTTTCATCTTTTAATTTTGCACCAAGTAGTTTACATTACTGAGATGACACCTTGTCAGTTATTATTCATTTTTAACTAGTATTTCTTTCATCTTATTTCTCTTGCTTTTACGCCAAGTAGTAATAGTCTTAAGTTGTCTGAATTTCTTAGATGAAGCCTTGTCAGTTATTATTCATTTTAACTAGTATTTCTTTCATCTTATTTCTCTTGCTTTTACGCCAAGAAGTAATAGTCTTAAGTTGTCTGAATTTCTTAGATGAAGCCTTGTCAGTTATTATTCATTTTTAACTAGTATTTCTTTCATCTTATTTCTATGCTTTTACACCAAGTAGTAATAGTCTTAAGTTATCTGAATTTCTTAGATGAAGCCTTGGCAATTATTATTCATTTTTGACTAGTATTTCTTTCATCTTATTTCTCTTGCTTTTCCACCAAGTAGTAATAGTCTTAAGTTGTCTGAATTTCTTAGATGAAGCCTTGTCAGTTATTATTCATTTTTAACTAGTATTTCTTTCATCTTATTTCTCTTGCTTTTACGCCAAGTAGTAATAGTCTTAAGTTGTCTGAATTTCTTAGATGAAGCCTTGTCAGTTATTATTCATTTTTAACTAGTATTTATTTCATCTTATTTCTCTTGCTTTTACGCCAAGTAGTAATAGTCTTAAGTTGTCTGAATTTCTTAGATGAAGCCTTGTCAGTTATTATTCATTTTTAACTAGTATTTATTTCATCTTATTTCTCTTGCTTTTCCACCAAGTAGTAATAGTCTTAAGTTGTCTGAATTTCTTAGATGAAGCCTTGTCAATTATTATTCATTTTTCACTAGTATTTCTTTCATCTTATTTCTCTTGCTTTTCCACCAAGTAGTAATAGTCTTAAGTTGTCTGAATTTCTTAGATGAAGCCTTGTCAATTATTATTCATTTTTCACTAGTATTTCTTTCATCTTATTTCTCTTGCTTTTCCACCAAGTAGTAATAGTCTTAAGTTGTCTGAATTTCTTAGATGAAGCCTTGTCAATTATTATTCATTTTTCACTAGTATTTCTTTCATCTTATTTCTCTTGCTTTTCCACCAAGTAGTAATAGTCTTAAGTTGTCTGAATTTCTTAGATGAAGCCTTGTCAATTATTATTCATTTTTCACTAGTATTTCTTTCATCTTATTTCTCTTGCTTTTCCACCAGGTAGTAATAGTCTTCAGTTGTCTGAATTTCTTAGATGAAATCTTGTCAATTATTATTCATTTTTCACTAGTATTTCTTAAATCTTATTTCTCTTGATTTTACACCAAGTAGTAATAGTCTTAAGTTGTCTGAATTTCTTAGATGAAGCCTTGTCAATTATTATTCATTTTTAACTAGTATTTCTTTCATCTTATTTCTCTTGCTTTTACGCCAAGTAGTAATAGTCTTAAATTGTCTGAATTTCTTAGATGAAGCATTGTTAATTATTATTCATTTTTGACAAGTATTTCTTTCATCTTATTTTATTTGGTTTTATACCAAGTAGTAATAGTTTTTAGTTGTATTAATTTCTTAGATACGTCCTTGTCAATTAATTATTTTGATGTGTATTTGATTGAAACTGTAGAATCATCAGTAAGCAGTAATTGCATTTTTTATGCTTGAAAACTTGCCTTTCTGCAGCAACATTCTATTAAATTCCAACTGTTAAGTATCGTCCACGTGTAGCTGTATTGCTGCGTTCCTTACACCCATACGTCACCATCTTCATTTTAAATAGGCTAGTAGTCATAGATATATAATATTCATTTTTTTTTAAATTCCCAAATGACATTAGTGTGTTACTGGAGTAATAAGTCAAAATTTTATACCTGATCATGTCTAGATATATTTTCCAACTTCTGTTTTCTTGAGTTGCAGATCAGATAAGTTATTTATTGCTGAACCGTAGAGGACATTGTATGTGCTCTACGGTTGGCAGTAGAGAGTGAATAGACTCTAGAGGAATGGATTAACATAATGTTTGTGTGAAGTTTGGCAAAAGTAATCAAGACTCATTAACCCTATTAAAATGGCTTATGGTCAATGGGGGGCATCCTAACGATTTGCATGAACTGATTCTTAAAATTATGAAAGCTTAGTGAACCGGTTGTTAAATTATCGGAAAATAATCTTATATCTTAATAGCCAATATATAATAAGTAGCTAAAATACAATTAATACCATTGTTGTAAGTTTTTTGGAGGCTGACAAAGGGTTTTCTGTGATGAACATAATTTATTCTGACAAAAGAAATCTCTTGTGGCCAATCTTCCAGTCATTAATTTGTTAAGTCTTCTACTGGATCTTTGGGATTGCAGCGATTCAGTTCGAATGTGGCTAAGAAACCATAACACTGCTGATGATATGAGAGTCAAAAAGCATCAGACTTCTGAACAGAAATATGATGAGGACAGAATTTCAATCCGGAAATATCTTAATAAATAAATGTTTTCTATTAAATTATCAAAATGGTTGAATTCTTTTTGATACTATAAAAGGATTTGTTTCCATTCTTAGATTGAAAAGAAAATAAGCAGAATAGGTTCCTAAAGATTATCTACCTTTATAGAACTGGTTCCTGGAAATTTGGGTTGCCATTATTATTTATAGTGAACATGCTATAAAGAAATCAAATGTTTTTAAGTGCCACAGGTGGTCCAAGCATTGGCGATGGGATGTGCACGATGATGCAAGACGTTGGAAGCCAAAAAAAAGAAGAAAAAGACACACAGAGATGCAAAGGCTCACGAAAATCTATTCAGTGGAAAAGACCTGTAAAAATTAATTTTCCACCAAGACAATGCTTCTGCTCATGATATCTTAGGAATCTGCAAATCCCTGACTAAGAATTGCCTGACAAAAATGGTCCGTCCACCTTATTAACCAGAGGTAATCCTGCCATGAATTTTGGCTATTTTGAAAATCTGAAAATGAATTGAAAGGACAATGATTTTATAACATCCCTGACGTCCAGCAACATATGATGACATTCCTAAAAGGTATTTAGGAAAACAAGTTCCAAGAATGTTTCCAGTAATGACACTATCATTTCACGAATTGTGTAGCTTCATAAGGAGAATACTTTGAGGTTAAAAGCAGCCAATAGTGACCAGGTAAACAAACTTTTCTTTTACATGGACATTCTTTGAATTATCTCACCCCATATGTAATGTGAACAGATATATAAAAAGCATGACAAAAATCATATCATTTTTCTCACCAATAAATTAATTCTTTATTTCAAGACAGCCTTCATTACCCAACAAAGGAAATCTTTTTTTCATGTGTTCATTGCATAAAAAATTAAAGGAGATGTATTTGAGTAAATATTGGCTGTTTATTGACCATACCGTTTAAACGATTGTCGAGTTACCAGGTTGGAACCATCAGGGTATATATCTGAGTGATATCAGTTGTCAGCTGATATCTTGTTAAGGACACATCTGCTGGATGTTACAGAAATTGCTTTGACAATTATTGTTTTGACAAATAAAGTCAGATGAGTGGCGTGGATCTCCCAGGAATAAGGTCAACGACCCTGACAAATATCAGCTGAGTGGAGCAGGCTAAGAACCAGGTAAGAAGACCCTGAGTTCTTTATGAAATACTTTTTTATATGAAAGCTGACAGGACAAAGAAGGCTTGACCCTATAATACAGTGGTCCCTAGCAGCCTAAATCAGAGGACTGCTTGCTTGCCATGTGAAAGTAAAGCACACACCAGTTAGACCGTTCACCCCCTAACTTCACCTCACTTTTCCTCATTTGCCTACAGCTGGTCCTTACGAGAAGTTTGCAACTGAATAAAATTTGATGACTGCTACAATTTTGTTTTATGGTTTTATTTCTTGAGTAACGATCAGACCAAAATTTATACAAAATATTTTAAACCCCAGTTCACCACTGTGCAACATCTCAGCATACTGTCTCCAATTGTGTATGATCCATAATGGCTATTTTAAGTTCTTCTAGATTTTCAATGCCAATATTTTGCATAAGTGTATGTGGGAAAATCACGGCTTCTTTCATCCTGTAGATGATTGATATTCCTATGGTTGAGTTTTGATGCAATTTCTTCTGGTGGGTGTAAGCAATATCTATCAATTTGTAACCTTCATAGTATTCATCTAGCCTCTTGAAGGAGGGTTTTGTCAGTGGTTCATGTATCACTTTCATACAGGAAGACAGACGTTCGGTCAGTGGTTTGGCTCAATTTGTTCAGTTGAACCAGTGATTCCCAAATTTTTTTTTTTTTTATCTGGGTCACATTTTCAGAATTAAAATTTGCTCATGCATCAGCAAATTTTATATGATAAAAAGTACATCTATACATAAGAATTTGTAGCTGCTCTCTGTTTGTTTGTTATTGAATTCCTCCTAGGGTTTTGGAGATAGACCACCATAACCACATATATTCTGAAACTACATTACCCAAGGTACTTGGATAAGTATATTTCATTTTGTTCAAAGGGGGACCCCAGTGGATATAACCCCCTTCACCACTGATTTTTCCCCTTTGATGTAAATTAAATTTAAATTTGAACAAGGGAATGACTTATTCAAAATGTAGGAGATGGAGATCACAGCGGTAAGATCAAAATGAAACAATATGGACGCCAAGTTGAGCAAGAAATCACCAATCAGTGGGTAGTGCATTACAATACATATTTGCTGTGACAATTCAATCAAGTATTGCATCAAATATATATCAAAGGGGGCAGATCAAGCTGTTTTTGCACACATCCCACCACTGAATTTTTTCCCTTTGATTTAAATTAAATTTAAATTTGAACAAGAGAATGATTCCCATAAAATATAGGAGGAGAAAGCCAGAAGATGGAGGTCACATCAGCAAGATCAATGAGTAATACTGAAATGCGTCATTTTTATCCACAAAGGAGCAAGCAATTCGGCTAGTTTTAAAATAAAACATAGAGAGAGGGTTAAAGAGAGATAACCGCAGATTCGAAGTCAGAACGTTATTATTGATAACTCTCTCCAATTTGCGGACTATATTCTTAATACTTGATATAATGCAAAAATATTACAAGGATAAAATCGGTCAATAATTATTTATAACTATTTGTACTGGGACTCATTCATGCAATTACAAGTAATCCATAATAATATTTTAAATTTATTTTTGGCATAGAAACTGTTTCTAAATCTTTGTCTTTCAATCATTCTGCTTCACCTGCTAACCTCTTTCAAAACACCTATGAAGCATACTGCACCGTTTGAGAACCACTGATTGATCGGACTACTGTTAACAGGAGGAGTAGCAATCCCTGATTGAACAACAAATGAAGCACACTAAGTATCTGATCTGGTGCTCCTGTTCTTCATCTTGAGATTCTTGACAAAATACAAAAAAGAATCTGCAATGTAATAGATCCTGACTTGGCATCTCGTCTTCAGTCACTTTCTCATCAACACGACGTGGCTTCCCACTGTTTTTTCTACAAATATTTTCATGACAACTTCTCTGACGAGTTTTTTTTTCCCTGGTGCCTCAAATATATGAATTTAAACGTGTCACTAGATTGACATCTCGGTCCTATCCGTTTACTGTTGAAATAGCTAAATGCAACCACCACTTCTAGTCCAACAGTTTCTTTTCTTGCACTTCCCACCTGTGGAACTCCCTTCCGTTTACTTGCTTTCCTGATAACTACAATCTTCAAAAATGTAAATGCAACGTCAATCGCCATCTTCTGTCTTCTTGAACCCTGTTCATTTTTTGTCCTTACCTCAATCCTCTCTATACTCGGTCTTTTCTATCACTTTCACTGCCTGTCACTCCATGCATACTATTGGCAATCCCGTCTTGCTTGGAGTGAAATGATTTTTAAAAATCCAATGTGGGCGACCCTAGCTCTGATTGTCCTAACCGCACATGAATATATCTCCTTCTAGCACAAGAAAACAACCCTCTTCAATAAATGTGGCGATGCCGCTAAAAATTGACGACACCCGTAACAAACTGGTAACCTTATGATGTTTACAGTAATTCTGAAGAAAGGAAATACAGAAAAGAAAAGAAACATGGTTAGACAATTAGCCTCTACTGAAATCTTACCTTCTCTGACAAATCTTTTATGTTATGAAAACGGTCATATTTCAGACCTTCATAAAACGGTTGCCTCAGTTGCTGCGGTACGAATTTCCTATCATGGAACGTCCCTGTGGTCGTTGTGTGCATCTTGTACCGAGTCATTTGGTCAGGTTGGAGCAATGATAGAGGCAAAGGCTCGTTAACCCTCGGCTGAAGATTAAATATTGAACTGATCAGAAATTGTGCAAAGATTTATTTAATGATTGAAAAGTTATGTCAGTCAAAGAACATTAATGTTAGACATTTTGTTGGCCGCAGTTTAAGACTGTAACTTTTATTTGAGACATTCTAAGAAAGACGATAGTTAAAAATACGAGGTTCCAGAAGTTTCGAAACTTTTTCAAGAGAGATATTTATTAATTACAAAGAAGTACAGAACACTAATCTCCTTCAAAGTAGAATCCTCTCATTTTAATGCACGTGTAGGTCCCATGGAAGTTATTCAAAGCGAATCTGTCCAGGGCCCCTGTCGCAGTCTCCTTTACCTTCTCGTCCCTCAAAAAAATCTCAATAGGAGTGGATAGGTTCACCTATCGTCAAATTCACACCCTCCCATGTCTTCTGAACAATAGTCGAGATTTTTCCCTTGTTTTCTGTTTAAGCTGGGATTTATTGTTCTAAAGTCTTTTTGTCCTTTTTAACTCCCAGTAGTCCTTTGCGTCTTAGTGGCATTTTCACCTTGCTTGGGGTGAATTTAATTTTTTTTTTAAATGTTAAACAATAATAACAGTGAAACGAGGAATACAGAGATATTCAATAATCATCATATATGGAGGCCTCGTTGCACAATAATTATTCATTTGAGTCATTTGCCGGCTGTAATTATAATTATTATTTGACATAGGAGGTGTGTTCCAGAAGTTTCCAGACTTTTTCAAGAGAGGCATTTATTAATTTCAAAGAAGTACAAAATACTAATCTCCTTCAAAGTAGAATCCTCTCATTTCAATGCACGTGTAGGCGCCATGGAAGTTATTCAAAGTGAAGGTACCCAGTTATATCGTCAGTTTGACACCCTCCTCTATCTTCTGAACAAGAGTGGAAGTTTAGGAACATGGACATAGTTCGAAGTCGACTCGCCGACATTACACTACCAGAATATCTACGAATACAACCTTTCAAATTGTAGCCACAATTTAAAAGAATTAAAAGCATTTTCAAAATACATGTTTTATTCATTCTGCGATTTTTTCACGCGGCTTGAAAAAAAAAACACAATAAGAGTAGATAGGTTCGCCTACTGTCCGATTTACATCCCTCCCCTGTCTTCTGAATGAATGGGTAGAGGTTTATCCCTTGTCCTTAGTTTAAGATTGGGTTTCCGGTTCCTTTTAATGTCTTCTCATTCTCTTCCACTCCCCTTGCGTCTTAGTGGCATTATCACCTTGCTTGGGAAGAATTTATTTAAAAAATATTAAACAATAATAACAGTGATATAATGACCAAAGAATACATAAATTTTCAATAATCATCATATATGGAGGCCCCGTTACACAATAATTATTCTTTTGAGACATTCGCAATAATTATAGTGCTGTAATTATGATTATTATTATTTGACATACGAGGTGCGTTCCAGAAGTTTTGAGACATTTTCAGGAGAGACATTTATTAAATTCGAAGAAGTACAAAACTCTAATCTTCTTCAAAGTGGGAACCTCTGAATTTAACGCACTTGTCACGCTCCGGCCACTGAGTGACGATCTCATGGAAGTCATCCAAAATGAAAGTATCTAGGACCCTGACCACAGCCTCCTTCATCTTCTCAATTTGTTCAAAACGACTGGCTCTGGGATTCTTTAGTTTGAGAAACAACCAAAAGTCACGGGGAGCAAGGTCTGGACTGTAGGGAGGGTGAGAGACAGTTTTGATGACCATCAACCATCTCCCTGCTGTCACCAACGCGTCTTTCCTTCTGTTCGTCACTGAGCTCCCTGGGAACAAACTCTGCACAAATTTTGCGCATGCTCAGATTTACATGAATAAATCTGTGTACAGTTGCAACACCAACTCCAAACTGCCTGCTTATTGTCTTTATAGACACGAGACGATCTTCATCCAGAAAATTGTTAATTTTCTCAACTAGCTCTAATGTTCTGGCGTCCACATCCACATTGTCTCCCATCCCACATCACTCATCGTCTCTCACATCTTTCCCAGCGTCCTTGAACCTCTTGAACCATTGGAAATCAGATGCTCGGCTCATACAATCTAATCCATAAACAGTCCGGAGCATTTCATTCGTTTCTATATCATTTTGCTTAGTTTAACACAAAACTTTATTGCATATCGTATTCCAAATTGTCTTCACGTCCCGACTGCATCTTCAAATTTGTCCGCTGTACAAGCACTGTGTATAGTCAGGTGTGTTCAAAGAGCTTTTACAACTGTCTCCTTCAATCTGGAATAACAAAAGTTGACAAGTCAACTTATTAGATACTAAAATTACTGTCTATATTTCTGAGATGAGGTATTATGTACAGTATTTACATTAGTCGGACTATTGTCCTCATCTTTGTCGCCATATTTGTCACAACGTTTCGGCCGTTGTACGCTCCGGCCTTCTTCAAACATGGCTCGTGGAACTAGAACAGTCTACCCCAGTGATCGAAATAAAGGGTTCGATTCGAAATTCCAACCACCTGAAGAAGGCCGGAGCGTACAACGGCCGAAACGTTGTGACAAATATGGCAACAAAGATGAGGACAATAGTCCGACTAATGTAAATACTGTACTAAAATTACTATAATTTAGGAAAGTTATAATTGACTCTTCAAAAAAATTCTTGAATACACCACGTAGATAATTGTTGGGGTATGAATCAGCTGCTTACAAGAGGCTATAAAAAGACAGTGAAACATGCAGTCATTATCTAAAATTATATGAAACAAAAGAAGCATTGTTGTTATTCCATTTGAACTAGTATATCCGTCTTTGATGTTTCGTCGAGAATAAGGCAAGTCTTTTCACCATCTCTGCCATTCGACTCGGGTTCTGGTTCACTATGTCTGCTACAGTGCTCAATGTTTCTCTCCGACTTGAAAGTGCTCAATGTTTCTCTCCGACTTGAAAGTGAACCATTTTTACATGGAATCATATGTTTGTAAAACATCACCTAAAACCATCTCTGTATCCCCAAAAGATCCTGTTTAACGCGTGGTGTTCGGTCAAAATCATCATTCATTATTCCTTTTTGCAACAATTAATCATCTCTATTAATCATCTGAGATAACTATTTCTGCTTTCCATTAGTATAGTTGATACTAAACTTCAGAAGAGTAATTCATTAAATCTTCTCGGTTTAACATTCTCGGCTGACATGAAGTGGGAAGATTACATTGAATCCATTGTTATGTCAGCTGCTAAGAAAGTTGGTTCACGAGACGATTTTTTCTCCAGAATTTATCTTACATATCTATAAGTCTATCATTCGTCCATGCTTAGAATATTGTTTGTAGCTACATATGGCCCGGTGCTCCTTCTGTTTATTTAGAAAATTTTGATAAAATCCAAGGAAAAATCAGCAATATTATTGATCCTGATCTGGCGTCTCGGATTCAGTCACTTTCTAAAACTATACTAATGAGAAGAAACTGAGCACCTGGCTATTTCGATCCAGGTATCTGGACTGAAAGCCGAGGAGGTATTCATACATGTCTAGCATGTCTGGGGCAAGTCGGTCTAGCGGGGCCCATTCCTATCTCGTTGAAATCACAGCAGATGTACTCCAACTTGGACGCTCAGCTTGGTCACGTACACATGGTCGTTGATTCTATCAGGGGTACCCTCTGCCTTGGCAGTTTATTTCAATCTAGGAAGCCCTCAGCCCAACGATGCCGTGTCATCACCACACTAGCTGAATACATAACTATGGGGTCCAGTCTATCATAAATATCCTTGGAAAATGTACGTATCCATCACTTCTCTCTATATATCTAGGGGTTAAATAGCGAAGAAGACTCGATTCTCTCGCCTACATAACATACTTAGTGAACTTGAGTAAATGGATGGCAGAACAAGGTTTAGGAGAAATAACAGAAATATAACATTTATTAAGATCTACAAAGAACAGGAACTTGTGGAGATAAATGATCGTCTACGTCCTGAAGGGACACAACACATAGAAGAATTTTAGTTGTGTCATTTTCCTTTTTTTCCACTTAGGCCTTTTTAAAAAAAACTGAATTCACTTTTAGTGACCATTCATTGTTTTGTAAATTTTAAACTAAATTCACTATATCCGATCGTCATAAGTAATAAACTGGGCATTTATTTTGTGGCCATCTCTACACTGTCAGGTTCTAGGTACCGATAACTATTTAAACATAAAGTAACTCAAATGTGTGCGCGCACACACACACACACACACACACACACACACACACACACACACACACACACACACACACACACACACACGCACAAGCGCACGCATGTACAAAATTACATTCTGAATGTCAATAACTCAAATAAATAGACTAAAAAAAGAAGATGAAAAAAGAGAAGAATAAAATTTGGAAAACCTGTAAGCTTGCGTTCGGAAACTGGGTCCCTAGTGGTGCCCGATATTGATGGGCCACCCCTGAACTTGTGAGGTGCCAGTCTTGACGTTGGACAGGTTTTACTTCAGGAAATAAAGTCGACATTGTGTCGAAAAAAAAAAAAAACTCAGATAAAAAATGATCGAACTATAAATCCGTTTCTCGGTTTCATTGATTTCGTGTTGTTGTTCTGCGAAAAAGAGCGAGCCTTGTTGCCTAGCGACATTTCATCGGAAATTTTATTTATGTTGCTAGACAACGCAATTTTAACTTTCCAAGGGAGATTACTGTAAATGTTTGATTCTGTGTAAGGGAGGTTACTCTTCCCTACTAACCCGCCATTTAGAGACATTTTGATGTGCTTGTTTAATGTCATATCGGCTCCTTATAGGTCATTTAATGCCAAAATTTAATTTTCTTGGGATCTTTGAAGTAATAAAAATATCTTATTCTGTTTTCAAAATTGAATAGATCGTAGATGATACTCAGCTTTTGTGCATATATATGTCTGTGTGAACATAAAAATTACTGGAGAAGCAGTGATATGTGTGTTTTACATTTTTATTTTGTACTTTCATTGAAGTTATATTTTGGAATAGAGTTCGATTTAAGAAACTGTAGGATATTATATGGATTAATGTCACGAGAGAGTTCTTTCATGTTTGGTTGGTAGATTTTGTTTAGCAGTATATCAAATTCTATGGGTTAGGATTATTCCGAAAATTTAAATATTTTGAAGCAATTGTGTACTCTCAACTGCAAATGAAGAGGAACTAGTGGTAATTTTTTATACAAAAATATAATGCTGGTATTTTTAGTATAAAAATGTATTTTTATACTTTCATAGGATTTTGTTTTTGCTTGGGGTGTTCACTATTTACTGGGACCCTAACAGGTTCTACCACCCCGGTTCAGGGTGGACCTGGGAACAACATCAATTAAGAAGCGGTCCCAAAATCCTCAAAACCTTCAATCTCCCGATCAGGGGCCTTGCTACCGATTTCAGTTTATCGTCATACCTAGGACTTCGACAAAATTAGAATTATCTTCAATATCCTTGCAAGATTTCGAACAAAGAAATATAAGAGCAAATCCGGAAATGTAATGAGAAAGCTTTGTAGGGATATTATTATCAGAATAATAAACAAATATAAAATAATAATAATAATAAATAAAATAAAATAGAGCAAGTAATATTGAAAATTTCTTTAGAATAAAATAAATAAAAACAAAATAATAAATGTTCTCCCAGCATGCAGCAAAAACTGTTCCTGTCTGAAATACGGACATATCGTCAAATGACGTTAAATTCAATCTCTTCTCCAAGAACCCTCAGGCAGGCAACACGTGTACAACTTCTCTCTCTGTGATATGGCTTGTAGTAATACGAAGTAACTTCTTCTTCTCATTACATGTACCATGAAACAGTTGTAACCTAAAAAAATACATATACACCAATACACACAAAAAATATAAATAAATTGTATGAATTTAACATACAATTTACCATGCTTTCCTGTTATTTTTGTGCGTTTTATTTCCTGTACGAATTTCAATTTCCTGTATGAATTTATTTCAAGTATGTTTTTATCTCCGTAAACACGGGGCTAATTTCCGCTGCTTTGATGTGAGTGACCCGACATCATTATTGTGACTCCCGACGTGCATAACAAAAACAATCTATTCATCCTCAGATGAAGTAACTTTCTTCTTCTATTACATGCAACCTGACAACACATATAACTAAAATACACCCACCCCAGTACACAAAATGAATAAAATTATATGATTTTAATTTACAATTTAACATGTTTTAAGTTTTATTTATTTGTAAGTTTTTATTCTTGTAAACACGAGGTTATCCCTGCTGGTATCATGTGAGTGACCCCACAGCTTAAAGAAATTCCAGTGAGAAAAGCTTTAGAATAATGTAATAAGAAAAGGGGTCGTTCAGAAATTTCACGGCTAAAAACAATTTTCTTTCGTTTTTACTCATTTCACCCCAAGCAAGGTAATAAAGACACTAAGATTACTGAGTGTGAGAGAATATGAGAATTAAAAAAACGTTATGGAGAGATGACAAGAAAAGAACAGGAATTAAGAGAGAAGATAACGATTGGCATTGCATTTAAATTTTTGAACATCAAAGTCGATCGAGTAACAAGTGTCTCGGAAGCGAGTTTCACAAGCGAGAAATGCGAAGGAAGGAACTGTTAGCATAGAAAGTACAGATAAATATAGCCATTTCAAATGTACAATGATGAAAACCACGTTTTACTGGGTTTCATCATATATATATATATATATATATATATATATATATATATATATATATATATATATATATATATAGAACTATATATAGAACTATATAGAGAACTATATATATATATATATATATATATATTTATATATATAGTTCTCCCAACATGCAACAAAAACATTTCCTGTCTGTAAACAGACTTCGCCTCAAAAGACGATGAATTCATTCTCTTCGTTAACGACCGTTGAAAGGTCAAGACGGCCATCTCCTCTCCTCGGGACATTCCTTGTTATAATACAAAGTGACTTCTTCCTTTTATCACGTGCAACCTGAAAACACTTGTAATTAAATTACACACAAAACAGTAAACAAAAAATAATAAATCGTATGATTTTAATTTACAATTTATCATGCTTTTAGTGTTATTTTTGTGTATGTTTTTTTTATTCTTATGAACACGAGGATATTTCTGCTTGTATGAATGACCCCACAGTATTAAATAAGCTCATCAAAATAATTACCATGAAAAAAATCTAGTGAAAAGGCACGGAGAAGCCACATTACTGTGGTGGGAAAGTGACTGAAGCCATGAATATAATCACCACAATTTAATTTATTTAGTGTTGACTATAACTGTGTGACAGAGAGAGAGAGAGAGAGTCTGGGGAACACACACACACACACACACACACACACACACACACACACACACACACACGCGCGCGCGCGCGCGCACGCGTAAATATTTTTTTATTGAAATTAGAGTAGATTTGAATAGCGAAATTAAATCAGAGCATTTTGTTTACTGATGGGGAAATCTGATCTAGGACAGAAGTTGTGCCCATTGAATCTGGGTCATCAGAAGACAATGAAATGGTCGAAATAATTTTTATCGATTAAAAATTAAAATAGAGCTGAGTAAGCATGATTTTGGTTGAAGCAACCAGAACCCCCGTGATAACAGTGTGCGAAGTAGTAGGGCCGAGGGTCAGTTATAACCAGCCGGGTTTATCTATATAAACGCGTAGTTATGCTGAAAAAGGCAGACTGAGGCTAAATCTGCCTCTCACAGCAACTTACAAGTTCGTGGTGTCGTTTTCCTTTGAGAATATATTTTCCCCAGATATAGGAAAAAAACTCTAGCTCGCAGGCCTCAATTTGGAAAAAAACAAAACTCGCTGTTTCCCGTTCGCGGAATATGTCCTCGTGTGACACTATGAGTTGGATATATGCGCACGCGTGTGTGTGTGTGCGCCCGCACATCTGTGTGTGTGTATATATACACCCCCACATCTGTGTGTGCGTGCGCGCGCACACATATGTGCGAGAAGATTAGTTAGATTTGACATGGGTATCAAACTTCAAGACCAAATGATTAGATTAGGAATCTAGATAAAAACATGTTTTGGACACATGGCGAAAAGGGTAGATAAGTGTTAAGTACTTGTCAAAATACGAAGATTTTTTTCTTTTGTTGCAACCGTGACAAAATGGCGGCTCGTCCTAAACTTTGATGTTCATTTCAAAACAAAAACACCAATTCAGTTGTCTTAGCTAAAAAATAAACATCTTTTTCATTCCATGTTCATTTCACAACAACATCAACAAAGTAATTCATATTTCTCTCCAGATATTTTTTTTTAATTAAAACTGACTTCGTATTTGTATTTGTTTCCCTTTAAAAATGTCGTTTTCTGTTGAAAAACTTCTTTCTTCATCCAATTTGGATAAAAAAAAAAATTTCACTCATTAAAAGTTACATATTTTGGCATTAATGCAAATATGAAAATTTTTACCATTAAATGTTACATTTATTTAATGTTTACATTTTGTGACACTATGAGTCGGATATATGCGCACGCGTGTGTGTGTGTGTGCGCCCGCACATCTGTGTGTGTGTATATATACACCCCCACATCTGTGTGTGCGTGCGCGCGCACGCATATGTGCGAGAAGATTAGTTAGATTTGACCTGGGCATCAAACTTCAAGACCAAATGATTAGATTAGGAATCTAGATAAAAACATATGGCGAAAAGGGTAGATAAGTGTTAAGTACTTGTCAAAATACTAAGATAGGAAAAAGACCGGCTCTGGTCAAAACTTAAAAGGGTTTGAATTTAATGTCCCTGAATCGGAGTCAGCTAGGCTAAGAAATATTTTTATGTCCACTTTCTTCAAAGAGAGAAATGGTCATGAAAAAGTTATGGGTTTATTCGTGGGTGTCCCTTGTCCGGAAATGATGAAAGAGGATTCTGCATATATACGGGAGCGCTTTGGGCCACGAGTTAGTTAGACTTAGTTTAGGTTCGAGGAAGGTTGATTTAGGCCGGAGCACGTAACATCGAAGAGTTATCATCTACAAAAAGGTCACACGCCTTCCCTCCTCTTTTCGTCCTACCCAAGTTTGTAGTTGTGTTTTTCTTTTGCCTGTGAACCTGCCTCTCGCTCGATCCGCCGCACAGAAATTCTACGACGTGGGGTCTATATCTTTGTGCAACGAGTTGCAGAGGTGGGTAGTCTCACACTCGCCTGGGACATAGTAACTGAATCCAGCCCGCTTGAATCTGGGGTCCAAATCATGGATTCTCAGAAACACAAGAGTATTTCTATATTATATGTAAGACCCTGTTTTTCGTTCATCTTGCACTCTGCTTTTCTGTATAGATATGCGATATATTATTATCCGTGAGTGACACGTGTAAATATGTATATATATAGTTTTGTGTATATTTTAGTGATATAAAAGTTTCCCTGAGAAAAATAAACATGTTTGTCATTCCTTTTCCTTTTCGTCTATGAAATACGGTGTTATTATATGACGGATATAATAATGCTCATAATAGGGGAAATATAAATAGGAGAATAAACCTTTCTTGCGTAGCTCCCTACCCGTTAGAGAACTATAGAACAAGAACCTTTGAATAAACATATGATTTCTGGACATGAAATACTCAGATTATTTCTTATTTCAATTTACCATTTTTATAATAATTGCAATCTAGGATCATGAAAGCACGCTGGAGTAATGGATAGCGGCTCGAATCCATTACATTCACCTTGGGAAAGGTATGAATCCTCTTCTTCTCCCACCAGCTATGGGTAAATAGCAGGACAGACCAGTTGGATGACAGCTGGTCTACCGCAGAAAGAAATGGCAACCTACTGCGGGAAAAAATCTGCCTCGTCAGTCATGTATCGAAAGATACATGATCGCCTAAGCGTGTATCACATATGTGGCACATAACGTCAATCGAGGGTCAAGGGAGACTAATCAATAGAAATAAAAGGCCTGAAACGCCGGCAATTATAGGTTACCCCCCTTACTACTCTTTTTTGAAAAAAAAAGTTTTCATTGCTAATTTAAAAAAAAAATGTAGGTTGAAAATCTGCCGACAGATTTAATAACGAATATAATAAATAGTATTTAATGTCTTCGTTATCAATTCTAGAGAATAAGAAAAATGCCCCTTGTCCCCTGTTTAGGATTGGGTTTCTTCTAACGTCAACCTCAACTCTATACTCCTAGCGTCTCCGCCTGAACTCTGAAATTTAATTCGCTAATAAAATGTTGACATTGTAGTGGTACTAATGTTAATAGAAAACGATTAACATGAGTGCTACAAAATAAAGAAGTTTTTATTTCCTTTTCTTTTTACAACACAAGACTTGTGGAAATATCAGCGGTCGCGTGTCGTTAAAAGCATTATCACGAACGTGAGAATTGTAATTTGATACTGTTCATTCAGCGGTCAAAGGAGCGGGCTGTGGTGAGACACAATTGTATAGAGTGGGCTGTTGATGAGACACAGTTTTGTTCATCTTGCCGGACAAGTAAACTGTTCTGAAGCGGTTTGAAAATATTCTCATTTTTAAAAGGTTTTGATAGGATCACGCACATGCATAGTTAGCTCCACAAATTTCTTACGAAGCGACGATCGCGTATTTTTTTGTACACCTGATTGATCAAAACATGTGATCGGGTGTTTTATTTTTTTTTTTTTAAACGTATATGGGCGTTTTTTATATATTAAAAATTGTGCCAAAGTTGATCCGATTTTTCTCGAACTTTCCTTGATGGAAAATTGCATCATTTCCTATAACCTTTTCTAGTCTAGAATGAGCTGTCTATCTTTCCTGTTATCTTACTTACGCTTATACTTTCTTACGCTAATTCAACTCCACACAGTAGCCCTCTACCTAGAGTGGTCTTTGGGCCTTGTATTGGGGAACATTAGTAAAAAAAACAAAAAACAAAAAAACATATGTTTGAGTTTTATTAAAATTCTAATCATAGCTTTTTAAAAACAATAAACATTACTGAGGGAGTCAGAAGTGTATATAGTAGTAGCGACGTCAGGGGAATAAACGTCATTTGACACATCATATTTTTTTTCGGGTAGGCAGGTTAAACGTTATCAATTAGTATCAGGGATTTAATCTCCCAAAATGCTCAACATAGTTTTTCCATAAGAATACTTTTCGAGTTTCCAATTAGGGTAGATTATGATTAGGGTAGATATTTTAAATTTTGAAGGATTAGTCGTAGGTATTTATTACAAGTGGGCCGGTGTAATGCTTTGAGAGATAAACACGTGTGTCTACTGAAATGCCCATAACAAATATGGCAGGATCGGGATATGCGTCTACGTAAAGAAATGTAAAGAAACGACAAGAACCAATATATATGTACAAACAAATGATAATGTATTAACAATAAAGGGTTACAAGTGACAAAGACAATAACGTGTGTAACAAAAAAATGTGAAACCTAAAGTATGTGTAGTGAGTGAATGTGCGGTCGTAACTGTGTGTGTATATTGTACATGCGTTTCCCAAAAGGGAGCGCGTTTTCTTTTCCGTGAGAGACTTACATATTGACGTGTAAGCGGAAAAAGTAAGAAGTGGATTTTCTTGACCTCCCACATGGCCAGGATGTGACACAAGGTCGGTTGTTTAACGTGGGAAGGGAGGGGGAGTGGACCCGAGTTTTCACCCGGGCCGCAGTGCTTTGGCTTTAGCTGGTCTTAGCTTGTCATAGCTGGACGTAGTTGCGATACTACCAGCGCAGGGACGAATCCCTGCGACCGGCCTGTATCAGTGATCGAATCCTCAGCCAAAAAGGTGATCATTCAGCGAGTAATCTGCGAACAGATACTACACTTTGATCTTAGCCTAAAAGGCCGGGATCTACTTGACCTCCCACAGGGTCAGGTTGTGACACAAGGTCAGGGTTTAATGTGGGAAGGGAGGGGGAATGGACCCGAGTTTTCACCCGGGCCGCAGTGCTTTGGCTTTAGCTGGTCTTAGCTTGTCCAAGCTGGTCTTTAGCTGGTCATAGCTAGTCTTAGCTGCGATACTACCAGCGCAGGGACGAATCCCTGCGGCCGGCCTGTATCAGTGATCGCTCCCGGCCTAAAGGCGATCATTCAGTGAGTAATCTGCGAACAGATACTACACGGGATTTACTTGACCTCCCACATGGCCAGGTTGTGACACAAGGTCGAGTTTAACGTGGGAAGGGAGGGGGAATGGACCCGAGTTTTCACCCGGGTCGCAGTGCTTTGGCTTTAGCTAGTCATAGCTGGTCTTGGCTGGTCTTAGCTGGTCATAGCTTGTCCAAGCTGGTCAGAGGTAGCCACGATACCACCAGCGCAGGGACCAATCCCGCCGCCGGCCCGTATCGGAGGAAGAATCCCGGTCCCATAGGCGATCATTCAGTGAGCAATCCGCGAACAGATACTACACTTTGATCTTAGCCTAAAAGGCCGAGAAACGATGACCCCGGACCCGAGATCAACCCGGGTAAGAAGAGAACGATAAAATTATATCGCCGAGTATCCCGGAAAGCATCCCCTAGTAGCGGTTTCGAAAATTAGGAGGAGGTAACTCGACACAATTCGTAAACGATATGTACCTGTACCTGTGAATTGTATTTTCAATGGATTTTTCATTTTGTTAGGATACACCTGCTTACATCAGAATAAACTGATGCATTTATTTTTGTTTATATCAAGATTGTCGATTGTATTACATTTTTAAATTCTTTGAAGCTAACTTTATTTTTATTTTTATAATTTAATTTTATTTGCTCATCGACAACATGGTTTTGAATCCATCATAAAATTTCAGATTGTGAAATTATTAAATACTAAGCACTTCAAATACTTCGATGTATGGATCAGTTATAACAAATTCAGTATAGGAGATATCTAAACTGAACAAAAAATGGGCTTCTCTTGAGGTGCACCTGCACAACACCGCAATGTTATAAACGTGTATGTTTGGACAGGAGAACAAACAAATTACCACTGGTGAGGCGGAAAGAAAAGAAAACAAGAATTGTTAAGAGAAAATTCTTTATATTGTCGATATAAAGGATCAAGGCGAAATGTCTCTTTGTGGGCGAGGAAAGCGACCTGGAGGATGAGGAGAGTTGGTAGAGCTTGATGTTAATGCTTATATCCGGGCGGTTGACCGAAGTCACTGGCGGTGATACAGACAGCTTGTCTGCTCGCCTGTCAACTGATTTCAGTGTCGTGAACGGCGTCCTTAAAAGCAGCCGAGGTAGATCATGACTCATAAATCATGCTTTTGCTTTAGCTGCAATATTCGTGATTGGGTACTTTAAATTGTATTTTATATTTTTTTGTAAGGGGGGAGATTTGTTTTGTGAGACAGGTGTGGTGCTCGGCGCCCCTATACAGAGAGTAACTTTTTAAAATTTTATTTTTGCTTTCGTAGCATTCACATTTGGCCGTCGGGTTTTGATGTAGAGTGAATCAGAAAGAGATCTAGTTTGAAGCAGAGTATAACAGCAATTTGCTACAAAAGCGAAACGTTAACTTAAAAATTCGAGACCGAACAAATATATGTATTAAACAACAAAGTTTACAATGGAAATAGACATTAACATTTGTGTGTGAACGTAAAGAGTTTGTATTTTGGTGAATGTCCGTACGTACGTGTACGTGTGTATAATGTTCATGGCGTCTCCCACAAATGGGAAGACGCAATCTTCTGCGAGAGCTTACATTGTAGATGTGTTCGCTGAAAATGAAGAAATGAAAAAGATTATTTATTTCTGTATTAACAGAAAATGTGGCACAAGGCCGAAGTGGGGAATGGGGAAAAGGTCGGTCTTCTGTTTTAACTTTTAAACTTAGCTAGCCACAAACGCTGACCCAATCATACTAATAATATTTCTTGCACCAAAACAACACATTCTTACTTACCTTTCTTACCACACCCACCATAATACCTCAATGACTCTATGAAAATACTAATTAGACCCCATATGTACAATTTATCGAAGAAATGAAAAAGAGAACGAAGCAAGAAATCGACCAGTATTTATAGTGTCGGGAGAGCGTCCCCTAGTGAACAATTTGGGCAATTAAGGAGGAGTTAACTCAGACAGCCTCGTCAGATCGAGACTTTTACCTGACTGTCATGGATGACGCAAAACACTTTCAGAAATATATAAACTATCAGTTGTATTCAACCGCTTCCTCAAGTCAACGTTTTGAGCGAATGAAGGCTTTAGGTCTTAGCGAGTACTATCCTTGTTCGAACCTTGTGGTCTGGCGCTACAGAATCACAAACAATGAACTTTATAAAATAACAGAAACCACATCACTTGAGGATGTGAGTTATCGCTATATAGCTTCGCCAGTTTTGCTTAGAAGTTGTTAGAGGGCGCTGTCAAGCACCTATAAAAATGGGACACTTCCAGTCGTTCTCTCTTATCCTCCCAGCATGCTGGAGTGACAATACCAACCGGAACCTTCCCGGGCACGAAGATATCTTTTCACTTAATGACTGAACTTTTTCTCACGTGTGCGCTTTTGTGTACCACGTGCGCAATTTTTAACTTGCAATGTTTACTTTCATGCTAGTGTATTTTCTCACCGTTGTTACTCAGATATATAAAACACAAAAAATATAAAATATCGCCATGTTGAAATTGTCTTCCATTTTCTTACACCCGTCATTTACAAGTTCAAAATACTTTTTGGGCCACTGATTTTAGTCTTCCTAGAAGGAGTGTTGCAGCAAGGACTTTCAACAGAAACAACAACTAAAAATTGATAGCGCATATAGCTCAAAATAATGACATAATCAAAATGTTGACGTTCTACACTACTGTGAACAAAAGGCTAGGAAGGAAGACCACATTAGTCCTGGAAAGAGCGATAACAAACAGTATTTATTCTTAATACATACTGTGTGCTAATTCACAAAATTGCTGGACCTAGATCTAGCTCAGTCACATAGCTAGGGTGTCTGGCACTGATCTAGCCTCATCTACAAGACTACATTCAACACTTTTCTCAACTTGGATTATTAAAACAAAACATTATCCATTCATATATTCACAAACTATCAATATCCAGTAATACTGCACCATAAATTCATAATCTTAAATAACCACTACATGGTTACCGCTGACATAAGCTATACAAACAATAGCACTAATAGTAAGAAGAATAGGAAAAGAAAGATCATATGGTATACACCTCCGTTCAACCAAATGGTCAGTACTAAACTTGGGCATTTGGTAAACGCTTCCCCACAAATAGCAAACTGAGCGAAATCTTTAATAAAAACACCCTAAAGTTAAGTTACATCTGCACTGAAAACCTAGAAAGAATCATAAAAAGCATAATAGTAAAATCCTAGAAAAACACGCATGCCAAAACAGTGCCAATAAGACCGTACAAGTGTTCACTGTTGTGATTGAATCTCAGATTCACTCACTAATAATCTACGCATAGTCCTCATAGCTGAGTTCACATACAATGTATAATTTTTTTTACTCCTGTGGCAGTGGAGACTTCTGGGGTTATTGGCCCTCTTTCGATGGTGTTCCTTCGGAGGATTGGCGGGATGGCGTCTCGATTAAGGGACGAGCCTCGCGAAACAGAGTGACTATTGCTGCGCGTCTCACTGGCGATGGTGAGAGGTAACGCTTTCTCCATCATTGCGGCTGGCAGACGATAGCAAAAAACAAAACAAAAAACAAAAAAAACAAAAAAATTTTTTTATAGTTACTTTGTTCAAACTATGTTTTTTTTTTAAATAATTTCATTTTCAATCAATTTATTAAAAAAAATGTATAAATATATCCAATAACCATGGCATTGAGGTCTAAATGTTACTTTGGCTTTTTTCATATTTGCATTTAATGTTAAAATTGTGAGACTACCCACCTCTGCAACTCGCTGCACAAAGACACTGACCCCACGTCGTAGAATTTCTGTGCGGTGGATCGAGCGAGAGGTAGGCTCACAGGTAAAAGAAAAACACAACTACAAACTTGGGTAGGACGAAAAGAGGAGAGAAGGTGTGTGACCTTTTTGTGGATGATAACTCTTGGTTGATTCTCGGCTGGCGGAAAAAAATATATATCTTAACTAACAATGTCCGGCTGCTAATGGGTCGCTCTTCGATGTTACGTGCTCCGGCCTAAATCAACCTTCCTCGAACCTAAACTAAGTCTAACTACCCGTGGCCCAAAGCGCTCCGTATATATGGAGAATCCTCTTTCATCATTTCCGGACAAGGGACACCCACGAATAAACCCATAACTTTTTCATGACCATTTCTCTCTTTGAAGAAAGTGGACATAAAAATATTTCTTAGCCTAGCTGACTCCGATTCAGGGACATTAAATTCAAACCCTTTTAAGTTTTGACCAGAGCCGGTCTTTTTCCTATCTTAGTATTTTGACAAGTACTTAACACTTATCTACCCTTTTCGCCATATGTTTTTATCTAGATTCCTAATCTAATCATTTGGTCTTGAAGTTTGATGCCCAGGTCAAATCTAACTAATCTTCTCGCACATATGCGTGCGCGCGCACGCACACACAGATGTGGGGGTGTATATATACACACACACAGATGTGCGGGCGCACACACACACACACACGCGTGCGCATATATCCGACTCATAGTGTCACAAAATGTAAACATTAAATAAATGTAACATTTAATGGTAAAAATTTTCATATTTGCATTAATGCCAAAATATGTAACTTTTAATGAGTGAAATTTTTTTTTTTATCCAAATTGGATGAAGAAAGAAGTTTTTCAACAGAAAACGACATTTTTAAAGGGAAACAAATACAAATACGAAGTCAGTTTTAATTAAAAAAAAATATCTGGAGAGAAATATGAATTACTTTGTTGATGTTGTTGTGAAATGAACATGGAATGAAAAAGATGTTTATTTTTTAGCTAAGACAACTGAATTGGTGTTTTTGTTTTGAAATGAACATCAAAGTTTAGGACGAGCCGCCATTTTGTCACGGTTGCAACAAAAGAAAAAAATAGAGAGAAGGTGAAAGAAAAGGAGAATAAAGAAATACTATCAAAACTAGAATTTTATAACAATAATAATAATTTATTTACAAAAGTCAAAACGTAAATATATTACAATTAAGCATTCAGGACAATATTGATATTAACCACTTGTATGTACACCCTAAGTCAAACCACACTCCATCTATAATTAAGCATATACCCACATCAGTAGAGAAAAGAATAAGCATGAACTCCGCAAATAAGGAAATATTCCAAGCACATAGTAAGTTTTATAACATGGCCCTGAAAAATAGCGGATACAAAAACGCTGACATAAGCTATACAAACAATAGCACTAATAGTAAGAAGAATAGGAAAATAAAGATCATATGGTATACACCTCCATTCAACCAAATGGCCAGTACTAAACTTGGGCATAAGTTCCTAACTTTAATTGGTAAACACTTCCCCACAAATAGCAAACTGAGCGAAATCTTTAATAAAAACACCCTAAAGTTAAGTTACAGCTGCACTGAAAACCTAGAAAGAATCATAAAAAAGCATAATAGTAAAATCCTAGAAAAACACGCATGCCAAAACAGTGCCAATAAAACCCCTAAACTGTAATTAGACAAAAATAATGAAAATCATGTGATTGTAGAAACCCTAATGACTGCCCGTTAGAAAACAGATGCCTCACTAAATCCGTGGTATGCCAATGTACCATCTCATCTGTGGAGAGTCCTAACACTGACAGGATATACATTGGGTCAACAAAGAATAAATTTAAAATTAGATGGAATCAACACAAAAGCTCCTTCAACAACATCCAAAATAGAAATCAGACATCTCTATCCCAATACTACTGGCATTTAACAAAACACCGAAAGTAAAATGGAAAATAATAAATAGAACTAGAACTTGTAAAACCTGGGACGACCCATGCCCTTTATGCCTACATGAAAAACTACACATCATTAGGTTTCTTAATAGTGAAAAGTTATTAAACCACAGACATGAGTTAACGGATTTCTGCCGACATCAACAGATTTTCGCATTAAATAATTAATAAATAGATATAAACAAATAAAGTCCATAGTTTAAAAGCCTTAAAAGCTCAGCCCAATAATTATTGAGAAAAACCCTTTGTTAAAGTATAAAAAAAGCCATGTGAATAAACAAATAAATAAACAGATTAAATAGATAATAATGAAACACAACCTTCTCGACACTTAGCGACCCACGGCAAAGCCATAAAAAATTGCCGTCTGACCAGCCTAATCTACTATCACTCTCGAAATAGACCCCCCCATTGTAACTTGACACACATTTTTCGAAGGGGACTGGTCTGTAGATAAAAATTAATTCCTAGCTCTTGGAACCACCTAACCAAAATGGCCGACACTAGCCGTTTCCATAGCAAATAATGTTCCAAGAGACCGCACTTATAAACATGCGCTAACCAAAAGATAGCTTATTCCCAAATTCTCGCTTGACAAGGAAGCGGGTCCAGGCACCTTAACTCAACATAACTTCAAAAATTATGTTAGGGGTCTCGGCTCTCGCTTTTGAAACATGGGAACTCTTATGTAGTGAAGGAATTATATTTTTAAAAACAAAAAATATTATAATATATATATATATATATATATATATATATATATATATATATATATATATAAATGGATAAATAATAGGCAAAAAGTTGCACCTGAAGAATGCAGAACGTATGAAACTCCGAGTTGTGCAATCAATGTAAGATATGTATATTTCTTAATGAATGAAAAGATTTTATATAAATGTATAAAAAATCTTTTCAATCATATATATATAATCTTTTTCTTCCTCTCTCTCTCTCTCTCTCTCTCTCTCTCTCTCTCTCTCTCTCTCTATATATATATATATATATATATATATATATATATAATCTTTTAATTCATATATATATATATATATATATATATATATATATATATAATCTTTTAATTCATATATATATATATATATATATATATATATATATATATATATAATCTTTTCGTTCATATATATATATATATAATCTTTTCATTCATATATATATATATATAATCTTTTCATTTATATATATATATATATATTAAAGACATTTTTGATATGTTTAACGTTCTTTTTATAGATACAAGTATTTTAAGTAAATTTACTTAAAATACTTGTACAAAAAGAACATTAAACATATCAAAAATGTCTTTAATAAATTGTCGGACTATGTCCAATTCAAAATGTATATATATATATATATATATATATATATATATATATATATATATATATATATATAATCTTTTCATTCATATAAATATATATAATCTTTTCATTCATATATATATATATATATAATCTTTTCATTCACATATATATATATAATCTTTTCATTCATATATATATATATATATATAATCTTTTCATTCACACACACACATATATATATATATATATATATATATATATATATATTTAAAAATAAAAACAGACCACTTTAAGGTTCCATATAATAAATTATTTCACCACAGCCCTTTTAAATATATATATATATTAAAGACATTTTATGATATGTTCAACGTTCTTTTTATAGATACAAGTATTTAAGCAAATGCTCTGTTTTATAATAAATTTGCTTAAATACTTGTATCTATAAAAAGAACGTTAAACATATCATAAAATGTCTTTAAAATAAATTGTCGGACCTTGTCCAATTCAAATATATATATATATATATATATATATATATATATATATATATATATATATATATATATATATATATATATATATATATATATATATATATATATGTATATATATATATATAATGAAAAATAAAAGACGAGGCAAAGTCATGGGAGAGTTATCTGCTCTTGTATTTTTGGAAAGAGATTTTTCTTCTAAGTTTTCAGGCCGGAGTTGAGGAAAGGCGGAAACAATAAGAAATTTAATTCTTTGAAACTTAAAAGTGTCTGAAGTAATCCGAATCAAGAAATATATCCTAACTAGTAGACTTCTTGAAAAATTGCTAGACACAGGATGCCCAAAACCAAGAAATTAGCTCCCAAAAGATCATCTCCTGACGTCAGTAGCAGTAATGGTTTGTCTCCGGCTGGATCAATCGTAAACAGCGCATCTCCAAATTTAAGAGGTTTCTTTTCTTTTTTTCTTTTTTAATTATATTTGGAGAAAAAATCATTTTCCTTTAATTAACTTTAATTTTTAATTGAAACAAAAGAATAATAAATATAATTTTCATTGAAAAAACTTTAAATATTTTTACCTGTCTTACATTTATTTTTTGGTAAAGTTGTTACTTAAAATTTTTCTTCCAATTTTATTTTAATTTCATAAACTGACGCATTTTTAAAATATTTTATAATAAAAACTTTTTTATTATTACAAAAAGTTTTCAAGTTTAAGATTTTCAAAGAAAAAAACTTCAATTTTTATTTTTTTTAAATGATATTGAAAATTTTACTTTTTCGTTTTAGCATTAAAAAAATAATTTTAAATTTTATTTGGATGGAAATTATTGAAATCTGTTTATTGTAAATTTATTTATGGAATTAAAAAGTAAAACTTCAGGATTAAAAAAAATGCTGAATTCTAAAGTCTGACGGACAGAAATTTTTAAAATAAAATTTTAACCGTTTTTCCAATTCAAAATTTAATTCAAAATTTTAAATAATTTTAAATTTGTTTCAAATTATTTTATTTTTTGTTTTTTAAATTCTTTGTTCAAATTGAAAATTTTTATTTGTATTTAAAATTTTTAATAAAATATTTTTTTTAAAAAAGTAAATCATTTCAAAAATAAAAAGTTAATTTTTTTTTAAATATAAATAAATTAACAGTTGATTTTTTTCAATTTTTTTTTATAGAAACAAACATAAAAAAGATTTAAAACTTAATTTTCAAAGTTTTTTTTTAGTTTTAAAAATTACGAAGGCACTAAATAAATTGGTCCAATCATAAAAAATAGTGGAAAAGAAAGTTTTTCTAAATTAATATTCTTCGGACCTACGTTAGCCTGCAACACTTGTCAGAATCGAAGAATATTGATTTGTTATCGATTTAGAAGTGGGAACCAAATCGATCCCTGACTTTTACAGAGTTATTGGCCTTATCTATTTTTTGTAACCGCCACCTCAAAAGTTCTGTTTTCGAACGCAGATAGCAGCAGAACACTGAACAGCTATTCCTGTTAAAAAAGAACTTTCTCGTTTTGGTGGGTTGATTTAAAATCCAACAGACACCAACGGCTCTCCACCTTCTCTTTCTCTCTAAAAAGACACAAGGACAACTTAGCTGATACGTTTCATCCTCTGACAGGCTTTGAAAGCAAATATAAATAAAGTCTGCTAGAGGCTGAAACGCATCGGCTAAGATAAGTTTTTTTCATTTTGTCTTTCTTTATTCATATTGTCCTTTTACAGATATATTTTAGTTATATCTGAAATTTTTACACACACACACACACCTACATATATATGAGGCAAAAATTGTGCACCATACGGATAATTTATTAAAAGTATAATTACATATGAAAATTTTATTTACTAGTTGTTATATGTGTTGTTCAAAATGTCCTCCTTTTCCAAAACACATTTTACTTTTTGTGGCTGCAGGATTCATTTACATGTCGGAGAGTTTCTTCACTGCATTCATATTTAATTTTTTTAAAGTTCCTCGGTATTTCTTGAGCAGGTCTTGTAAACAACTGATCTCAAATGGCCCTGCAGAAAAATTCCCAAACAGGGTTAATTAATTAATTAACCGGTAACCCCTATGGTGCATGACTTTTTTTGCCACACCATGTGTGTGTGTGTGTGTGTGTGTGTGTGTGTCTTTATATATATATTATGAAATGAACTAAGTCCGAAATTTATTTGAATATATTTTTTGTATATATGCTATTTTTATAGATACAAATATTTAAGTAAATGCTCTGTTTATAATAAACAGTATTAAAAACATTTGCCGGCCTGAATGTCCAAGAAACTTCATAGAAAAGATGTGTCCTCTGAAAAGAATTGAACCTGTATCATACATGGAACTGTCATTTGGCCTGATGTACTATACCATTTAGCTAAAGATAAGTGTCTGGTTTGCAAAGTGTATAAAAATAATGTATAAACAGAAAATATATTAAAATAATTGTTGAAATTAGTCCATTTCATAATATATGATGTCATTTGTTTACTTTGAGTTACACTTTGAACAGATATGATTGTTTGAGAAAAATCATGGGAAATTTGTTTAAAAACCGATTTGAATTTAGTAACCAGATGTTTCCTCTTTAGCTAAATGGTATAACATGTCAAGCCAAATGAAGGTTCCGTGTAGGATACAGAGTTAATTCCTGTCGGAGAACACATATTTTCTATGAAATTTCTTGGACATTCAGGCTGGCAAATGTTGTTAATACTGTCTATTATAAACAGCATTTACTTAAATATTTGTATCTATAAAAATAGCATATATACAAAAAATATATTCAAATAAATGTTGGACTTAGTTCATTTCATAATATATATATATATATATATATATATATATATATATATGAAATTTCTCAAACATTCAGCCAGGTAAATGTAAATAAATTTCTGGTTTTTAGTTTTTGGATGTGATAAGGTAATTTAATCTATAACCCACTCTTATCCCCAGAGATCCCACTGCATTTTCTTACACACAATTTTGTCTTTCATTCTGACCTGAAGGAGATGAAAACAACATGTTAAGTGAAACGTGTCATTTATACCTTTTCTATTTTTTGTCATCTCCACTTAAGCCTGAACTATAAAAATCAGGGATTGATTTGATACTATCGATATTATAAGCAGGACCCCCTTTCTAAATTGATAAATCAATAATTGTCAATTCTGACAAATGTTGTGGACTAAGGGAGGTCTAAAGAATATTAAGCTACAAAAAGTTTTACTATTTTTTATGAGTAGATCGGTCTATTTATGTAGTTTCAATAGTGAATATATATAAATGTTGCATCTTAAATAAGTTTTCTTAAAATTCAAAAATATTCTTAACATTTAAAATCTTCATAAAATTTATTTTTCAAATGTTTAAAAATGAACTAACCATGTTTTATTGAAAATCAATTATTTTTTTATTGTTAATTCACCAAAATTTCCTTTAAAATAATGTGTAGAGTCATTTTTGGTTTTTGATTTTTGAGATGAAGAATTATCATTATACATTGATTTATTCAAACTATTGTTCTCTTCTTGGAGAGAACAGGACTGATGTCACAAACAATTTATTTCAATTCCAAACAACAAACTACACAGTTTCCCCTTCAAAGTAATCCCCCACGAGTCTAATGTACTTTTCCATTCTTCTCTGTCACACTTTTGTGCACTACTGGAAGGATTCTTTTTGGATGTCCCCCAGCTTCGTCATTACAGACCTCTTCACACCATCCACCCCGTCAAAACGTGTCCACTTGATGATCACTGTGAGCTTGGGGAAAAGAAAAAAGTCACAAAGAGCAAGATCAGATGAAGAGGGACGTTGTTTCAGAACAATGATGTTCTTCTTGGCCAGGAACTGATGAGGCTCAGGGTGTTGTGAGCAGGTGCATTGTTGTGGTGAAGCAGCCACAATTTCTCCTGTCACATATTTCATTTCTTCTTGCTCAATGAGTGAAGCAAATGCCACAGGATATCTTTTTAGATTTGTTGATTATTCATCTGACCCTACAGTAAGAACTCACTGTGGGTGACACCCAGAGCTCACACAGCACACCCAGTCCTGTTATTTTTCAGACAGGCCTTGTACATACATACATACATACATACATACATGCATGCATGCATGCATGCATGCATACATACATACATATCTTTTTTGGCAAAGATTTCAATAAACTTGTTGGGATTGTGAATCATTGGAATGTGCTAATACACTTAATTTGTTTTTTATTAATACTATTACAAGGCCCAAGAGTCACTCAAGATAGAGTTATTGGACGAAGTTGCTGTAAGGGCATAAAGAGAGGAAATAAGAAGTGCATATTATGAAGGTATTTAGGATAGATAATGGTTGACTGTAGAGATTAACTTTGGTTGATTTTGTTTAGTGACATATCAACTTCCATGAGTTATTTAATGCTGAAATCTAAATATTTTGAACACAATTTTATGGCTTCAAATAAATATATTTTGAGTGCAATTGTAGGTCTTAAAGTACAGATTAAAATGTATTGTTAGTAATTCTACTATAAAATTTATTGCTGGTCATTTTACTAGAAATATGTATTGTTGGTAATTTTTTTAATATAAAAATGTATTTTTATATTGTCATAATGTTTTGTTTGGGGGTTCACTATTTGTCCATAGCTAGTACCACACTGGGTCAGGGGGAATCTGGGAATAATAGCAATTAAGAGGTGGTTCCATGCTCCTCAAAACTAATCTCCCAATTAAAGGCCTTGCTGCCAGATGTAGTTTGTTGTCATACCGAGGACTAGTAGAGATTAAGGGAGCCTCTGGCAAGAAGTGAAGTTCATGGAGCAATTGCAGGAAAGATAAAGGTTCAGCCTTGACTTGAAGAGGTTGTAGTGATTGGAAAAACATCCTGACAGGAGTCTGTTTCACCAAGCTGCAGTTCTTGAGAAGAAATTGTCCAAATGGAATTTACTTCTTACTATCGGAATACAAAAGGAATGCAGGTGATTCACACTTGTGTACATGGTATGACAGGTTCTAGTTGTAAAAGTTGGGTGTGGCACTAAAGAATATAAGTTGTCAAAACACATGCCATGGAAATAGTGATAGAGCAGTCAGAGCCTCGCATTGTTTCATCTGTGGGAAAGGGGTGCAGAATAATTCATCACCCACAAAGCCGCGTAGATGCTTTTGAACTCTATTATATCAGTTGTTCCTTTGAGCATTTGGTGGTTGTGAATCATTTTTAATCATTAAAGTTGAGCCATGTTTAGCCTGGAGATCAGTGACTGCTTGGGAATACCAGGTGCTGTAAGCTTCGATATATGGTGGTGTAATGGATAATGGCTCGGATTTGGTAATAAGAGAACTGAATTTCAATTCTCGTTGGATTTCTTGTATCCACTTATGTGCAAATACCCTTTGAAAAGGTATGAATCCACCACCTCCCCTCTTAGCTATGAGTTAAATAGTAATACTTGTTCACTAAACCATTATTATCTCTTATGAACTAAAAAAATATTTTTCCTGCAAAATGTTGATAATCCGTAAAAAACGAATACATCAATCACTCATTTGAAGTGATTTTTCTTTACATGGTCTTTTTCATACTTAAAGAGAAATATTCCTAAATTTGCGCGGTTATTGACATTAGTCACATAATATCTTCAGCCTGAAAATGTTGAAATTGGCCAATCAATACCTTTTATTTTTGCTTTTGGTAGATATCAAGACAAGGAATATAACTTTTACCTTTTTTTGTGAATTACCTCCCTTTATATAAGTCATGTAAGTTTTATTGAGCCAGTTGTAAAATTCAAAAAAGCCAGTCATATATTTTGTCTATGGCATCTTTCAGAGAAAAAGTTTGAACAAATCATTGTGTAATGTTTAGAATAATTTTTAAAACCCTGATTTAATTCCCTTGAGAAATTATGCAAAAAAACAATTTTTACTATAATTTCTTTAATTTTTGTCTTTATTAACCTTTATCACTGTATGTGACTTCATTTGCTGCGCTAAAAGTTCATCTTGTCACTGAATGTGACTGATCCCTGAATTTGTTTTAATTTCATAGTTGTGTTGTCATTTCCTGCTATGGCAACAAAAAACACCCCTGAGTGAAATTAACAATAAGGTTACAGCAATTTAGGGGTCTTGAAAAAGAATGTAGTGGAAAGGAAAGTAATATTAATAATGCAGAGTGCTAAATGTTAAATACTGAATTTCTCTTTTTCTTGAAATGTTTTCATTGATAAAATATAAATCTAAATTGAATTTAAAATTAATTTGAAAGAAAGATTTTTTTTTTTTTATTATGATATTTTTGTCATTTTACATCAATTTTTTAAAAACTAAAACCTGATTTCAAAATTTTGCAAATATTGAGTTGGAGCAAAAGTCTGCAGCATTTTTTAAGTTAATTTCAAAGGCAGTACTTAGATATTTGTGCATAGATTTATTCAGTTCCGTATGTGCCATTTTGTTATAATTTTTTTGGCCATTTTTGAGGCAGCTTCATGATTCCATCCTCCCAGAGCTTGTTATCTTTCTGGGTACTGAACTGGTCTAAGTGTCTTTTACAGGCTTCCAGAGAATGGAAGTTCTTCAGATTAAAAGAATTTTGAAGAGGTAACTGGTAATCCGACTGTGCAAGGTCAGGTGGGTATGATGGGTGTAGTGTGATATCTCAGCTAAGCTGGACCAATTTCTACCGGATCAGCAAAGAAGATCAAATATGCTATCCTTCTGATTGGCCAGTTCCTGATGCTTTTCACCAATTGCTGCCTTTAGTCAGTGCTATTGGAATCAATTATTGTCTGATTTTATGAAAGGAGTTTGTAATACACAATGCTCTTCCATTCCCATCAGCTTCTCTGGATGCAAACTGACTTTTGGAGTGGTTGATGGTGGCTCATTTCATTTTCCTCAGGACCTTTTGGGCTCCACATTGTTGTAAGCAATCCCCTTTTCATCACCTGTGATTGTTTTTTTTTTTTTTTTAATTTGATTGATTTTGTTGTGTTCAAGCAGTGACTTGCATATGGCAATGCATCCTACCGAATTTTTTCCCGTTAAATCATGAGGCACCCTAATATAACGATTCATGTATCCATATACCTTACAATGCTCACATGATATGCGTGGAGTATTGCTCTGATGTTCCAGGTTGGGTTACCTGGATTATTTTTAATCTGTCTTTCGATTTGGTCTTCATCAATGACTGCAGGCCTGCCAGAAATTTCTTTCCTTTTTTTTTTCTTTTTTTTTTCTTCTTTTTTTTTTCTTTTTTTTTCTTCTTTTTTTTTTAAACTAATGTTCACCCAATACAAGGTCCAAGGACTACTCAAGGTAGAGGTAGAATTACTGAGTGGAGTTGTGTTAAGATAAGGAAGTGCATGATATCGGGAAAGAGAGCTAATTCTAAAATTTGAAAAGGTCATGGTTAAGTGAATAAAATTTCAGAGTTCAGGCAGAGGCATTACGAGTATAGAGTTGAAGTAGACTTTAGATGGAACCAGAGAGCCAATCATAAACAGGAAACAAAGAATGAACCTCTACTCCAGATTAAAATTTCCACTTTTGAACATAGCAATTTCTCAGCTACAGCACCATCTCTATCAACAGTACATATCTATTTTGTTGTTTGTGCAGCATTTTTTCCATTCTGGAAATAAAGGACACCTCATATGATGAGGTGCGCCTCATTTTCTTTCATTTTTCACTTTTAAAGTAAAACCATTTAAAACTCCTAATCAACACGTGAATCTGTAGAAACCCATGTTGAAATGTCACCTTTCAGAATATGCATACGTAGAAGAACCGATTTTCCGTTCCAAATTTTCCTTAATTCTGTTACAGGTTTTAGGTAATTCCGTTTTCTTTTTCTGTTTTCAGTATAGAATTTTGTTTTTTGCCTAGTTTTCAATGTAAGTTTCTGTTTTTGCTTCTCTCTAATCCTTAGTGAGAAAGTGTAACAATATAGAAATGTTATTAAAATAAGAAATTAAAAGGAAAATTAAAAATTTTACTCGTTGGACAAGTTGCTCCGGCTTGATAGGCTTTCGTACCTCATACTTCTGCCCTTAATCTAACTTGATGAGTTTCAACTCTTGCAAAGAATTCTACAATCCTAAATAAGAATTAAGTGAAAATGGCAAAACTTATAGAAAAGTACCACCACAGTCATTTAGAGACAAAAAGCTACATTATCATTTGGTCACTTTATTGAAATTATTAAACAAAATTTTTGAAAAAAGTCTAATTCCTAAAATTTGGCTTTCTGAAATGACAAACTGTCCCCCACCTCCATCACCATGTGTGATAGGAAAAAGAAAGTATGAAACAAAAAGATGAAAATTCCCCCCCCCCTCCCATTACCTTTTTTTTTCTGTAGGGGTGTATATAAAAACTGTAGGGAGACAGTAGGTAAGAAGGATGTATTAAAACATTACATACTTTATCCTTTGATGTCTGTCAGATGAGTTAGTTAGGAAAGGCAAACATAGTGACAAATTAAAATGGCAGTTGACAAATCTGATTTGCTAGAAAAAATTTTCTATTTCAAAATTGCGATTTCTGTTTCAAGTAGGTGATTCCATTCATTTTTCCATTTTCACGAGAATAAAACCCTCTACATGTATGTCATAAATTTCAGTCACGTGGAATGAAATGTGTTCAGATGCCACCTATTGAAAAATGCTATAAACCTTTGTTTCAGTTTAATATTTATATACAGAAAATGATTAAATTTTAATTTTAGAGAAGCTACTTTTAAAAGTTAGAAAAGTTATTCTAAAATTTCAGTTAATAAATTTAAAATTCGATTGACGTTTTTTTCTTTTTAATCCTTACAATGGTGGATGCAATTGTTAATTGATCTGAAATTTTCACTGTATAATATTTGATCATTTTAAAATTTTATGACTTGAGGAAATTACATTTTTGGAAATTACTTTAAATTTTACATATTAAATAATTGGAAATATATAAAGCATTTTTTTGTAAAAATTTGCTTAAATGGTACAGTTGGCTGTCTCCACTCAATGTCCAGTCAGTAACTATTTATAGAATTTGTATTGCAAATGCTGATTATCATTAAGCTTAATTATTATTAACTAGTTTTAAGCCATAAAATGTCACAGTTTTCCTATTTGAATTTTCTGATGAATCTTAAGTTAATGATTGAGTAAGCTCATGGTAAGTTCTATGACAATAAAATCTCTGTAGAAATTCCCCTGTCACATCGTTAAATATTCAAAGTTAACAACTTTAATGAAATAACAATCATAACTGTGAATGCTGGTCATTATTTTAAGAAGTAAGGCGGTACAAATGAAAAGATTTGAACTTGACAACTTTTTCCATTTCACTGAAACAGCCATTAAACTCTTCTTTCTTTCTTTCTTTCTTTCATCCTCTAACCGAAACCAAGTAGTGTTTTCCCTTCCTTCTGCACGATCAAAATGGAACAGTCCATTATTTATGAGGTATTGACAGGGTCAAGCACAATTATAATAGGATATGAATTATGATTAAAATGTTATCAATGGTATTTCACTGTGGCTGATATAGAGTAGAGTACTGACAAAGTCAAAGGTTGATTATTTCTCAGAGAAATGAGAAAAATTACTTGGAAACTGGCACCCTGATTTAACTGGAAATTGATTTATTCTTGAAGAGCACAGAAATTTTGCTATGATGTGCTCTTTTTGATGTGTTATGGTAACTAACACTCAAACACAGAAATTTTGTCATAATATGGAGGACTTGTTTTTTGCTGATACAAACTGATATTTTTTTAGTTGCCATTAATTCTTGGGATTCTCTACCAAGAATTATTGTTTTTTTTTCCCTCCTAAAAGTAATAGTTGGCAAAATTTTGAACATTTTGTATAAGGCAAATATACATCGCCTATAAATAATTATATCCTTTAGACATAAATATAAACTTCAGGTATAGAGATATTTCTAATAATGTCTCAAGTATTGTCATAGCAAGTTGCTGACTCACATTTCGATAAAAACGAAAAACACTGATTAGCCTGAATAATTTATCAAATAATATTTGAAATAATTTTCTATTCAAAGAATAAATAGAATTTCCAATTTATTTTATCAGAGATAATTACAAATCATACAAACAAGAATAAAAAAAAAAACAGAACTGAATAATGCTGTATATACGGCATACAAAGTGACCAGGCATATAAGACGACCCATAAATTTCCACATTAAAATGTAGGTTCCAGGTTATATTCACCTTATGAGACAACCCCCCACCTCCAATCATATTTGCGTCCTGGGTATGACGATAAACTACATCCGCATCCTGGGTATGACGATAAACTACGACCAACCAAAAGGCCGTCGATCCGATCAATCGACTGGTCATGTCATGCCCCATCACATCTAACCCATCCCAAAACAACTACAACTTACAATTAACTTACCCACCCAAACCCTACACTAAATATACTAACACCTTACCCCTAAAATGTGATGGAAAGCAGTGGCTTAGGGTCAATCAGTAGAAAAAAATTTAAACAATGATGTTGCCAGCTATACGTTTTTGAAACAATGATGTTGCCAGGGATACGTTTTTGAAACTGATGTTGCCAGTCATACGTTTTTGAAACAACGATGTTGCGAGCTATACGTTTTTGATATATTTAGTAAATACTGGATCTGGCATTAAATAACCCATAGTGGTTGATATGCCATAAAACCCCAAACAAGCACAAAAACCAATCATATTTTTAATAAATTCAGTAAGTATATCCTTTCTTTTCACTCAAATTCTAATGAATAAACTGTGAGGAGATGTTGTCATTTAACTACCACACTCTACAATACCTCATCAGTGGGTGCTGTGTTTTTGGTAGGCTATTACAGTAGCTTGAATTACTCTTTCCTGCTAACCATCAATTCATTCCCGGGTCATTCCTTGTAAGTTCAACCAATCAATATACCCCCCCCCCAATAGATTTTTTTTTTTTTTTCATTTTGATATATGTTGGAGATTTTATAGCCATTAGAAAATCTTGAAAATTTTAAGTGAAAATTTCTAACCAAATGGAATGACCCTCCACTGTTCTCAAATGCAATCTTATGTGATAATGGTTTTCGATTTCTCTCTTGATGAGTATGCATTTTATTGTTCTTGTGCAATCATACAACATATTTTATAAGGTAAGAGTACTTTTATTACACTAAACTTTTATTATTTTATTATAATAATGTGAATTAAGTTGTCGCAATAGGAAATATTTGTGTCGATAGTTACCAAGGCAGTGGTTAGCCTCCCATGCTAACAACTTACCATAAACCACAGGATTTAAGGTTCACATTTTATACATGGAGTATAAGATGGCTCTCTATTTTGGAGGGGGATTGTATGCCAACATATACAGTAATTTGTTTTGAACATGCATGGGCTCAAGTCAAAGGAAATCTTGTGAAAGAATTAGAAAAATAGGAGTTCCACATCAATTTTGAACATCTTGCCTGCCCATACTTTACAACTCTTGGTAATTTTTTCCCGTAAACCATATATTAATCAGGTTTGTCAGGAGCTACCTGAAAGCTGTTTTCAGATGAAGAAGAGACTTGGCAACAGAAATGTGGTTCTACAGAAGGATGCTGAGAATATGATGTGTGCTGAACATGTGAGCAACGACAAAGTTTTGGGGACAAAGCAAACCAAAAAAAAACACTTATATTTAGCATCAGAAAGAGACAGTTGAAATTCCTAGGGCATGTAATGGGGAAAGAGGACTTGGAGATTTTAACACTCACAGGATATATTTCAGGCAAGAGGGACGGAGAGAAGCACTTACCTAACATGTTGGTATACATGGTTGTCAGAACAAGGATTAGGAACAATAACAAAAAGATAGGCAATCATGGTTCTCCATAACTTCCTATATATCCTGAAGGGACACAGCATATAGAAGATGATCAGAATTCAAAAGGATGAGAGTTCAGACTGTGGGTGAGATTAAGAAGAGTGCTCCATGTAGGATCGCTTTAAATGGCTGGATCATTTATAGACAGGCCTTGTATATGTATAATGTAAATGGACTGCTAATGTTTTTTTATTATAGAGTGTAATGGCTTGGATTGAGGAATCGGAGATCTGAGTTCAAATTCCACTTGAATCCATTACATTCACTTACGTGCTAATACCCTTGGGAAAGGTATGAATCCTCTTCTTCTCCCCACCAGCTGTGGGTAAATAGCAGGACAGACCGGGTTCTATAGACTTGAATGGCAACTGGTCTACTACAGAAAGAAATGGCAACCTACTGTGGGAAAAAAATCTGCCTCGTCAGTCATGTATGAAAAGATACATGGTCGCCTACGCAGGTATCACGCATGGCGCATAACTGACTGACTGATGTCTCAAAAAAATTGACATCATTTAAAATGTGAATATCTGAGTAACTATTTGTCCATAATTAAATAGGATTCATATTGAACAATGAAAGATTTATCAAAATTTGAACATTCAAAGGTTTAATATGTGCATCATCTGTGATATGACACATGTGAAGTCAGTAGCCCAGCTCCTGTCAAACACGATGTAGCATGTCTTGCGTAACATTCTCCAGCACCTCACTGATTCTCTACTTCTGTTCGTCTAGGCTTGTAGAAGATGGGGAATATAGACTTGTCCTTTCACATAGCCTCATAGAAAAAAATCAGGTGAATATGGTGGTCTTTTCAACAGCACATAGTCATTATCACTGGCACGGCCAATTCATCTTCCTGGTAGATTCTTACTGAGATACGTTTGCACAGTCAACTTAGTTTTTACAGGTTTTGTTAAAATTTGAGATCAGTTGAGTGAGAATTGTTATTATACTACTAAATGATGTCAGGTTTTTTTTTTTTGTTTTTTTTTTTGGTGGGGGGAAACACCACACACACACACACACACACATATATATATATCAGCCTGACTACATTTTATTAAATGATATAGATTCAGCCCGACAATTTGATAAAAAACCAGGCATTTAAAAATAAATAAATGAAGTAGTGATTTTAACTTGACCTTAAAAAATGGGGGTGGGGTCTTACACTATTGAAGAGAGAGAAATGGGGTGGGGAAAGGAGTTTGTATATAGGAGTAAGGGAAGGTAGGGGAAGATTTTTTGGGTAAACCTTTAACCACAACCAGCAATGGAATCTATGTTGTTATTTATTTAAACATTATCATCATCACCGTTTTTAAAATGTAGTCGGTCTGATGAGGCAGATATATATATATATATTCTGTTGAAATAAATTTATATCTGATTATATGATGACTAATTAAGTCTTTTCTTTATTTATATTGCTCTGTATATAAATTTATGCATTGAGCTCTCATCATGGAGTTAACTATTTAATATTAAAAAAAAAATCATTGGGTTTGGTATTATATATATATATATATATATATATATATATATATAATGTGTGTGTGTGTGTGTAAATGGATTGCTAATGTTTTTACTATAAATTTTAGGTTGATTTAGTGCCATTTGACTTCTGTAGAGAATAAAACCACACCCAAACCATACAATGTTTTACTACTGTAGTTTCTGTGGCAAGTAGGTTTTTACAGGGAGGAGTTGCCGGCCCCATGCCCAAATAGTTTTGAATTCCTTCTAGACTGGTGCCAACCAATGCTAGAAACAGATGGAGTCATACCGTTCCCAAATGTATTTGTACAAAAGGGACAGCAAGAAACTCAACTGGAATTTGAAGTCAGCACACCGATAACCACTATTCTATGCTTAGATATACATTGAAAATTCCAAAGTAAAGCAATGTCAGTGGTCAGGATTTACCTCATTTTTTTGAGTTTCTATTTAATCTTACTGTTGTTAGATTTTTTTTTTAATCTCCAATCCATGCTGAAAGAAAAGTCTCATTAAAAATGAATGACTGCTTTATCTTAAAAGTGTGGACAATTTAAACCTGTTATGTCTCTTAATTGTTGTAAACAAACAATATAAAAATGGAGTAAATCAATTAAAGAATAATGTAGCAGGCAAAAATCAAATTTAGCTATAGGACTAAATTTGAATTTTACCTGCTGATGAGCTTCTGTAGCCAAATTAGTAAAGCACTGTCCATGTTGGACAAGTTTTCATCGATACAGAAGATACCTTTTTTGTTCTTAAATTATCATACACTGATTTGCTTCAGAGTCTGTCTATATTTCTGAGATGAGGTATTATGTACAGTATTTACATTAGTCGGACTATTGTCCTCATCTTTGTCGCCATATTTGTCACATGGCTCGTGGAACTAGAACAGTCTACCCCAGTGATCGAAATAAAGGGTTCGGTTTGAAATTCCAACCACCTGAAGAAGGCCGGAGCGTACAACGGCCGAAACGTTGTGACAAATATGGCGACAATGATGATGACAATAGTCCGACTAATGTAAATACTGTACTGATTTGCTTAAATCGTATTCTAATCTTGGTTATTATCCTCATAAGGACAGTCACCTGAAGATGGCCAGAGAATACAATGTTCAAAACTTGTGATGATAACAACCAAAGTAAAGATAGACGTCTGAACAAATCAGTTTCATAATAAGAAAGAAAAGTCGTCATTAAAAAAAAAATGAGTGTTGCAAATTAAGCACGTCCATTGCTCAGTGCCAGTCAGGCTTTACACAACATTCCAGAAGATGCACGTTATTCACATGTGGCAGGGAACAGATTATGTGCATTGACAAAGGAGGAGATTATGTTGAAAAATAAATTTCTTGTTTAAATTGAATGCTGATTTTATCATATGATGTCTTTTTAAAACGAGGATATTCTTCAGTATTTACATTAGTCGGACTATTGTCCTCATCTTTGTCGCCATATTTGTCACAACGTTTCGGCCGTTGTACGCTCCAGCCTTCTTCAGGTGGTTGGAATTTCGAACCGAACCCTTTATTTCGATCACTGGGGTAGACTGTTCTAGTTCCACGAGCCATGTTTGATGGATGTCAGTTATCAGTTATCTCCTGGTAATTTTCCCTCTGAAAGTTCTCCACTGCCTGAACGGGTTCGGTTCGAAATTCCAACCACCTGAAGAAGGCCGGAGCGTACAACGGCCGAAACGTTGTGACAAATATGGCGACAAAGATGAGGACAATAGTCCGACTAATGTAAATACTGTACATAATACCTCATCTCAGAAATATAGACAGACTCTGGAGGATATTCTTGCTAATTTCTAGTGTGAGATGCACAGTTTTCAAAAGCTGTTCATTTTCTGAATGATATAAGATCATGATATATATTTTTATATATCAAGAACAATATTGGGGGAGAATGTATGACAAAGTGGAAAAAAGTTTTCTTGTGAAATGTTTTGTCCATTAGTACTTCATCGGAGTAAATTTGTTATGTTGGTGTGGCTACACGTGCGCACGAATGAGAGATGTTGTGGATTTATTTATTTTTTTGATCTAGCCGATTTCATTTAGATTCTTTTTCTTTTCAAAAAGAAAAAGAATGTAAATGAAATCGGCTAGAAAAAGAATTAAATTAAAGATTCCCTTCATTCCTTGTTCGTGTGCCTGTGTAGTCATACCATCATAAATTTACTCTGATGACGTCCTAATGGACAAAATGTGACACAAAACTTTTTCCACTTTGTCTGAATGATATGTAAATGTTTTATCAGGTGATTGCTTTTTTAATTCTCATTTTAAAGAAATATTTTTTTAGGTTTGGTGGAAAACAGAAAAACTGAATGCCAAACTCTTCCTAGAAATGGTAAGAAAGGAATGCCAGATGGAATTATGGCAATGAAATCTTTGAGTAAAAGATTGTGAACTTTTTTCTAAACATTTATATCACTTTGAAAAAGTGTTTCCTAGTTTGGACCAATGAAATACCTCGAGACTATTTATTAAGGAGAAACAAGAAAAATATAAGAAACTAAATCTGATTGGTTGGATCAATATTGGGTATCTGAAGAATGTGTAGACATTTATTGAATAAAATGTTGGCACTCAAAAATGAACATAAATTCAGACCAGAACTAGAGTGATGGTCACTGATTTTTTTTTTTTTTTTTTTCAAGAGATTGATTTGGGTTTTTTTATGGTTTATCAACCTTTTGCAGGTTATTTAAAACCAGAAAATATTTTTAGTTTGCAATAATTTTTTGGAGTTGATAATCATTTGCTCATATAAGTTCTACTAATTAACCCATATCTGAGGGGAGAATAGGTGAATTCACCCCTTTATGAAGGGTATTTGTGTGTAGGTAAGAGTAACAAACCTGACTGGAATTGGAACTCGGCTCTCTGATTGCCAATTCAGAGCCATTATTCATTATATCACCTGCACATCTTAGTTTACAGCATCCTGATATTCCCAGGTGGTCACCCTATCTAGGTACTGACCAGGCTTCAGTTATCACACGAGAACCGGTGTTTCAATGTGATATGGCTACAAGACTTTTTCAAGAGGAAAATTTATGCAGTTGTAGTTTGCTTCCACATCATCTAAAACATTTAACCCCTCCCCAATGAATAGTTCTCTCATACTCCTATCTTGTTTCATAAAGAAAATCAGTGAATTACCGAATTTGGTGTCATTAAATTCAACAAGTCTGCATGCATCTTGAAATAATTGGAACTGTCCTGGGTATGATGATAAACTACATCTGACAGCAAGGCCTCTGATCAGGAGGTTTTGAGGAGCATGGAACTATCTCTTAATTGCTGTTGTTCTCAGGTTCACCCTGACCTGGCTTGGTAACACCTGTAAGGATCGCTGCTATGGACAAATAGTTAACACACAAACTGGGGTGAAAACACCATGAAAGTGTAAAAATAGGTTTTTATAGTAAAACTACCAGCAGTACATTTTTGGGAAGAAAAAAAATATTACTGGCAATACTCTTGGCAAAAACCCTCTTTACAAAAATACATCACTGACACTTGATCTACAAACTGATTTCTTACAAAGAATACATATCCTATTCATACGAACCATCCTAAAAAATCTTGTTGGTATTAAATAATCTATTGAAGTTGATATGCCATAAAACAAACCAAACAATAATTGGCCATTTTGAACATTAAAATTACTGTAGTAAATGCTTCTATTATTTTCTAAAAATGTTTTCATTTCTTTTTAGTGCAAAACTTGATTTTTTTTTTTTTTTTTAATTTTGTCAAGATGTTTTTCTTTTATTTCATGATTTCAGGAGATGAAACTCCAGTCCTATCACGAGGAGGAGGTAAAAAGCGTGACCATGATGGTGATGTCAAAGAAGAAGAATTTGGGTTGGTTTCTTTCCAATTCTTTGATAGTCAATATTTTCATTTTAATTCTTCTTCGGACAATCAATTTGTCTCTTTCCTTTTTACCAATCTGTCAGTTTGTACATTTCTTTCTACCTGCATTTTCTGTTCCACACGCTATTAATTTCATTCATACTTAAAATCTCACAAAAACATGGCCTTGTGCTAGATTAAAACTTATGAAATACCTTGCTAATTTCTAATGTCAAATAAATGTTTGTTGAGCACTTCCACATGGTGCAGTGATTAGCAAGTTTATCTTGTCATATCAAT
>OZ038514.1:20241601-20311601 GCA_964036315.1 Acanthosepion esculentum
AACAAGAAGATAAATTCTTGGTGAGAAAATTACCACTTCACAGTTTCACTATGGCTGCTACTAAATAAGTAGTTATAATTTAGATTTCATTTTTGTTTTAAACCATTTCAATATATATATATATATATATATATATATATTTATTATTATTAGGTCCTTCATGAGATTGCTAAAGAAAGAGCATGGTATGATAAAAAAGATGTCAAAATTGATGAAAACAAAATTTTATTGTTTAAATGTTTGCTATTAAGAGGAAAGACCAAAGTATATTTCAATTATTTTAAAAAATTTTTCCTTTTTAGAACATTCTAAATTTTGATTAAGAAACCTTGTTTCTCTTTGTATCACTGGAACTCGTAAAATAACAATAAATAACAATAAATTTTTAGCATGTCTTTTTTGTATGACAGACATTAATTTGGAAAATCTTGCAAAAATAAAAATAATAGTCAAATGTTAATGAAAGTTTCAAAAACTATTCACAAATGATGGAAATTATTATAAATATGTTTCCTTTTTTTTTTAAAGTCATGGCAAAAATATTTTGTTTTATATTTATTACCCCCCCCCCAACTAATTTTATGAAAACTCTAGAAATTCAGTCGCATTCAGTTTAGTGATTATATTAGTGAAAAGCACAAGGCTTTGAGGAAAGCAAATCATATATTATTTTTTTAATTGTGTCACTTCTGTTGTTCCGTACGATAACTTTTCCTCACGTAAACTGTCAATATGTGATGAAATCATCACTCATCACCTGTCAATGTTATGACCTGCTTTGTTTTATTTTTAAACTACTTCTTTTTGGTGCAGAAACTAAGTAATGCTTGTTTCAAAATATTTTAAATAAACATAATTTTTAATTTTCTTAAAATTAGTTATGAAAAAATTATAATTGATTTTTAAAAGAATTTGAAACTGAGATTTTCATTTTTTTTATAAAATGGAAAAAAATGATTGACATGATTGATTATCTGTCAATTTTGCTGACTCAAAAGAAAAAACAAGATTTTTAATGAAAATTTTGGACGTGCTAGGAATGGTTAAAAAAATGTAAAAAAATACCCCCAAAATACTTTGATCTTTCCTCTTAATAATAATATAAACATTTAGACGATAAAATTTTGTTTTCATCAAGTCTGGCATCTTTTTCATCATGCTATGCTCTTTTTTTACTGATCTCATGGAGGTACCTATAATGATGACTGTCTACAAAGTACTGAATACCATCCTCCTGACCTCAGCTTGCATAATCCAGTGGCAAGATGACTGGTTGCCATCTAAGGTTGAAGAGCCCAGTCTCCACTCCTCAGAGAGAAGAGATGGATTCATACCTTTCCCAAAAGTATTTGCATGAAAGTAAATGTAATGAATTTGACTTGTCAATTTCCGATTTCAAGTTATTGATTACACTACTTACACACACACAGGTACCTTAAAAATGATAGTGAAGATTTAAAATGAATTCTTAAAAATGGTAAATCTTTCTTGAAGCTATTATTTTCATTTTAATTTCAAGCTTAACTTTAATATTTCCAATAAGCAAAGTACTTTGCTGTATTTCAAAACTAATTTAAATTGACTGGAAGGAGTTTTTTTCTTCTTTTTTTTACTAAAATAGCTGATTAGCACCCTTTCTTGGTTGTCTTTCATAACAATGTGATTCTCTTTATTAAAAAAATCTCTCAAAAATAAAATATACTTTTTGAAACTTTATTTGAGGAATATTAGCTAATTTAAAGTTTAATCTGATTTGAAAAAAATTTAGCTGTTTTGACAGCCTGATGACAGGTCTCATGTTGTTCTATAGAGACTTTATCAGTAAAACATAATTTAAGAAAATTGTTTGAGCCCCTTTTTTTATATATATATATATATATATATATATATATATATATATATATATATATATATATATATATATATATATAAGAAGTATTCAGTAATCTTAAAAATTTAGGAAAACATTCTCCATAATCTAATGTTTTAATAAATTTACTATACTTATCGCTCTTAAAAATATCATTTAAAAGGCTGAAATTAATACAGAATTTTAAGATTTAAGACTTAATAAATTTTTTTAATTAAAATGAAAACAATTTTTGTAAAAATTCATTATTCATAAAAAAAAAAATTTTTTTTCTTAATATATCTTATTTATAAAAGCTTTTCTAGTTGATAGATATCATATTTTTATTGCATTTTTTAATTTTACAATTCAGAGCAGGTTTTCGGTAAATGGGGTTTCTTTTTGAAATTGAGGATTTCAATTCTCCAAGGAGTCCTGCTTTTAACTAATATAAATATTAAGTCACTAGAATTTTAATTTATCGAAATTTCATTAAATTAAGTCAGTGGTGGTAACATGTAAAAAAAAATAAAAATAAAAAAAATAAATGAGAAAAGAAAATATATATTTTTATCAAGATTTTCTAAGCAGAAAAAAAAAATTTATATAATTTAATTCATTTGCGAATAATTCCTGAAAACCTCATTAAAATTCAACAATTTGATTTTTTGCAAGAATTTTCAAAACAATGTGTTTTTTTACTGCAAAAAAGACACTAAATTTACCATATCAAAATCTTTGGCTCAGCCACTAAGAAAAACAAGATTTTTAACCAAACATGCTAAAAAGGATTAAAAAAATATCAAGAAATACTTTGGCCTTTCCTCTTAATAATAAAAAACATTTTGACAATAAAACTTTATTTTTATCAAGTTTGGGGGCTTTTTTCATCATGGCATATTATTTTTTAGAAAAGTTTTGGAGGTATACACACACACATGCACATATTATTTATATAATATATATATATATATATATATATGCATGCCAGATTTGACGTTGGTATGTAAAATGCTGATTTTTGATGTAGATATTTTTTACTTTTGTACATGGCGCTATACAATTTTCCTACCGTACTTATATTCAGGACATTTCTAAAAATAAATAAAAATGTACAACAGCTATTTATAGAGCTGCACAGTGGCCGAGATGGCAGTGAATTTGTGTTTCATATTGTTTCTGTCTTTAAGTTCTCAAAAAGGACAGGACTTTGAGTGCTGATTTTCAAGGCATCATCTTGGAGGTTTGGATCTCTAATACATGTATATCTGTCTCTCTAAGACTCCATGTGGGAGAGATGTTTGTATTGTTCAGCTTGTTGTCTTCTTTTTCTGCCCTTGTAGATCATATTCCGGCAACAGCAGAAACTGATCCAGCAAAACCTAATAATTCAGCAACAGAGAATGAAGACTTTGCGAGATTTGCAAGACCATTTCAATAAGGCAAGTCACTTGTTTGGAAATCCTCAGAATGAATTTATAAATGCAGTCAGTGCTTGCACTATTTGGTCAACCATAATAGATCAAAACCAAATTGCAAAAGGTATAATTGTTGTGTAACTTTCCTGGTTAGGGATTTTTCTTGCAGACATGTATGCCGTTCAGAAGACTAGCCCTTCTTATTTGGTGGAATAGATTCAATATTTTTTTTTTTTTAAGCATATCACCCCAAGCAAGGCTGGAAGCCACTAGTACGCAGGGGGTTACAGAAGGTTTGGAAGAAGAGCAGATAGGAGTGGTAAAGGAGAGGATGTGGAGAAAGATAGTGGATCGATCAAGGCAAGGGGGTTACAGAAGATTTGGAGCGAGAGCAGACAGGAATGAAAGGGGAAAGGATGTGGAGAAGGGAAGTGGATAGATCAAGGCAACTGGAGATGTCAATTGACGTTACACTTAAATAGTTGGAGCTTGTATTTGTCAGGGAAGCAGGAATAAGGAAGGGGGTTCCACAGGCGAGATGTGCGAGACATGAAGCTATTGGAGTAGAAGAGACGTCTACATTTTCAACGGTGAAGGGGTGGGAACGGGATGCCAGCCTCGTGGGACGTTTAAATTCATGAGGCCTAGGAACCAGCGAAAGCAGCTCCTCGGAGCAATTACCATGAAAGTATTTATAAAAAAGACAGAGCGAGGCAACGGTGCGTCTGTGAGAGAGAGACTGCAGACGAGATGACAGATCGGAGCCAGTTACATTGCATATCCGTCTCTGGATCTTATCAAGAACCCTGAGGCAAACAGCAGGGGCTCCAGCCCATGCAGAAAGGTTTTTGAGTCCTTATTCCATGAAAAGTAAATCCAGATTCAACAATAACAAACCAAACATTTATTATCTATTTATTTATTGCTAAGAAATTTATTTTTTCTTTCTTGGTTGTTACCTCTGAAGAATTCCATTATGGATGAAAAAGCTGCTGCAATTCTTGTCTAGTAGGAAATTCAAGGGAGATAACTCAAAAGTTTGATTCTCAATCATTGTGTGTGATGAGAACTAAGACACGGAAGAGCTTTTGAAAGGTTGAGTGATTTTTTTTTTTTGTGGATGGGGGGGGGGCATTATTTTGGATTGGCAGATTAGAAATGACCTGTTCCCTTCAGTCAGCCAGTTAAGTGCCATACGTGATACAAGCTTGGGCGGTCATGACTCTTTCAATTTATAACTAACTAGGCAGAAGATTTTCCCACAGTAAGTTTCTATTTATTTCTGTGATAGAATGGTTGCCAGCCAAGGCTGAAGGACCTAGTTTGTCCTGCTGTTCAACTCATAGCTATGGGTGGGATAAGAGAGAGATTCATACCTTTCCCAAGAGTGTTTGTGAGTATGTGAATGCAACAAACCTGAATATAATTTGAACTATCCATTACACCAGGCATGTCAAACTCAGGGCATGTGGAGGGCTGCATCAGCCATATCTGCAGCCTCGGGGCCTGCACCTGCATACAGTCTTACATTAATCACAGCTAGCAGTAACTAAACTTTAAATACAAAATACTTACAAGGTAGTACAAGTTAACCATTTTTTATCTTGTACTGATGATTGACATCGCTTTAGACAAACTATTCTCTCTATATCAGGTTGCAATATCTGTGTAGATCCCACTTTGATCAAAGATGACAAATGTTCATCAGTTAATATGGTTCTGTGAGACATTTTTGTGGCCTTCATAAATGAAATAAATGCTCACAAACATGTGGAACCAAACATCGCCATACTCTTTGTGGCAAACTTACTGAAGTTCTTAAATGTCTGAGGAAGGTATGAAAAAAATCTGGGTACCCCTACTTCTAGGTACTTACCCTTGAGTGTTGAGTCAGTCTGCATTTCCAGTAGTTCCACCTGTAGACTTTCCTCTGCCAGAGCAACATCAAAAGTGAATTGTGCTGGGAATAATGCAAACTGATCTTCACAAAATTTTCGCTGAAATTTCTCTGACAACAATTCCAGATAACTGTCATACTTAGCAAAGATAAATACAGACTCAGTATTGGCAGTTTTTTCAACTCCTTGCACATAGGAAAATGAATCAAGTTTTCATCTGACAACTGGAACTTCAGTAAAGCTAATTTTGCAATGAAATACTTGATATCATCATATAACTGAGTGATGAGCTTATTTTTACCTTGTAATATCAAATTAAGGTCACTTAATTGGGTAGTGATATCCACTGAAAAAGCTAGATTTTGGAGCCAGCTTTCAATTCCTCTGTGCTTTGACCCTTCATTTCCAAAATCATAATTTCGTGTGACAATAAAAAAAATCTTTTCAGTACCTTGTGATATGAAAGCCACCGAACTTGTATGTAGAATGGGACATTTGTGAACTGATTATTCACGTTTTCCAAAAATGGTGAGCTGTGCTATTCCAGCTACGTCAACAGTCTCATCCAGAGCAATAGAAAAATGTTCAAAACTTGATGATAAAATCTTTAACTGACAACTCAAATCACCTGCCATTTCATCAATCCATTCAGCAACAGTGTTCCTGCTTAAGGAAATGTCTTGAAATAAGTGTGACTTCTCGGGATATACAATTGCAGCTGTTTTTACAAGACATTGAAGAGTTGAAAATTTGCAGTTACAGAACTAACGCTGCCTTCCTGAATGTTTGTAAAGCAACTCTGTTGCTGTGTTAACCTTGAATTCCTTCACTTTTGAAACACGCATATCTCCTTCATATTTATCATAAGATCGATGGTTTGTTTCATAATATCTTTCCACATTATATTCTTTTGGCATCGCAATGCAATGGTTGCAAATCAAACAGTTTATCTTTCTATTGACAGTGTTACAAAAGTACTTGTAATTTGCACTTTTCTTGAAACACATGTCCTTCTTCAGATAATTTTCTCTCTTTACGAGATGGAGTAGAATTCGACATTTTTAAGGCAAAATATTACAAACGTTTTCGCTTTCCATTTGTTCTTATTTAGTTGTCAAGGATGATCACGATTAATCAGAAGTTAAAAATAGTCGCTGACATTCGAAAACCAAAAACCATTGAGATAGAATAAACAATCTAATCATACCAAATAAAAAACAAAAATCTGTTTTTAATAATTTGCATTGCCAACAGACAAATTTCTTGATATACCACAGCTATAAAAAAAAAACTTTGAGGGCTGCCAAGATGCATGTAAAAGGCCACATGTGGCCCGCGAACCGCCAGTTTGACACACTTGCATTACAGCCCAACGCATGCACATCATTGATCAATTCATTTTTTTAAAATTTTTGGCAGGGTTTAAAGGATTTGGAAAAATGTCATCAGGATCAGCAGACCTATGTTCAGTCAGAACTCCGAAAAGAAATGGCTTTGTTGCAAAAGAAAATCTTGATGGACACTGTAAGTATTTTGTGTAAACAATATTTTCTTGTGTGGGAACTGAAAATCTCTCAAGTTTTAAACATCAACTGGTTTTTGTTTGTGTTTTTTTTTTTAATCAAAAGATCATTTTAAAGAATGGCCCAACATTAAGCATAATCTGGCTTACAGCCATATCTCGTCTGGTCAGTATCTTGATGGGTGACCATTGGGAATAACCAGGTACTGTAATTTTGGCTGGGCAGGTAGTGTCATGGATAATTGCTTAGAATTTTTAATAGTAAAGCAGAATTCCAATTCCACTCAGGTTCGTTATACTCATTTACCTGCAAATATCCTTGGGAAAGGTATGAATTCACCAATTCTTCCCCTTAGCTATGGGTTAATTAGTAAGACTTGTATCAGTAAATCATTATAAATCTTTATCATATAAAGAAATATTTTCTGATTTTAACCTGCAAAGGGTTGACAATCTATAGTAAATGAATCGATCAATAATTGTTTTTTTTTTGTTTCTTGATCAAAAGATCATTTTAAAGAATTGCCCAACATTAAACATATCTCATCTGATTACCAAAGTTAAGCAAAGTCAAGCCTGGTCAGTACCTAGGTGGGAGACCACTTGGGAATACCAGGTGCCGTAAGTATGCATGATGCAGGTGGTGCCATGGATAATGGCTCGGATTGAGAAATCAAAGCCAAGGCGGGTTCCAAGTGTTCACTGACATACAAATTCACTTGAGTGATCATGAATCATAAATATGATCACTCCTACCAACATGCACAGTAGGGTCCTTAATGGCCCATTCCTCTCCATTAATCTAGTGAAGGACTAGATCCAAATAAAGACATTTTACAGGCTGATTAAAAAAACAACAGAGCTAATCTTTGATTCTAAGTAAATAATTGCCAACAATCTTCCAAAGATGTAAATGAAGATGATCATACTTCTTGAAACTAATGTTTTTCATATAAAAGACGACTCTTCCTTTGAACTTAGTTACACTATCAGCTAAAAATGCCTTACCTGTTTTGAGCTTGGTAGCTAATTACTGACTTTTATAGACAAAATATTTAATCTTATTGATGTTTTAGGGTTTGTTAAGTGTCTAAAATCTTGACAACCGGCCATTAAAACTGTCCCATGATTTCTTTCCAGCAACAACAAGAGATGGCAAATGTCCGCAAATCCTTGCAGTCCATGTTGTATTGAAGAAGCACAAGAAATTTAATTCATGCAGGATTCATTTTTTCTGTGTTTTGTTCTTTCCAGTTCTGTTCTTTTGTTTAATCAATGAATTTTAAATAAAGTTTTCATTTGAAATCCCCAAATCCTGCAAAGTTGCTATTCGTTGAGGGACGGGGGTAGAGAGAAAGAAAAAAAAAAATATCAGCCAAATTTAGGGTTAAGCAATATTTGGATCGATAAAAAAAGCTGCTATTTTAGTGTTTGATATTCAATAATACAGCTTCCCCCACCAATTTTGTTGGGGAGATATTTTGAAAGAACAAATGATAGAATCTCCTCCTTGGACTTTGTATTGCCTGAAACAAGAAACTTTTCTCAAGTCTTAAAATACATGCTTCAGCAGGAAGCCTAGAAACACAGACGCATTCACGAAAGATCTGTGTAAAAGACTTATTTTTCTTCTTCAAAATAATGGCAAAATCCACTGGTATTTAATATCTGCAAGAAGCAGACAACCAACTGTGGAATGATATTGTCTTTCCACAAAGTGCACAACAGTGATGGACTTTTAAAATTAAAGTAGCCCTGTCTCTACAAGCAAATTCTCTAACTCACATACACAAGAATTTGAACACTACAATTCTTCTGCCTCCATGGTTTTTGTTTTTATTTAATCTCTTAGAAGAGCAGACTCAGTCCTTTTGATACAAAGAGAATCAATTAAAATGAACACCCCCCCCCCCAAAAAGATGGAGCCCACCCAAGAGTAAGAATGTCTGATGTAAAATCTGTGTGTGTGAGAGAGAAGAGAGAGGCGGGGGAGAAAACCAAAAACTGCAACAGTCATTAGGAAAATTGAGTTTTGATGAGCTGCAGTTTTCACAACTGTCTCGTTAACTATAGAAAAAAATCTGTTATTTGTAGTCGAGCCATTCAATCACTGACAAAAATTCCTATTGTCTACAGAATTAAGGGTAAACGAGAAGTTACAGTTAAACAGTGAGCAACATTCTCCTTAAAATCTTCCTGCCAGGAAGTTTTGAACTGAATCAAGCTTAAAAGAAGGGAAAATGACATGTCATCAAAATCAAGATTATCTTTTTAAATAGAATTGATGGGCAAAGTTTGCATTATGTTATTGAACGTACAAGATGAAGGAAGAAGAAAAATACTGTTTTTAATTTCAAATATTTTATTTCATAGACCACTCTCGACGCCACAAGAAAACAATTTTTACAAAGAAATGCATTTAAATAAGGTAACAAGACATTTATTCCCCACCAATACACAATTTTATAAACACCTAAGACAAAAATGGGATTTATCGGCCACCCCCTCCACCTCCGCCGCCACCCCCACCACCTCCTACTGTAGCTTGGGGATCAGCATTTGATGCCAGCATTAGCAGAATAACTGACGGCACAATGTACATCCACTGGAAAAGAAAAGAAAAAAATTATTTAAATGATGCATTATGGGAAATTTACTGGAGACGCATGGTCTTCAGACAGATGAAACCCTTTGAGCAGTTGATGGTATTAACTTAAAAATAGATTCTTTAACCTTTTGTCAGTTGTGTAATAAAATAAGGAATCCAATAAGATCTTTGGTTTGGGGGGGGGGGATGACAGAAAGATATACCAAATACATTGGTTTGTTTCTGTAGTGACAAGGATGAACAAAACTATACTGCCAATTGTGTTGACCAACAATTTTAAGGAGGGCTTGAACAAGAATCAAATATTGTAGAGTAACTGGCCATGGTTAAATGTAATTTGGCCAAAATGGCCAACAAACAGAATTGACAAAGTTTACAATCCCAAAGGAAAGGAGAGGATGAATATAATACTAAGCAACCGATATATGCAAGACAAAAGTCAGCAAAACAACAGTAATGAAGTAAAAAAGTTCACAAAATAAGAATGATGTTAACACGTAAAAGGGATACAGACAAGTGATCGTAGCATTCTGACTTCAAGACAAGAAAGAACAGAAATATGGGAGATGTGACTGCGATGTATTGGCGATGAAAAAATCCCAGCATGAATTTGGGGAGGAGGAAAGTTTTTGCTGCCATTACTCACAGGATTGGAACCCACAAAAGGGTTCAGCTGAGAACTTTCCAGCATCACTTTGTACAAAGTCTGTAAGACCTTCCTTGCAAACGTCATAATCTATATTACTCCAGTTTCTGCCCCTGGTGAACAGGCTGAGATATGCTGCCTCTTTCAATTTCTTTACTTCCTGCTAATTAATGGTACCTCATCCCCTTCACCGAGGCTCTTCTATCTTCAAATCCCACAAAGAAGAAATTGTTAGAAAAATAGTTGGAATCAGAATAATTCAGTGACAGATACAAACCCTGTAATTTACAAATGCCTTTGTTTCATTCAATCACTCTTAGAAATAAATCTTTTATTTAAAATTCAAAAAAGCAAAATAGAAGGCAATAGAAAATAAATTTACGGATGTCAAAAAACAAACTGAATACTGATATTTTTTTTTTTTTTTTTTTTTTTTTTTTTTTTGAGTCTTGCAAGGAATTGGCTAGTCACAAATTAGGAGATGAGATAGATGGAAATCTACATCAATCGAACAGTGAAATGACTATGTAGGTTTTATCGGTAAATTTGGTCCGGTTGTCTGTTGAATTGAAAACAAGACCCCCAACTACCTCAGGCAAGGGTTCAACCAGTTTCTCCATCCATTTCTGCTCAGATGAAATGGATCATTTTTCACATCTGTTTTCAAATTTAACCCTTCTTCAACAAGACACCGACTGCAAATATCTCTTTGTTTTTAAACTTAAGAACATTAGAGAAATCTTTTTATGACAGCAGTTATTTCTGCACAAATGAGACCCCCCCCCCCCCCCGGACATAATCAGGCATACTTACATATTTGGCAAAAAAGGATCTGTTGTCTCCTTGTTGTCCCTTTTGTTTGTCATGCTCCTCACGTTTCAGTTTATCAATATACAGCTGCGTCTCGGGCCTGAAAGAAAGCACCCAGTGACATTGAGGAGGAAGAGAATCAGCACAATGATGAAGAGTGGGAGAAAGAGAAGTGGGAGAAAGACAAGAGAGAAAAAAAAAAGCACTTGGCAATGCATGTTCAAACCCTTCAGTTGAGTCAATTTAGAAGGGCTTTCCAAGCTGCAACAGATTTTAAAGATGCACCCAACATGGCCAAATCTCAAAAGGCTGAACCTGATTAATTGAGATTCGCTAAAAGCAAAAATCTATTTTTAATTTATAATCTATTCATATAGCAAACTTGCTATCCCCCATTAACTTTCATAAAAGTTTAAAAAAAAAAAAAAAATCATTTGCGATCTGCAGAGTAACTATAGTAATATGGAAAAAAAATTCTTTTTTTAATTTTGCTTATTTTTGTATGTACATTACACACCTGTCATGATCAATAAGAGATATAGCAGCCTTTGTTTTCAATGGCTTATTGTTCAAACAAAAAATAAATATAATTGATAAGGAATACATGACAAAAGGATGGATAATTGCATATGTACAGATCTCTACATGCAGGTGGACATTTTTATAAACAAATCTATACAAGTTTTTCTCATATAAGAGTGAGTGAGAGTGACATCAGCAGCAATAAGACAGGGAAAGTGTAAGTCATGCCTTCAGCATGAAAGTGAACACACAGCTCACAGAGAACCTAAAGACTTTTCAATACTTACACAGGGCCTGGGACAGTCTGTATAATCTCCACAGTCGTATTCCAAGAAGAAATAGCCTCATCGGGCAGAGTGTTGCCTGTACACTGCCCTGTGCTGGTTGACAGTGACACGCCAATTACTTCTCCAGATGGGTCAACATTCAAAGTGATGTGGTCCGATAATCCAGACTCATAAAGTTGGCACTGGAAAAGGGGGAAGCAAAAAAAAAATTGCAAGAATAAATTTTGTGCAACATAAAATAAAAATAAAAATGGTGACAGAGAGTTATGGAGTACTTGTCACTTTGTGTGTGTGTGTGTGTGTGTGTGTGTGTGTATTATATAATGTGTGTGTGTGTGTATTATATAATGTGTGTGTGTATGTTAAAGATCAAATATGTACTGGAATCCGACAGGATGATAAAATAAAGAACAAATAAGAAACATCAATCTAACATTTAAAATTTTCTCAAGCTCTGGCAAAGCTTTAATAAAACTGAAACACGTTTGATTGATATACGCTTCCTATTTGTTCTTTATTTTATCGTATGTATGTATGTGCAATGTGCATATACTTGTTTTTTTGTTTATCTATATTCAGATGTGAATATTTATATTTTATTTCTACCTCCAGAACCTAAAGTAAATAATTTGTGTGGATGCATATGTCTTTTTTTTTTACATTTATTTTAAAAACAAAATTAAAAAAAAACAAACAAACAAGATATGGACAGTCCCATCATTGCAATAACCCAATATATTTAAGTAAATTTAAATTATGTAAAGCCCAGTTTCAATTCAGCACCTGAAGATTGTATTTTGCATGAAATTCAGAGTTATGCCACTGGTGAGGAAAAAAATATGTATATTTATTCACATATAGTTTATAGCTTTGTTATATTGCATCAGGCACTTTTATTAACACCAGCACTCAATGTGTGATCAGATTATATATATATATATATATATATATATATATATATATATATATGAGAGAGAGAGAGGGGGGGGGTTATCTTGAATGTGTTATTTATAACAATCATAGATTTCAAATGTTAAATGCATATCACCAACCTGAGAGCTTAATGTAATCAGCTAATCGATATCTCAATTTTTATTCAAAACTGTCTTTGGAATGCGTCTTATACACTGGTGTCTCTCATATTCCAAAAAATACAGTATTGGAAATACAATTAAATAGGAGCAGAAAATGAAACTTAAGTTTAAATCAAATCAAGAAGTAAAAAAAAAAAAAATCATTATTATTATTATTATTAATAATAAAGATAAAAAAAAATTATTATTTGTAACAAAAAAGAAAGAAAGAAAAATAACTGTCAATAATAAATAAAAAATGAGAAATTTATTTACAGATCGACGGGAGACAAAAAAAAATAGTCAGAATTCAAATGCTTAATAAATAATTTAAATATAAAATCAGGAAGCAAATTGCAGATAATAGTAAAATTTAAAAATTAATTTGATAATTTAAATGGAAAGCAATTTTGCTGACAAAGGAGAATTGAAAAAAAAAGGAAAAAAGATTAGATGACTAAAACTAAACAGACAATAATAGTAATAATAATAATAAAAAGGACTCCTCTGAAGGGGTCTGTGGGTGAAGCAGACGAGAGCAAAAAGCAGAGAGAGGAGGATGGGGGAATATTTGGGTGAGAAGTCAAGACTTAGAGATTGGTGAATTTCCCATCAGCTGACAGGGTGAGCTGATATGAGGGTGCCGAACAGGCCACCAGCATCCTTAAAAGACATACATTGGGGATGAAGGCATTATTAGCGGGAGTTGGTGGCAGGGAAGGTGGGAGAGTACATGGCTGGGCTTATGTGTGGCATTTTGCAACACAGTCTGGCACCCTCGGTCATACAGGAACAAAACGTGCTGAGGAGGATGTGGGGCTGAGAGCTGGCCTTCTGGTGAAGTCTACATACAATAACTGAAAAGGCAAGGAAGTCAAATAACACATCTGAATGGCTCAGATATGCATCTATGAAGGGGGGGGGCACGCATGTACACACACTCACACACAAACTCATACACACACTTGTTTATATAACACATGATATCATCATCAACGTTGTCTGATGTAGATAATTATTTTTTGCAAGTGCTGCTGATTTAAATTATTGGAGTGAATCCATTTAAAAATTTTTGTTGTCTTCATCTGCCATTTCCTTAGTGATTATATATATATATATATATATATATATATATATTATATATATATATAATTAATACAAATAGAAAGTTTGTCACTTTGGTACTGATTCGTATTACCTTCAGCTTTGTAGACAGATCCTCCAGCAATCACTCCGTTCACTCGTCAGGGGATATCAGCATTTAAATTAATTATTAAGCATTTGAATTCTGACATTTTTCTTCATCTCTGTTCTGCTTATGCTTCAACATGTAACTAAATTACTCCTTATTTTTTTTTTTTTATCTATTATTGATATGAATTATTTTGAAATCTTTTACTTGTTATGAATATAATGTTTTTGTCATGATTATTATTTGATCGAGTGTGTTTGTATGTGCAAGGTGTTGCTGAAATTCCTCCCAATCGAGATATCTTCCGTGTATTGAGGCAGCAAATGTTCTTTAAGGCAAAAATATTAAAGACAACAGGCATTTGTGTTGATTAATTTTCATGATAGACTTTTTCAAATTATGAATAATCCTTCTCAGACATGGAGGAAATTCCGCCAGATGTCCGAAGTTCATTTTGGAAGAAAAGTACATGAAATATGGCCCAAGCTTTCGACTTTCTTAAGTCATCGGGATAGTTAAAGATAAATGGTGAATTTCGTGAAACTATATAAGAAGAAAAAAAGCCATTAGTAGAAGCAACAGACAACTTGCCAAAACCTAAAACTCTTAACCAGTCTTGAATAAAAATGACAATACTGAAAAAAGAAAGAAAAAAAATGTTTAAAAGCAAACTTACTTATTAAAGTGCTCAAAGCCTAGATTGCCTAGACAGAGCAAAATAAAACGTTTAACAACATTAAATCCAATGAGAAGATGGCTCTGGTCATGGCTCAAGTTACACACACACACACACACGAACTTCAGATTTTTAACATTTTAAACATTATTTTCAGTGGATACCCATATTTGTGTAGACTTTCCATTTATTTATTAAACAGTATATTTATTTTCGTCTACTGATCAGAAAGTTCGAGAAACTTTATAAAAGAAAAATTTCTGCACTCTAGCAGGATTCAAACCTGAGTCCCCCTGAGTAGAAGAAGCTATCATTAAATCCAACATGCTCTAGCCAACTGAACTACAGATTAGTCAAGCAAGGCTGAACTGCACCTTAAAGCGAAAACTTTTCTCCTAATAGATTTCCTGAACTGCAGTTTTGTAACCAAATGTAAACAAAGCAAGTTAGAATGGATTTTTTATTACTCCAAAAGATTTTTATCACTCTAAACGTTATTTTTAGTGGATACTCATATTTGAATAGATGCTCTATTTATTTATTAAACAGTAGATTTATTTTCGTCTACGGGCCACACACACACACAAATTGTTTTTAATTATATTATGATATTGAAGAGTTTATTAAAAGGTAAATATTAAAAACTTTTGTTCATTCTAATACAGTCAAATTCAATTTTGGTTTTAAATAAAACAAAGATCATTATCGTTTACATTATTTACATTCTGACTAACATCCTCATCTCTGTTGTTGTCAGTGCAATGCTTCAGCCACTGCACTCTTTAGCCTTCTTTGGTACAATAGCGAAGAGGATTAATGTATTGGTTTATGAATTTGGTCGCAAAATAATTGCTAGTTCAATCCTTGGGCTGGGTAGTAGAGATGTAGACTGTGGGAACAACATAACTGAACAGTACTAAAAACTGGACATCCCAGGACATGGACGGTGAAACCAGAACAATTTACCACCATAGATTAAATAAAGGGTTCAGTTCATAATTATCTAAGAGTAGTTACTCAGTTCGAGAGACGTGCACGATGGCTGAGATAGCGTGGCAATAACAACAAAGATGCAGATATTAGTCTAAGTGCAAAAAAGACAAAAATCATGGTTGGGTTTTAGCAAAGAATGCATGTGTGAACCTGGATATGTTTTTAGGCTTTTCTTATTGCAAAACCCACTGACTTTACAGCCACTCCAATCCCTATACTTAGCTTAAGCCATTTCCTGTAGAAACCAGGCAAATAGAAGAAAAGAAAGTTGATGGCAAACAATTTTGGACGTAATATTTATTTCTGCAATTACCCACACTCAATCCATATCAGACATTGAAAGTTATTAAGGCATAAAAAAAAAGATAGGAAGAAAAAATTCTATCGCTAGCCTGTTCACAGAGTGAGATTAATCTTTAAGCTAAATAAGAACATGCTTCAGCCTTAAGCAGCTTAGGGCATTAAAAAGAAGGCTCCAGGGGTTTAATGACCCAATCATATTTGCAATGAAAGCTGCCATTCCTGACCATTGAGGATCATAATAGCCAATGTAAAGAAACTCAAAATCAAACCTGAGCCAACTCTAATGGACTCGTAAAAAAGAGAAAAAAAGTTTCTAAAGTGGCAACAATTGTTTTTTTTTATTTTATTTTTTTTTAGTTCAACTACTCATAAGAAAGAATGATTTTCTAAGCACAGTTTAGATGTGGCACAAGGCTGAAAGGATGAGGCACCCAGTGGGGATTGAACTCACTCCTCAGTCATAAGTGATCTAGTAAGACAAGCTTGCTAATCATTACACCAGGTCAAAGTGCCCAATTACTCTTAATCACTGAGTTCACACTCTTGGTTTTTTGAACAGGAGTAGAGGTTTATCCATTGTTTCCTGTTTAGGCCTGTGTTTCTAGTTTCTTCTAAAGTCTACTTCAACTCTATACTTCTAACATCTCTGCATAAACTTTGAAATTTAATTTACCCCCACTCTTTCCAACAGGAATAAATACATTTGCCTATCGCCCAGTTCATACTTCTCCCCGGTCTTTTTAACAGGAGTAGTGTTTTATCTCTTGTTTCTTGTTCAAAATTAGGTTCAGTTCCTGCTAAAGTCTTTTCATTCTCAGAATCCCTTGCGTCTTAGTGGCATTATCACATTACTTGAGATGAGCTGATTAACAAAAACAAAAAAACAGTTACCAATATTTGAGATGACAGAGGAAAGCCATGTCATGATGGTGGGAAATTGACTGATGTCGAGATACCAGCACCTTTTGTATGTGCGTGTGTGAAGCCCTCCTGAACCAAATTCTAACAAGGGAGCTTAGTCCACAAGAACTTTTCAGCACAACCACTCATCAACATTATACCCAGAAAAGTATTACTATCTCAGTTGTTAACTTTGGCATATCAAATGTCCCTTAAAGAAGTTGTTGCATTGCTATAAAATAAAATAAAATACAAAAAAAAAAAACTTATTTTCAATGAGTTGTTGAACTGAATGCTTGGAAGCAATCATTTTGAGAAACGATTAAATAATTTCTATTTAAGTAATTTTTGGCATTTAAAATGACATCACAGGGTTATATTTAATTCTGTTTGAAGGTTGATTTTCATGTTTTTATAATGTCACCCTTCCGAGTATCAGTTGTCATTTCAGGTTTTGCCTTGTGCGTGCTTGTAACAGCAACATATAAACATAACCTTTAATAATCCTTTTGCCCAGAATCAAAAGAAAAATATGCAAATGTACAACAGAATTTTTTTTTCTTCTGGTGAAAAACATTGATTTGGAAATTTTTGCAAAAATCAAATAATTAGCAGATTTTAATGAAACTTTCAGGACTTATTCACAAATGAAATCATTTTAGAAATGGTTTTTTTAACAAAATCTTGAGATATATAACACACACACACACAACATCTGATATTCTCCACTTACTTAATTTTATAAAATTTCAAGAAATTCATTTTTGTATGTCTTAATGTTTACATTATTTACACACAGAACTCGAAAATTGGAAACGATCAATTGTTTTTTTTTTATACAGAACCCCCAGTTACCAGAAATCTGCTCTGAATCATAAAATGAAAAAAAAAAAAAAAAAAAAAAAAGACCTAATTTTTTAAGAAATGATTTTAATTGCTTTCATGAATAAGATAGATACTATAGATATTATAGATACTATTGTCTTAAGGGAAAAGTTTTTTTTGATGAATTGTTTTCATTTTTTTTTTTTAAATTTTAATTAGAATAATTTATAAAATTTTAAATCTTTTAAAATTCTGTATTAATTTGTATCCGTTAGTTGATATTGTTATTAAGTAAAAACTATCATAAATGGAAAAGCTTACTGCAGTTCAGTGACCCCTAGTATTTTAAGAAGAATTAAACTTTTTTTTCTGTGTATAAACGTGTTGATTTTTGTAAATACCGATGTCCATACATGATATTATCAGCAAATAAGCTTGGTAAATATCATAAATTTAAATCCAAAGTACCTAAATTTCAATAAAACATTAGTTTACAGAGAATATTTTCCTAAATTCTTAAGATTACTGGGTAGATAAAAATAATATAAAAAAGGCACTCATGTTATATTCCTCAAGTAAAATTAGTTAAACTTCTGGCTGTCAAGTTGTCAATAGAACACTTAACACATACCTGTATCAAAAAAATGCATTTCTGATATGATTCTAACTAAATGTAATATTTGTATCAAATCAAATTAATTACACTTTAAATCAGTTAATCAGTTTTGGAAAAGTATATTTTATCTTTTTAAAGATTTTTTAATAGAGAATGACATTGTGCTGACAGATGGCTAAAAATGGACAAAATCAGCGATTTAAAAACTAAGAAACAAAAAACTCCACATGCATATTATCTACATATAGTTTCTCTCAACACACACACTCATATATATTATATATATATATATATATATATATATATATATATATATATATATATATATATATATTACTGAATAAATTTACTTTAGTATTTTATGATATTTTTGTGTAATTTTGGTAACTGTTAAAATGAGATCTGTTATTTTCATAATTGTGTAATTTAGACAACAATTTATCCATCATATATATATATATATATATATATATATATATATATATATGCGTGACTTTTAAAGAAGAATTTCCATCTCAAAACTCAGACACTTAAAATCAGAGAATATATATATATATATATATATATATATATAAAAGTGATATTGCATTTAAATGAAAAGGTTTGGTTATTTTTTTTATATATATTTGTCTAAATTATTTAAAATATGTTGTACATCTGGAATAAAATTATAAATAAACTGTTCAAAGTTCACATCTTTTTGGAAGTACTTTTGACCGCCTCAGTCATTATCAAGAACTGAATGGTATCAGTGTTATAGACAAAAGTTTCGTTAGTTAAATCATATTTTGGGAACATTATATTTGAAATTTTGAAAAACAAAAATAAAAGAATTAAAACAGAAAAACTTTGTCAGTCTCATGCAGTAAAATGCCTAAATAAATTCTAGTTGATGTGTGCGTGTGTGTGTGTGTGTGTTTGTATGTGTACACGCACATACACACATTTTTATGATCATGTTAGTTATCAAGCATCCGCCCCGACCTCTGTAAAGTCAAAAAAAGCTCCTGAGCAGCAAAGAAATATTTGCCAAATGCACAAACCCCAAGGAAAAGAGAAAGGGAGAGAGAAAGATTGGGTTGGGGGAGGTCAATATGACAACTGCACTTGTTCTACAAACACTTTCAGTTTATATAGAAGAGAAAAAACAGTTATACATTCTAGAAACTCTAACAAATATTTGTTTTTACTTTTTAGTTTTGAAAGCGTGTAGGAAAGAGTGAATGCTTCTTGTGCACTGGACAAGTAAATAATTCTAGGCAAGCACATCCTAGCCAAATTAAACTGGATTAAATCTCGGGCAAATAGAAAGGGGTTAACATTTCAGCTACAGTGTAACCCGGATATAAGAGAGTTGTCAGGACCGGAGAAGAAGTCCTGTTATATCCGGGTTCGGTCTATTTTGTTTTATTAACACAGGCTCTAATTTGGGACCAGAGAAAATCTCTCTTATATCCGGGTTACACTGTATTTTCAATTTTTAATCAAGTGCAAATCTCCCTCCCACACCATCAGCTGAATGAAAGTGGGGTTTGAGGTAGGCATTGTTAAACCACTAAATTCCTTGCCATCATCAGTATAGAAGAGTTTTGAGAACTATGGGTTGAAATTTGACCTAGCCCAGCAAGGTCATGCTATCCAATGGAGATCAGGGGGTTGGAGGCCGGGATTTAATGATGATGGAGAGATCACTTGCCAAAATGTCTACCCACTTCAGACAGGTCTGGTTGTGGGCAGAACTTAAACAATGACTGTTGCAAGTCAAGAACAGTCACCCAGGGTTGACCAGAAAAATAAAAGGGGAGTGGGGGGAGAGAGAGAGAGAGAGAGAAAACACACACAAATACCTAAACCTAGGGGAAGTGAAGTGAGGCTCTGAACTGGCTGTTCATTTTCAAGGATTTTACTTGTGAGATAGGGAAGAAAGCATTCCCTTTCAGGTTTCGATGAACAGCACCCCCTCCCTGATGTATTCTTGTAATCTACAAAACTTAAAGCAGTAATAAATATTCTGCACAGACTCACTAATATATATATAAAATTTCAAATGTTATTATAGTGGATACTTTGTATTTGAAATAGACACTCAATTATTAAACAGTGTGTATTATGTACAGATTGTGCTATCCATTCCAGAAAACTTAGTGAACAAAAAAAAAAAAAAAAAAAAAATTGCCTCCCTAGCAGGGATCGAAACCACGCCCCACTTCAGTCAGAATATTTTGATGTAATAAAAAAATGGTTTAAAAATGAAAATCCATTCTTTGCTTTGTTTATGTTTCAAATACAAAACTGAGCAGATGTGAAGCTTTTCAGAAAATGTTCTGTATGAAGCGGACGTGCTTTCCTTCAAAAGAGTAACTATAACCTTGATTGCTGCAAGGTTCTGTGGCTGAGCCGTAAAGCACACTGGATCAAATAGTAGTTGCCCTTATGAAGGGCATGCGGGTTCAATCCCTGCTGTGTGGAACACATTTTGAAAGTTTTTTTAATGCTCAGGCCAAGGATAATACGTACTGTTAAATAAATCAAAATGGGGTGTCGATTTAAAATACAAAGTATCCACTACAACATTGTTTGAAGTAATAAAAAATGTTGGATTAAAAATAAAAATTTATTAAATCTTTAGAAAAGAATAAAATTTATAAACAGCTATGAAATGAAATGTCACCATCTTCTTTATTAACATTATTATTATTATTATTATTATTCATCATGATTATTATTAATAATCATCATCATGATTATTATTAATAATCATCATCATGATTATTATTAATAATCATCATCATGATTATTATTAATCATCATCATCATCATTATTATTAATAATCATCATCATCATGATTATTATTAGTAATCATCATCATCATGATTATTATTAATAATCATCATCATCATGATTATTATTAATAATCATCATCATCATGATTATTATTAATAATCATCATCATCATGATTATTATTAATAATCATCATCATCATGATTATTAATAATCATCATGATTATTAATAATCATCATCATCATGATTATTAATAATCATCATCATCATGATTATTATTAATCATCATCATGATAATTATTAATCATCATTAATCATCATCATCATCATTATTATTATTATCATTATTATTATTTAGCTGAGATCAACAAATATTTATATAAAAATACATAAGTTATAAATATTAGAGCCCATCACTAGATTAACTGATTCCACAAATTCAAAGTAGAATCATTCACTACACATTAAATCAACCCAAAAGCTATGTAAACAAAAGTAATAAATTGAATGTTAAAATTTACATTCATACAACACAGAGAAAATTGCTTGTCCCTTAAAATCTAATGTTTCACTAATACATGATTTAATGATTATGACAAAAACAAACTTATTAAAACAGATAAAATGAAAAAAAGCTTTTATTTTGAAAAAAATCAAATTAAAAGATCAATATTAAAAAAATAATTTGGGCCATTTCATCTCAAATCAACCAACAGCCAGAGGTGACCCCTCACAGAAATATCCAGGGAAATTCCTCGGTGTTCCTTGATCAAATTTTTTGATAAATCTCAAATATTAGTTTTAAACTCGGAGCATCTTGAAATTTCACTGCATTCTTTTTTTTTTGCATTTTGCTAAATAAGATTTTTAACTAACTTCTGACATTCGTAACTCAAAGAATGTTGCATGTACAGATTTGAAATTTGGTGACAATAGTTAATGTTTATTGTAGATTACAAAAATCTAAACTGCTCAGGTGTGTCTTATGTACTTTTATTCTTATAAAGGCCTGAAAATAGTCATAATGCCCAAATGCAAAGAATTGCTGCCCAGTTTGAGAGCTTCTCATTTACTATGCCGGGTACTGAATTCCAATTAGTTTTCCTGTCACTTATGACCTAACAGATTATTTCTAGGCAGTAACTGTGTTCATCCCTTTTATAGGAATGTCAGGGTTTCTGTTTGAAAATTGCTCGATTTTTTTTTAGCATCTTTAAAATTGTTTTCATGACATCAGAAGACCAGTTTGGCAGTTTAAGAAAATATTTATATTTTTACTATATATTTTTTCCTGTCTGAAGATCATGTGAAAGACGTTTCATTTTGTGGACAAACCTTTATCAAGGGTTAAAACATATTTTTCTAGAACAGCTTGTTATACCAAAATCATAGTTTTGTCAAATAAATTTGATACTTAAGAAAATACGAAGCTGAAAGTCGACACCCCTATAATTTCCTATGCAATGAAACTATTTCAGGCTTCGGTTTAGTTTTGTGCCAAAGAGTTTAAATGTCATGTGCCATTAAAAATGTTTTTTTTTTTCGGATGGTCTACAAAATGTTTAAGTCAACAAAGAAACTAAGGAGATTAAATAAAAGATTCTATTAGATTATTTTAATTTTAAATAAATTAAGTCAAAATAGTGAAAATGCAATGCCATATCATCCATATTAAGCAAATTTTATCTAAATAACGACAACTCCTCATCCCACAATATTTAGTACTGATGAAGTTATTGCTAACATTTTTTGTTGAAATTTATGTTTTTATGCACCCTAGTAAAACCAACTGTACTTTGTGCCCCCTTAACTGTTTGCACTTCTCTCCCCAAATTTTGGTTTTAATCGGTCAATGTATGTCTATTTTAGAGGGTGTGATGGATGGACTAACGGAAGTCACAGAATTTTATATATAGATGAAAGGAATTGAGTACATTTTAAATATCTTCCTGAGAATAATTTTCTTTCATTGTGAGTTCAATACCTGACTACAGCAAAGGTGCACAAAAAAACTTGGAGTTGACTTATCAAGGGGAATTAAATGTAAACCGAGATATCCATAATTGGTATGGCATGTGGAACTAGAACAATCTACCCTCCGTAGACTAAATAAAGAGTTTACTTTGAAATTCCAACATTTTATATATATATATTTTATATATATATTATAAAACATACATACAACAAACTATTTCTAATTTTAACAGTTAAAATCACCTGGAACATTGTGGATATGGTACTAAAGATGTGGAAAACAGCCGAAATGATGTAAATAGTGTAAATAGTTACAATAATTCATGTCAGAAATATAAACAGGTCATTGGTCTTGACCTGGAACCTCAACTTCAGTCACTTTCCCACCAGCATAACATAGCTTCCCCACACATTATCCATAAATATTTTCATGGTAATTGCTCTGGTGAGCTTCTTTTGTTCCTTGACTTTAATTTACGCACACTATTAGATTCATGACAAGGTCTCGTCATTTTATAGTTGAAATGGATAGATGCAAGTTCTATGCTAACAGTTTCTTCTCTCACACTTTTTGCTTTTGGAACTCTCTTCTTGTTTCTTTGTGAACACATGATGGACAGAGAGCATCAGGGAGAAATTCCATATATATTCCTCTTCTCCCTGACCCCTCTCCCTTTAACAAACATATTTAAATGACATTTTCAACTAAGGCAGAAGTTACTCACCGCTAGGACAAAAGTTACGACATAGTTGGTTGATTCCCCTTCAGAATTGACGGAGACTGGCCTCACTGGAATTTTCAGTAAGTACATGTCTTCAAGTTTGGCAGCATTCTACAGAAAAACAAAAACAAAACAAACATTATATATATATATATATATATATATATATACACACAGGGGTTGGACAAAATAATTCGAACAGGTGCAAATTCCACTCCTATATTTCAAAGACCTACTATATTAAGAACTTTATCTAAAACTTTGTAATTGCAGGTTATATCTATTGTAAATATGTTTATCTATCTAATTTTCTGTCTTTGTCTTATTTATTTTTAGAATTTAGTAAAAAATATGCTAAATGCGTGACCTCTCTGAGTTCAAAAAAGATGCAAATTGTTGGAACTTGCATAGCAGGAGCCTCGATCCCTAAGGTTGCTGAACTGTTTGGTTTTTCAAGAGCAACCATATCAAGAACTATGACACAATTCGAGAAACAGGGCAAAATCTTGAGTAACCGAAGCAATGTGGCAAAAAATCATCGGACAACTGTGGCCAAAGTGAATGCTGAGTTGAATAATCATCTGAATAGTCTAGTTTCTAGTTAAGCTGTTCATCGTGAGCTCCATAAGGCTGGATATCATGGAAGAGCCGCCGTAAGGAAACCTCCATTCTCCACTTGCAACATTCAGAAGAGGTTGAGGTGGTGCAGAGATCACAATGCCTGGTCTGCAGACCAATGGAAGCAAGTCATATTCTCAGACGAGTTCAGTTTTTCTCTTTTCACAACTTCAGGGCGAGTTTATGTGTGGAGGCAGTCCAAAGAAACTTACAGCCCTGACTGCCTTCTTCCAACAGTGAAGCCTGGAAGTGGATCAGTGATAGTTTGGGCAACCATATCATGGAAATGTCTCAGTCCAATAGTTGCTCTGCATGGTAGAATCAACAGCAAGGATTACCTGAACATTTTGGGAGATCATGTTCATCCAATGGCCCAGATTTTAGCCCTGATGGTGACTGCATCTTCCAACTTCCATCTAACCACTCGAGCGGTATGTATTGGAGCATTAGCTCCAATACATACCGCTCAAGTGGTTAAGAATTGGTATGAAGAGCATAAAAGTGAGCTAGAACACATGGAGTGGCCTCCCCAATCTCCAGATAGCAATATTATTGAAAATTTGTGGTGTATTTTGGAGTGACAAATTAGGAGCCGCTATCCTCCACCATCGTGTCTTAAAGAGCTGGAGTAGGTGTTAATGAAAGAATGGCTGAAAATTCCTCTGGATGAAGTCAGGAAGCTGTATGATTCCATTCCTAGACGTATTAAAGCTGTATGTGAGGCTAAAGGAGGACCAACTCCATATTAAAGAAATTTTCTTTGAATTTAATAAGTGTTTCAATTATTTTGTCCAACCCCTGTATAAAGCGTGTTCCAATTACTTGAACTGATTTTTTAAATGTGAATTAAGTTTAAACGTCTAACAATTTTTTTTTCTTTTTCTTTCAGATTTAACAACTTAAGTCTTTGGCAATTTCATTCTCTTCATTTGCGAGATGATCCAGCTTTCATTGCCAAACAGGAGTACTGATATGGCATAACAGTTAAGTACTTATTTTTTTTGCTTTGTTTCTAATGAGATTTTCCTGTTTCTTAATACTTGATTTAGCTTTTGGAAGGCACCTTCCACTATCCCAATGCACCTTCAGATTTCAGTATTGCACTAGTGTCCTCTATTAAAACATTTACTTATTTCAATTCTTGGTTTGGTTTGGTTTGGTTTGGTTTAAAACATATCAACCTCAATGGGTTATTTAATGTCGACAAAATTTTTTATTGCTGGTAATATTATTTTTTTTTTTTTCAAAAATGTATTGCAGGTAATATTTTTTCCTTCAAAAATCTATTTCTGGTAATATATATATTTTCTTCAAAAGTGTATTGCTGGCATTATTTTTTTCAAACATGCATTGCCAGTAATATTTTTTTTTCTCAAAAAAAATACTACTGGAAACAATTTTTTTTTTCATAAATTTATTACAGATAATAATTTTTTTTTGCAAAGTATTTCTAGTATTAAAGCCTATTTTTACACTTTCATAGTGTTTTGACCCCAGTTTGGGGGGTTAACTATTTACACATAACTGGGACCCTAACAGGTGCTACCACCCTGGGTCAAGAAGTACCTGGGAACACCAGCAATTCAGAGGTGGTTCCATGTACCTGACCAGAGGCCTTGCTGTTGGATGTAGTTTATCGTCAATACCCAGGACAATTTCAATTTTTATACTTCCTTGATTTTGGCTTTCCAATTTGTAATTCTCATGTTGAGCATATATTTGGCCTTTTTACAATTGATGGTTAGTCCTTTCTTCTCACTTTCCTTTACTAACTTCTGTCAGAGTTTGGGTATTTTCCTTTTAGTGTCTGCTATCAACATTGTGTCATCTGCAGATCTAATGTTGTTGTGGCCAACAATAATGATTCCTAGTGACTCTCGACAGTGTTATGCGAAATTGCTGACTCCAAAGAAAGTAGGGGATCAGTTTAAAACTTGATTGTGCATCTTGGGTATGATGATAAACTACACCTGGCAGCAAGGCCTCTGATCAGGAGGTTTTGAGGAGCGTGAAACCACCTCTTCATTGCTGTTGTTCTTCAGGCTATCCTGACCTGGGGTGGTAGCACCTGTTAGGGTCCCAGCTAATTGGGCAAATAGTTACCCCCGCTCCCCCAAACTGGAGTCAAAACACTATTAAAATATAAAAATAGATCTTTATATAAAAAAAATACCAGCAATACATTAAAAAAAAAAAAAAAAAAAAAAATTACTAGTAATATATTTGACTCTCAGCAAAAACCCTCTTTACAAGAATACATCACTGAAGCCCGAGCTACAAACTGATTTCTTACAAAGAATATGTATTGTATTCATATGACCCTAACCTCAAAATCTTGTCGGTATTAAATAATCCACTGAGGTTGATATGTCGTAAAACAAAATAAACCCAAACCCTGATGTACAAACTGATTTCTTACAAAGAATACATATTCTATTCATACAAACCTATCCTAAAAATCTTGCTGGTATTAAATAACTCATTGAAATTGATATGCCATAAAACAAAATAAACCAAACCAAAACTTGATTGTATACTAAAATTGATCCCCCATTTTATGTCATCCCCACACTTTCTCATTTGGTAATGAAACATTATTTAAAAGAAAAGTTTGTCATTACTTTCATCTTAACACTTTACAGGCCAGAAGCACACAAATGCACCCACAAGTTTCACACCCTTAGCCCAGAACGAAATAGGAAGCATCTGAATGGAACCTGCAGGTGGGGGTGGGGTAGCACTATATTTGAATATAAAGCCTGTCACATAATCAACTATTAGAACTACTTAAAAAGTAGTCGATTTCAAAAAACTATATCTCATAACCAGTCGTACAAAGTGCATTGTTGATTTGTTTTTTTATGGTTTATCGGCCTTTTGCATCTTATTTAGCAGCAGAAAATATATTTTTAGATTGTAAAAATTTTCTTGAGACAATAATAGTTTTCAGTGATACAAGTCTTACTAATTAACCCATAGCTGGGGAGTGAGAAGAGGTGGATTCATAGATTTCCCAAGGGTATTTGCACGTAAGTGAATATAACAAACCCAACTGGAATTGGAACACAGCTCTTCGATTAACAATTATACATTACACCACCCACACATCCAAGCTTACAGCACCTGGCATTTTTAAGGTACCAGACTCAATGTTGCTTAACTTTCATCATATGGGAACTGACCAAAGGGAATTAAAGTAAAATGAAAAAACTATTTTACTCAAAATATGGGGGATCAATATAGAACTTGATTGTAATATATAACCAATCCCCAACTTTGAGCCATCACTAAAATTTTCATTTTATTCTTTGACAGCTCTGGATACCACATGCCGCTTTGGTTCTTATCCAATCTGACGTGCAGAAATTAATAAAGCCAAAAAAGAAGCTGAGATTTGTTCACCTTCAATTTCCTTTTCTCTTCTGTTGTCAATGGAGATGCAGGGAAGAATTGAGCTTTGTTCATTTTAAATGAACGGATCACGATATTACCTCTCTTAGAGAATGAAACATCTGGACCTGAAAATGAAAAACAGAACATGATATTACCTCTCTTAGAGAATGAAACATCTGGACCTGAAAATGAAAAACAGAACATGATATTACCTCTCTTAGAGAATGAAACATCTGAACCTGAAAATGAAGAATGGATTCTGATGTTACCTCTCTTAGAGAACGAGGCTTCTGGACCTGAAAATAGAGCAAAATTAGCAACCAAATGCTCGAAGAGAAAACACACAAGATGGTATTTAAAAGAGCTTTCTGCTTATTAGTTAATAATTACCCACCACCAGTCCACCTTTATTCTTTCCTTTTCAAAAAAATGCCAAAGACTTATGGCAGTTGGAATCAAATATCTGACACCTGTTTATACAGGGTGTGGCAGAAATACCTCTCACATGCTACCCATGTAGTGCTAGTGAACTTAGGCTAGTAGCAATGGTGTCTTCATCTAGCTAATGTCTTACCAATTATGTAGGAGGTATTTCTGCCACACCCTGTACGTTTTTTTTTGTATTTTGGTTAATCCAGAGCAAAAGCTAACGTATTTTAATGTATGAAATCTGAAGAGAATGCTTAGTTACATTTTTTTCTTTTTTCCGTCTAGAAACTGGTGTTCGTTTGAAGGAGTTAAATTTAATAGCGATTTTTTTTTTTTTTGAGAATGAAACCACTTCAATCTTTCACTTGAACACATGCTGCTTTGATTCTTTCCCAATCTAAAATTTACTGACCAGGCTCTACATTGCTTAACTTTGGTGATCATATAAGAACAGGTGCTGAAAGAGAGAGAAAGTAATTTGGCAACTGTATAGCATCAAAAACTGTTTACATTATTTACATTGTTCGGACCGTTGTCCTTGTCTTTATTGTCATATTCACAGCATTTCGGCCGTTGTACATTCTGGCCTTCTTCAGGTGATACACACTGGAATTTCGAACTGAACCCTTTATTTAGTCCATTGGAGTAGATTGTTCTAGTTCCACATGCCATGCCTTTTCTGGATATCTCAGCTTTCAGTTAATTCTATTTAGTAACTCAACTCTCCATGTTTTTTTTTTTTTTATTCACCTATGCTATTGAAGTCACAAATCTTTGGGTCAAGTCACTTTTTGGATTACTTCAATCAATGCTTTTATCCACTGGGCCATGTGCCCTTGTGTTGTGACTATAGCAATAAAGATAAGGACAGCAGTCAGAATAGTGTAAATAGTTATAATACCTCATCTTACTAATATAGACATCAAAAACTGGCTTGTGTTCCAGCTTGTTTTTTTCGTGTTCAATACTTCTTCAATGTTTAATGAAATTTAAAAGTACAATTAAGTGTTGGAGTTTCTAGTCATTTGTACAGGCCAAAAAAAAAATAAAATAAAAAATATTGTTTTACTCAATATCTACTTCAACTCTATAAATCTAATGTATTCACCTGAACATTGAAATTTTATTTACTAAGTATTTAGTTATCTTTTTCCCACCTCTTTAATAGTAGATAGGTTCAAAAGATCGGGGAGGAGTGTGAACTGGATAATAGGCAAACCTAAGTAGAGGTTTATCCCTCATTTCCTGTTTAGGATTGGGTTTTTTGGTTCCTTCTAAAAACTGTCTGAACTCTGACTTTTTATTTACTAATTATTTTTTTTTTTTTTTTTCTTCAACCGGAGTAGATAGGTTTGCCTATCATCTGGTTCACACTTCTCCCCAGTCTTTTGAAGAAAAGTAGTGGTTCAGCTCTTGTTTCCTGTTTAGAATTAGGTCTCCAGTTCCTCCTAAAATCTTTTCATTCTCTTTCACTCCCAGTAGCCCCCTTGCCTCTTAGTGGCATTATCACCTTTCTTGGGGTGTTGATTAAGAAAAAAAAAAAATTTAGTCAAAAGGGAAATACAGTCAAATTTTTTAAACTGTTTAAAAAAAAAAAAAATGATGTATTAATTGTTGTATATAGGTTTGTTCAACTGATGGCACAAGACAACCAGAGGGTTTGTAGACAAAACATTGTGATAAAAAAAAAAAAAAAAAGATCAGGGAAAATTAATATAAACTGATTGCGATACAATTTTAAAAACTCATTATTACTTTTGGGACAGAACAATGCTCAGCTAACAAAGATTATTTCTTCAAATTAGACGCATTAGAAATGGGGAGAGGGATTTATTTGATCTGTAATAGGAACAGGTCAGCACTTACCCACTGCCATAAGGTTGCCTCTGTGCCTTTTTTATAAATACTTTCATGGTAATTGTTTGGATGAGCTCTTTGCTATGGTACCTAGATTCTATAAATTCAAGTGCAGTACTAGACTGGCATCAAGATCTCAACAATTCACAATTGAGTTAGAAGTAGCTGTAAGTTTTATGCTAACAGTTTCTTTTCTGGCACTTTTCGGTTGTGGAACTCCTTTCCAGTTCCATGCTTTCCAGCCAACTTTAATCTGTAAAAATTTAAATGCAATGTCAATTGCTATCTGCTGTGCTCCTGATTATTCTTTTCTTTCCCTGCTCCTTAATATTTCTGTTCCTAATTCTTCCACACCCTGTAACCCCTTGTGTCTTAGTGGCTTTATTGCCTTGCTTGGGATGATACTGATTAAAAAACAAAAAATAACTATTGGTAGGGATTTCAGAGCTTAACCAAAAGCACAGGCCAAAAATATAAACAACGGGGTGACTGTCCACTAAGCAACTATGTTTGACTCATTAATCACTGAATATCTTCAATAAGCCTCCCAGAAAATGTATCTTTGAGCATTAACATTAGTGCTAATCTGGCAAAATAACTATACTATTCTTCTGCATGTTTGTATGTATGATAATGCTGTTTTTCTATTGAGGATCAAAGCGTAGTATCTGCAGGATTCCTGACCTTACTGAGCTGAAATCAGTTCTGAGAAACCAACATGTTAAGTCTGAAGGAATTGTAAAAAAAAAAAAAAAAAAAAAGTGAGAGATGTCAGAGAAAGTGGATGGGAAGGAGAAAAGGTTGGGAGGTAAGAATTTAAAGAATGAAAAGAAAAACCAGGTGAAAAGAGAAAAAAAGTGTGGATACTAATGTCAACACAAAGTGATGATTGCCTTCAAACATGATACAGACTATCTTCAAGCTTGAAAATTTATACTAAGTGCTCTCTAAAGTGTTACCACGTGTCAAATTTTCAAGCTGGTCACTTACAAAGAGATAGTTCTTTTTTCACTGACTTTGGATATATCGGAAATTTTAAGGGAAATTGTGACCACAGTCTGGTAGAGTCAAACTTTTGAAATATTGAACTTTCTATAAACTACTGTATATACTCGCGGATAGGTTGTCCCAACTGGATAGGTCACACCCCTACTTTATGGCTTCATAATACTGTTGACTTGCAGATAGGTCACACTATAATCTGGAGAGTTACACAGCCCTTTTTAAACATCAGAATTATCAGAAATCTACCTTTGTTTGAAAACTTACAATTATTAATACACTTTTGCAGTTAAAATACATTTTGTCAATCATCATGTAAACAAAAGGAAGTAACTGACAACCTTTTCTGAAACTCCAAATTGTCTTTCTACTGATCGATTTGTTTTTCTGCATAATTTAATACTTTTAATTTAAAACCTGCTTCATAACTTTCTTTTACTTGTTATTAGGATTTGCAACAATTAAAATTATAAACTATAAATTTGGCTACCAACTATATCACTACGCAATGCAAAATAGTGCAAACGTTTTCGGTACTAGATTCATGCGCTTTGTTATTTGTAAATAACACTTATGAACGCCTTTTAATGTTGCATGAAACAACCATTAAAGAAAATTATCTCAAAGAATATATTTAAGTCATATTTTCCAACATATTTTTGACAAAAATATATAAATGTTACAGAATGAATCATGGGACTATTTTTTCTTTGTCAATAAACATGTACACACGTTTCCTTAACTTATGTATGCATGTTCAGGGTTTCTAGTGCGCGGGCCCCGACTGAACGGTGACTGATGGATCAATGAATAGTTTATAATTTTATTTATTTATTGTGATGGATATGTGAATCTAGCAGCATAAGGTAAGTTTAAAGCAGTGAGTCAGTAGATAAATTGTTTCTATATGGAGAAAAACCACAGCTTTAGTGTTTATGGGTATCATTTCTGACTTCTCAGAAATCATGATGACAAAGTAGAGTTATTTTACATTTATGCCAAACAGATAGGTCACACCCCTAATATTGTGAAATTTTTGGTAAAAAATGTGACCTATCCGTGAGTTTACACAGCACAATTCTACAATGCATTCTTGGGTTCATACAATCTTGGAAGCAGTGAAATACGGCAAAAATAGGGAATAGATTAAAAAAAAAAAAAAAAAAAAAAAAAAAGAGTTGAGAACTACTGGTTTATAGAGTTTATAAAATATGGCCTTGTGCCAAATTTGGTTAATAATGACAACTCACGTGTCAGTTTTTTTTCTTTTTATTGGATAAGTCATGCTGTGCCAAATGTATGTTTTTGGACAACTCACCATAAGCAAAGGAACATACTGCTAGGTACAAGGGGATTTGATTAGTCAGGCAGAGGCTTAATTTGTGATTGCTGGTGGGGAGTGGGAAGAAGGTTCATGCAAGTAGGGAAGGAACAGTCAACATCATATGATGAAAATCAACTGAAATCCTGGCTTTTATGTTAGATCAAAGGCTCACCATGAGTCTCAGAGTAAAACATACAAATACATGATAACAACCACAGCAAGTCCTCACTGTGTGTGTGTGTGTGTGTGTGTGTGTGTGTGTGTGAGCAAACTCTGTAAAATGAGCCTGTTAGTCCAAGGGAGATAACTTATGTCAGTGAAAACAATATGACAGTCCTGTGAAAAATGGCTGATAAAATGATAAAAAATGAACTTGTCAGTTGGAAATGAGCTGGAGTCTGTCCCCTAAAGGCTGAAGAAATTAAAAACTTTTTCAAATATTCTCTATAAACTATTAGATAACAACTGATATCATGGGTAGGATTTATGAAAGAAAATTCTCGGAACTTTCTGTCACTTCAAATATTACATATAAAAGCGAGCAGCAACCGACACTAAAAAGCATTTACGGGAAGTAGATACCAATAGATGTTTAGTCACTGGAGAGATAAAGTGAATATATTATTATTTGTAATAGCGTATTGTAGTTGAATGTTGGTTGCAATGCCGGAAAGAAGATAATTCAGAAGGCCAAGAATCAGTAAAAATCACAAACGTAACACAAGTCTCCAAAGGGGGATAATTACTGCATTTTACAAATATTTTAAATACAATTTGTTTTAGAAAGTTGTTGCAGACAATCTGTTGGGCCTTAAAAATCAGAAAGAATGGGATTTTCAGCAATCAGGAATTCAGACAAACATTAATGATATAAAAGATTATTATGTGTGTAATGACTGAAAATAATGAAGAAAGGGGATTGTGACACTATTTAGCTAAGGTAATTGATTAACTAATTAGCCATAAAAATTAAACAATTCTGAGAACGGAAAAGAAGAAATCCTGAATGATATACTGTTCAATATAAAAATATTTTATTTTACTTTAAAAAAAAAAGAAAGTTACTTTTCTCAAGAAACCAAGGATTTGGGTCAATGATAAATTCACAGAAAGGCAATGTGGCGAGATTTGATAATTGATTAATGATGATTGGAAAAGTACTGGTTAAGAAAACACAAGAACCAGAAATGTCGAAGTTATCATTCGAGATCGAAGATTTTAGGAGTTGGCCAAGCGACAAAGCCATGTGTTAATTGTAAGAATTTTGGCATAAGAAGATATTCCGAAAGATAGGCTGTTCAATATAAAAAGATTTTATTTTTACTTTTCGGGGATTTGCGCAGACGGTAAATTCACAAAAGGGCCATGTGGTGAGCTTTGATAATTGATTAATGATGATTGTATTGTAAAAGTACTGGTTAAGAAAACACAAGTGTTGAAGATATCATTCGAAATCGCAAAGGTTTTAGAAGTTGGCTAAGTGACAGGTGTTATTGTAAGATGAAAAACGGAATTTCATAAACAAAGTTGATAATTCTGAACTGAGAAATCCTGAATAAGCAGGGATGTCAAAGAGTTAATTAATGAAGCAAGCTTAGCCACACCCACACGACCGAGACACTATTGGTCGGGTGGTAGCAATGGTGATAGGCGGAGGTAAATTGGTAAGAAACACAGGGAAATTACTAACGCCCACTGAAAGGATTTGGTATGAGGTACCAATGTGAGAAGCAGAGAGTTTAAGAGGATAGCTATCCTGCAACCTCTCTTCAAGAACAAAGGGATTCCCCCCAAAGTGGAAAGTAATTAATTTTCCAAAATTGGAAGCAATCAATTTTCCTAGCTGGACAACAAAGGGGCCCTTGTCAGAATTCGGGAATTACCAAAAAACCCAGGCTGCATCTAACCCCGCACTGGTTTTTGGTCGATGTCCATATAAGTGAGCACCTTCAGGCAGTTCGGCAGTTGAGTTCCAGTTCAAGTTGGAGAAGTTCGCGCACAGGAACGAGCTGACAGAGAGATTCCACGATTTCGGTCTCCGACCATGCCTTTCTACAAAACAGCAAGTTATACTGACGAACAAAACTAAGCCAGACACCTAAAAACTAAACCAGTTGACTTAGAAGACGAGAATTTGCCTAAAAGTATAATAGTGTCACTCTCAGAAGAAATGGGTTGGGAAAAACACATACTCCTGTATGGAACAGACTGATAAAAGTTGATTTGCTTTTTTCAACATACTCAAATCTTTTTCTGGTTTTTATTTATTTCTTGTTTTACGCTTGTGTGACATCACCTTCAGTTTAGACTCATCTCGCACTATGGCCCAATGCCTGGTAGATCTCATCTAACTAAGATCAAATCACAACATGGGTAGGTTAAACTTTAGATCGAAGTAGTTACTTTGGTAACCAGTCATAGGAAGTGAGCTGAGAACGACGGAGCTGGTGTCGAACTGGTTGTATCTGGTGTGAAGCCATTAGAATCGACTGACCATCCCATTTGGTACCCTGACCAAAGGATCCTGCCAGGTAGCGGCAACTGCCAATTGACCGGGTCACGTGTTGGTGGCAGTGACTAAGAGTCAACCCAAAAAAAAACGGGTAGAAGCATCACAGGTTCATGTCGCAACTAGGAGTTGACCCCGGGCCAACAATACTGTGTCACAGGATTGTTAGAAGATAAGAATTAATGCAAGCATTACTGGTGGAACTCGGCTATTAGCTGCGAGTGTTATGCACTGAACAGGGCTATTAGCTGCATTTGTTACTGGCAGAACAGGGCTATTAGCTGCAAGTGTTACTTGCAGAACAGGGCTATTAGCTGCAAGTGTTACTGGCAGAATAGGACTATCAATTGCTTATTAAATCATTCCACATATTAGAAAAAAGAAAAAGTGAACATTTAAATCTGCAGACGGAATGTTGTAATGTAAGCAAAGAATCCTTTGAGATTGGAGAGAAACACCTAGCTGATTGCTCTCCCAACAAGTATGGGGATAATAGGGAGAGAGGAGAAAGAGACAAGAGGTAACAAAAAATAACTGTCACGGAAACCACATCAACCTGAGGAACAAAATGCCTACGCGACTGACTTCACAAGGCACCATGTCTTGCCAAATGCAGACTGCTGTTTTCTTCCAACTTTTATTGGCATGAGGCACCTTACAAAGACCTGGATCTTGACCAGTTGCAGAGAAGCCTGTATTTAGCTAGACATTCCAAACTGTCCCACTGCTAACAGAAAAAAACCCAGATGTAACTGGTGTTGACAAATATGTCCGCATGCAACCTGAGGCCTCTTTTGAGTCTGTACTGATGTGCGTTCACCACATGGAATTATGAGCAGGAAAAGGCAAAAGAGTTTGGAAAACAGCATGATGTAAACAAAACAAGTTTTAAAAATCCTTGCAGACTGGGGTTGGGTGTAGTCAGGTGTGGCGGTGGCTTCCTTTGCCTTAAATGGCAGTTTGATATGCCAAGGGAAAAAATGATTTCAATACACAGCTGGTATGAAATAATCAGCTTTATAATTTCTTCAATGACAAATAGCCTCAAGCCATGGGTTGGATTTTCAATGAACACTTTCTTCACTTGGGTTTAAAGTCTAAATTTGCTGATGGGGGGAAGGGAGCTACAACTATGAGTTTTCCTTTTATCAGTTCAGTATGAAAATAGAGAAGAAAAAAAATAAAAACAATCCTCTTCCTGAAACCATATGAAAAAAAAAAAAAAAAAAAAAATACAAGTGAGAGAAAAAAAAAATCATTTCAAAAGAGTTTAGTGAAGATATCCAACCGCTGAAGTTAAAAATTAAGCAGCTTATGTTAATGACAATTTTTGAAGCTGTTCAAACCAAGTGACACTAGTTATCCCTTCGATGATTAAATATGAATAAGAGAAAGAGAGCAATATCAACGAATAAGGGGATGGAAAGAATATGCAAACATGTGATGGACTCTCCCGTCGTATTTGTTGTATGAGGGTCAAGCAGCTCAGTTCCTAGGAACCGACAACCAGACACCAGCACATATTTGATTATAGTGGTGAAGGCTTTGTGCAGAACCAACCACACTTTTTGAAGGACTGAATACAGAGACCTGGTGCACTACGTGCCACAAGGTCCCCAAACAACCTTCCATAGGTTTTGAATTCAGAGTTGTCCTCCTCCTAAATCTGTTGCCATCAAAGGCTACAGATCCCTGTCCTATTATTTACCCATAGCTGGAGGGAGATGATGAGGATTAATACTTTTCCCAAGGGTATTAGCACGTAAGTGAATGTAATGGTTTTGACTGGAATGCAAACATGTAAGACTTTGATAACCTTCTCAGTAGGCCTAGTGTAGAATTGGGCACCATTTGATCAGGACAAAAAAAAAACACACACACAAAAATGTTATGTTCAAGTCCCCAAAATAGCACCTCATTATAGATGCAAGAGTTGGCTACGCAGTTTAACCTTTGTCACTCTGTATATGATTTCATTTGTGGTAGAAAAAGTTTATCTTGCTACTGAAGGTGACTTTGATCCATGAACAATGGTGTTTGAATTTGACAGTTGTGTTGTCATAACAGAAAACAAACTTGAGTGAAATTAACAATAAGGATACTGCAGTTGAGAGGCCTTGGAAAAGAATGCAGTGGAAAGGCAAGTAATATTAATAATGCAGAATGCTAAAGGCTAACTTTAGGCAATGAAATCTCTCGTATATGTTCTTCAAATTTTCTTTTATTTGTTTGGTATCCATGCTTTTTTCTTAATGTTAAACACTTCACTTACAAAGACGGCTTGCTTAAAAAGCATTACCCTTCAAGAATACATTGGTTGACATTTTCTTGTTCAAAGAGAATTTGTAGCTATAGACAGTGTGGACATAGGAATCAATGCTATATGGCATTGTTGTGTTGCTTGGAGTGAAATGCCCCCCCCCCCCCACCAAAAAAAACAGTGTTTTCAGCATTAACTCTAAGTAACTATACATATAGAAAAATATTCTTGTCTTACAAGTGACAGCAATAAAACTGATAGACTAGTTTGGCAAAAGGCTATTTTCTGAGTATTTAATAATAGGTGGCCTGTGAAATTGGTGTACTACGTGAACATTACAATATCTGGCAAAACGCCATGGTCTATGAATCACTTGTGAAGGATTGGGATAGTGGGAGCTGGAGATTAGTTTTAAAGAAAGAAACTTGCTTCCAATGTTACAGCTAGATTATACAAAAGTCTTTTAATCAAGCAATGGATTAAGGATTAAGAAACTTTTGTTAGCTGCTCTAATTAATGACCAGATTGTAATCATTAATTAAAATAAGTGGCTCATGAATTGTCAAGGGTAAATGGGGACATATTGAAACAAAAAAAAAAATGAATTGATAAGGTAAATGTCCAAGGTTCAAATCTGGTTGAGATTTTTAGATAAAACTCCAAGTAAACAAGAATGCTCAAGCATGATCAGCTGATGTGATTTGGGAGATAGAATGCTTTCTCACACCTAAATATATTCTGGTGGAATGAAGCCATCTTCTTTAATATAAAGCATGTCTGATTGCAAAACATCTGAATGCTTAATTTTTACCTTAATTACAGGGTGTGGCAGAAATTTCTGCTGCACCATATATATATATATATATATATATATATATATATATATATATATATATATATATAATTTGTCACTTCGCATATTGATGTTACCTTCAGCATCCAGACTTTAGAGTTTTATAGACAGACCACCCAGAAATCACTCCATCCATTCGCTAGTGGGTATCAGCAAATGACTGTTTATATTTCTTGTTTGTACTTTTTATTTGGTGTAAGTGTGTGTGTGTGTGTGTGTGCCTTGCACTCATGTGCTCACAAAAGGTACCTACACAGAAATGCGATACCTAAGGTTTAAAGTGAATTTTTCAAAATGAAAAATCTTTCTTGAAGCCTTTTATTTTAGTCTTAATTTCAAGCTAATAGATTAAATTTAATATTTCCAATAAGCAAAATACTGTATTTCAAAAACTAATTTAAATTGACTGGAAGGAGTTTTTGTTTCTGCCATGCCCTGTGTGTGTATTTGTATATATATATATATATATTTATATATACATACATACACACACACTGAATATTAGGACAGTAGCCTAGTGGATTAAAGTGTAGGTTTGTGAATTTGGTGACATAGTAATTACAAATTCAATCATTGTACTGGGCAGTGTGTACTTGGGTTCAGTGAAAAGGAGACAAGTAAAATCTAAATAAGAACTAATCGAAATATCCCTGGACATGAACAGCAGAATGAGAACAATCTACCGCCATAGATTAAATAAAGGGTTCAGTTCAAAATGGGTTGTTTTTCGCTTGTGCTTTTTTATTATATATATATATATATATATATATATATATATATATATATATCTTGTGGAGAGTAATTGATGGGGAGAAAGTGTTTGTGTATGAGTTTGATTTATTTTTCTTCCTACATTTGTTTTTATGTTTTTGCTGTTGTAAGGTGAGCTGAATCATATGATGTTTTTTTTTCTGTTGGCTTTTTTTCATTCTGTGTAGTGTATATGTGAGTATTGTTGAAAAACTGATTATCTTTTATGACTTTTTCATCATCTTTCTCCGTTTCATTGAAGATGGTTTCTCTGAAAGAATTGTCAGATACCCTACAGTTAATTGATTGTGGGATCTGCAACAACCAACAAACCACCGGCACAAATCAAACCCATGTACAACTGCAGAGAAAAGAACGAATGTCCCTTAAATTGCAATTACTTGCAAAACAATGTAATATATCAAGCCACTGTAAAATCAGCAGATAACAAAGAAAAAATATATGTAGGAATAACTGAAGTACCCTGAAAAGAGAGAAACTATGGATATAAAATATCCTTTATGAATAGCAAATATCCAAAAAGCACAATGTTTTCCAAACATATATGGGGAATTAAAAACAAAAACCAGATCATTCCAAAAATATGGAAAATATGGAAAAGAACATCAGCCTTCAGCACTAAATCTAAAAACTGTAAACTCTGTCTGGAGGAGAAAATAGCTACAATTACCTTCCTAAACCAACACAAATTACTAAAACGATAGGAACTCATCTCAAAATGCAGACACAATAGCAAATTTTTACTATGTTACTTAAAAATCAAAAACTAAAAATGAATACAAAAAATAAATAAGTAAAATAAGATAAACAAAAAATCTAAATTAAAAAAATGAGTAATAATAAACTAATTAACAAACTATGAATGCACACATAAACATAATAAGAAATAATAAAGTAATTACTAATAAATAATGAGTAAAAAAAATTAACATACAATGCTATAAAATAGCTCCAAATAATTCTATTCAGGTACACAAATATTTTTACTTAATAACCTCTACAATAATTTAAAACATAACCGTTACCACCCCCTCAGTAACCATTAGGATGATACAACTGACCTTCTACCCATAATGCACCACTAACCAGCATATATAAATAATTGATCTAAAGCACAACATGCATGGCCTGAAGATTGCAGTTAAGCATGAAAAACTGTCGTTACTGGGTGTTGACTTCAATGTCCACTTTTATATTTACATCTATAGTATACTTTAAAACTGTATTTTTATCACACACACACACACACACACACACACACACATTGAGTGCTGGTGTTAATAAAATAGTGCTTGATTTATAATAACTGGGCTATAACTTATATTAATAAAACATATACATTATTTTTTCCTCACTCGTAGCACAATTCTGAGTTTCATGCACAATGTAATCATTAGGTACTGATTAAATAAATATATATTCACACACACTCACACACACACATAACAAAACAAAAACAAAATTTAATTTCCTCTCTCCCCATCTAAAAAAGGAAGAAAAAAAATTACACACCAAACTACTTTCAAAAACAAAAAAAAAGATAAAAACAAACACAGATGTAAAAAGTAAGATTCCAAAACATACCAGAGTCAAAAGAATGCTCAACTGGCATCCACTGGAGACCTTCAAATTCATCATTTACCTGTGAAAAGAAAAACAAAATGAGTTCCTGTCAATCAGTGGTTATCCAGATTAAATCTCACCTTGTTTTATCTATTTATGACACTGAGGCAGTGAAGTGGTTAAACATTAATTTTAAGATTTTTCCTTGGTGAGAATGGAACTGACTGGATTTCTTCTCTCCTAGAGTTTATTTTTCTTATCTATCAAGAGTCTGTCATGCAGAGGAATAATTTTATCTCTTTCTTGGGAAATTAGGAAAACACAAGTCACTGGTGAACAGAAAAGCAGATGAGAATTATATTTTTATGAGCAAAAACAATTGAGAAATGGAAACAAAGAACGAACCTGCAGCAAAGATTAAGAAAATCAATCTGTCATAACAGTCATGTGATCTGGCCTGTGTCTCTGCTGAGACGACAACTGGCCCAGGGATGGAAAACAGAGAGTCTCCTTGTTGAGAAGTTACATAAACAAATATATTTTCATTGATGAAAATAGATTGTGAAATAAGTTTCTCTCTCTGGGTTGGGGTTATGAAGATCAATCATATTGTGCAAAGAAATTGTTCTGGTTTGTGCGAAAGGAGTCAGAGAATTGAAATTAATGAGGAGAATAAACCATGCCCTTCCTCCTATGCATTTTAAAAATCAGATTTGTCACAAAGACAGTTATGCACACTGGGAAGGGGCTAGAATTAGAATACTGAGAAGGAAGGAGGAAGGGGCAGAGTTTAACCCTGCCTGTGCAGAGTAGCGGTGAAAGATGGGAAGTGAAGCAGGTTGGAGTTAAAGGAAAAGCAATCCCTGTGACTACTCCCAGGGAAGGCGGATAATTTTCCAAATTTGGAAAGTTGATTATGAAAGCAGAGATAGGGAACAAAGAAAGCCCTTATTAGAATTAATGTGAAAATTTAAGAATCAATAAATCCCAAGAAACCTTGGGCCCCATGGCAGTTTTGGGCTGAAGTGTATATAAGCAGGTGACTTGAGAAATCTGAAATCCACACCAGCCGCGAACCAGAATTACTGATTCCAAGACTTTGAATCCGGCTTCCCATAAGTTTAGACAAGGCCCAGTGTCACTTGAGATATTGATGCAGGAAGGGTTAATTTTTGTTGTATCAAGAGCTATATAAACCAACCAAAGATTAACCCCTTGAATCTCTAATTTTATTTTTCTGTCATGAAGATATTTTTTTCTTAATATAGCACCTGCCATGGCTTGACCAGCGCTGTGAGACTATAACCTTCAAACTTCCACCGCTTTGAGATCAAAAACACAATGTGGGCAGAGTCAGTGACCAACAACCAGCTTGGACTAGCATCAGCATTGACCAGTGCAGAGTTGGCCCATGGTAAAAGTGTCATCCTAAGACCCTGAGGACTGGACCACTAAAACATGATTATATTACCAGGTGTAGGCATCAACGAAAGGTGTTATATATTCACAATACGTGCAGCCTGCTTACAAACAGAATTGTTCATAACCATTTTGTTTCTCACCAGTCGAGGTGCAACTAAGTGCACTGAAACGAAGTTGCATCTTTGTAATGAGTAAATTGTTTTTGTCTATATGAAAAAATTATAATATATATATATATATATATATATATATATATATATTTGTGTGTGTGGGTACATTTGATAAAATATAATTTTAAGGTATGTTATATATATGGGTTAAAGTGCTCAATATCAGGAATAGAGTGTATATAAATATAAAAGAGGACATTATTATGATTACATTTAAACATGAAACAGACTGATGCCACTGAGTGTTAATCTCAATGTCCTCTTATTATATAAGTGGATACTACTGTTAACACCCAGCAGCAACAGTCTGTTTTATGCTTAAATCTTCAGGCCATGTGTGCTGTGTTTTGGCTCAACTATTTATATATGCTAGTCAATAGGGAATTTTAGTCAATGGGCAGGTTTATTGTATTAACAGTTATTACATGGGCAGTAACAGTAATGTTTCAATTTATTCTAGGGGTAGTGAGTGGAAATAATTGTGGATCCGAATGCAGTTTTCTTGTGGCTATTTTATAGTGTTGTTTGGTAACATTTTTTACTCATTATTTATTTTTTTTTCATTTGTTTTTAGTTTTTGATTTTTAAGTAGTAAAAATTTGTTTTCTAGTCAGCATTTTGAGTTCTGATCATTTAATTATCTGTGTCTGAAGGAGAAGATAGATATAATTACCTTCCCAGACCAAAACACAAATAAAAATAAAGAAAGAAAATAATGTAATTCAATATATAAGCAAACACGTGAATAATAAACAAATTAACAAACAGCACATACTGGGTATTCAATCTCAATTTGACAGGGTTTTTTTAAAGGGAAAACAAAGTGAATATCTAAGCCCCAAATCAATTTATTGGAAGAGATAGAAAAGTGGCATACAGGTTATAATAATCAAAAGACAATTCACTCACAGAAGCCACCCTCAGCATCTACCACAGCCACGATCTGACTCCAGAATCTGGCGCATACAGCCTCCATGATGTCCCTGGGGAGAGCCTCAAACACCTACTTAATCCTATCAATCAGCTGGGCCTTGGTGTTACAGGCAGTGCAGATGGTGTCTTTCCGAACCACAACCCAACACATAAACATCCATAGGATTACAATCAGGGGAGTTAGGGGGCCATTCATTGAGGCTGGTGTAGTTGCTAAAATTGTCTGACAACCACTTATGACTCTTCCTGGAGGTATGCCAGGAAACGGAATCTTGCTACCACACATATAGTCATCCAGTAACCACTTTCTCCATCGAAATTGAGCCCGAGATCCTGTTCAAAAATATGAAGTGGCATGACATCAACCTCACTGGAGACACACCCAAAAATCATCACAAAAATTTGGTCTTTATGGCACAAGAAACATGATATGGATTGTAGGCAAGCTGTTGTGCAGCTGGTCCAGACAAAAATTCTTTTCATCAAAGAAACCATGTTCAGGAGTTTCTTTGTCAGATGGTTTTCTTGAGCCTTTTTTGAAAGAAGTTGCCCATTACATTTCTTGTATGGCTAGTAGCAGAGATTTTTTTATTCAAAGTCAGGTTCATGATGGAAATTTCAACACCCATTTCCTATGCCAAAGCCCACATTCCCTTGCCTGGGTCTTTCATAACTTTCTCCCGCAGTTGTTGGATGAATTCTAGTATATGGAGGTAATCAGAACAAATGCTATGTTCTTTCCTACAAGCCATGGCCTCGTAGTCTCTGTTGCAGCTCTCCATTTCATATCTTACTGCTTTCATGGTGCTCAAAGAGCTTTTAGCACCTGTCATAACTGCAGCATTTTGATGCACAGCAATGAATCATCATGATGCAGGTTAACCTTTCCCAATATTCAGATGGCTTTTACTTGTCCGTGTCAGTTAACTTTGATACCTCGACAACTGCAGTGACAAGGTGTCACATTACCGGACACTGTTACAGCATACTGAGATTTCTTCTTAACCAATAAGATGGGTCAGTTCTCGGTCCCATCTGCCATATTGTTGTTCATTCTTATTGTGAAGTCAGAACACAACAACCACTTGACTATATCCCTTTTGCATATTAATACCATTCTTACTGCTTCTTTGTCTACTTTTGTCCTGCATATATATCGTTTACTCATTATTATTATTTTGCTGTTATTTTTCTTTCTTTTCGTATTGTTTATTGGAAACTCTATCAGTTCTGTTTGTTTGGTATTTTTGTCAATTATACTTAACCATGGCAATAGGAAAAAGTGCAGGGAGAGGTGGATTCATGCCTTTCTCAAGGGCATTAGCTCTAAGTGAACATAATCAACCATTAATTCTACTTTTCATTTACAATAATTGGTATTACAAAGTTATTGTACATGACTAGTGACCAATGAAGATATTGTAAAATTGATATTTCATTTCCTTCTTGTACAAGATGTGGGATTATCTATCAGGATCATTGCTAATCCAGCAGTATAGGCAGAATTTAAAGAAAACTTTACCAGCTCAGTATTAGAATATTATGGAATTGTTCTAATGTCATAAACAGAGACAATCAAAGTCTTGAGTTCTTATTATTCAGTAGATAAGGGTAATTCAGCTAGTAGATCAATATTGACTATTGATAGTAGGGACCATTGTTTTATTAATAAAAGGGACGACAAGAGGAAAATAATTTAATAACTTGTTTCATTTCTTGAACAACTTTATTAAAGGCAAATATAGAAGGGAGAAAAAAGAGGACATTTTTATAATGCGTTTCTTGAGCAACCTCATCAAAGGAAAATTTGAAGTGTACTGAGTAGCCTGCAGGTATGCACAGAAAAAAATTATCATTAGGAGGAGAAAAAAAAATGTAAGCATTCCAAAATAGGAGAACATTCTAAATAAGTGAAAATCCCTTGACATTATTGAAAGAAAGGAAACTATGGGGGATAATGAATGATGTCATTTTGATATCTTTTTAAACAAATGTAATATTATTATTGTTATTATTTTCTGATGGTCATAGGGGTTGTGAACTTTTCAGCATTGGCCTGCTTGTGTATATATATATATATATATATATATATATATATATATATATATATATATATATATATATATATCAGATTCTTGATGGTAAAATGAAATTCATGAAAGAGGGTGCCATAGTTTTTTTCCTACCCAATAAATTTCAATCTCCTCCAAGATCATCCCCAGAGGTGAATTACAAAAACAAACATTTCATTGTGATGGTGAATGTAGATTTTTGGAAAACATTCTAAATAAGTGAAAATCCCTCAAAATTACTGAAAGCAAGAAAACTATGGGGAGTAATTAATGATGTCATTTTGATATATATTTAAACAAATGTAATATTATTATTGTTATTATTTTTTTGATGATCATACATAAATATGTTGGCTTGAAAAAGAAACTAGTTTACATATGCTGTCAAAAATTAGGGTAAAGTCCTTTCTATTATTAAGCCTTCATATCTAAGCTGTTAAATATATTTTTTTAAATTGCTATTGTTCACCAATCTCCTCTGATCCCTTTTTAGTTTTTGGTCTTTTCTTGACTCCAGAGATAATCTTCTTTGCATTATTTCAATAGTTTGCCATTGTCATAACAAAGAGATTGCCATCTGCACTGTTGATACCAAAAGTTACAATCAAAAAATACACTTGGCATAATATATACAAAGGTGTTGAAAAGTTATCAGAATGTCTCCCTCCATAAAAACCACAAAAAAACAGCATTCTTGCATAAAAATAAAATTTGAATGGATCAAAATAAATATTTATTTCCTAAATATTTTAATGGGGTTTTTATTGTGCTACTAAAAAGCTAAATAATAAAGTTAAAAAAATTATTTTGGGATGGCTTAAAATATTTAACATTTAAAGTTGTTTTTCAAGACTGTTTTTCAGATATTAGAGAAAAAAAGTTACTCCAGAGTTTTGGCAACTTTCATCTTAAATAATTAGAATTCATATGTTGGTTTTACAACCACCACTTCATCCTGAAAACTAACTTGTGACTTTAACCACAAGGCAATCCATGTTTGTATTTATGAATATAGAAAACATTAAGAACACATATATATTATGTTAAATATAAAAAGAAAGATTTTTGAAGGTATTAAGATGAAGACACAAAAGTTGTATAAGTGCTTTTTTTTTTCTTCATGCATTATCATTATAATGCATAAACACCAGAATGATAACATAAAAGATTTTTTTTAAGGACCAATATTTATAACTGCAGTTTTGTCTCCATTTAAGGCTTGGATTTTGATAATGGCTAAATGAATAGCTGAAAGTGCTCAGTGAAAAAGTTTTAGAAAGTTCTTACAGAAAATAACTACTGGTTGTATATTGAAACAAGACTGGTTAAGCAAAATGTTACGAAAAAAAGGCCTGTGACCTTTAACCAAACACACAGACATTTAAATGAGATTTTTTTTAAATTGCATAAGAGACAAACATGAAATTTTATCACAGTGAAAAAAAAAAAAAAAAAGGTTTCTCAACAAATTCTCTAACCTTTGGACTGTAATAAAGCCATCAACAACAATATATTAAAAATAAAAAGCGAGATGATAGGATTTGTACGTGCAGGTGTCCATCCTCTAAACAGATGTTAAGCTGAAATAAGCTATTTAAATGATCCCTGAATTAGGCCTAAACTCTTCACAAGTAATCCTTGCCTAAAAAATCAGCAGATTTAATGGGTGGTTAAGGTGGGGATGTCAAACTGCCCTGGTGTGGAAAACTCTTTAGCAGATTGTCTGACCATAATTATATATCTCTACAAATGCTCTAACTGTGATATTTTAAATGAGATATATATACATACACAAAATTCTCTTTTTGCATGGGGGATATGTTCTAGAGACTATCGTGCAAAATAAAACTGTCTACAAAAATATACAGTGTACATAAGAAAATTAGAGATAGGTTCCCTCCAAATATATTTAATAAAGACATTAATTTTCATATACAAATAAACACACCACACACACATATATATATATATATATATATATATATATATATATATATATCCGATGCGATGAGAACGAAAGTAATATATAAATTCTAACGTTCGCAGCATTCATTCAAAAAAGAGCTCGATACAGGTAGTAGAGCGATAATTATTTATTTATTATAATTTTATCATATAGACAAAACCATTTTACTCACAACAAAGATGCAACTTGGTTTCAGTGCATTTTAACTGCACATCTACGGGTGAGGGTCAGAAATCGTTTCACTTAGATACTCTATGTATATTTTGTTAAGTACATTTTTCTTCTCAAAAAAATGGAAAAAGGAAGTGACGTTTTACATCCGGGCTTGCCTACAAACAGGATCGTTCATAACCATTTCCGACCCTCACCCGTAGATGTGCAGTTAAAATGCACTGAAACCTAGTTGCATCTTTGTTGTGAGTAAAATGGTTTTGTCTATATGATAAAATTATAATAAATAAATAATATATATATATATATATATATATGACATAATAATTCAGTGTCACTACTAGACAGTAAATGTGCCCACTTTCTGTGTTTTTCAGTGACACAAAAATCACTCTCGTCACTGGAATATTTAATGTCCATATATCTTCAGGTGTATCCTGAATAAAATTAACATCATGTGTTTCTTTTGTTTCACTGATTTTGAATACAAATTTGGTTATCAAATGCTGTGATTTTGCTTTTGTTAGTTCTTCATATGATTCTTCATAACGTACCATAATCATTTTTCAAATAACGTTGGAATTGCACAGCTCATTCAGCATTATTTTCATTTGTAAGAAAATGATTTCCAAGTTTATTGGTTATTTGGAGGCCTTCTAGAATTGTACTTGCAGACAGTGGAACCATTTCTTCATCATCATTACTATAAACTAACATGAAATCATGCATTCTCTGGAATACTTTCTAGAATTTGTTCTTCATTAGGAGCTTTGTCAATTGTTAATTCTGCAATATCTTCAATTGTTAATTCTTCAAAACCTTCTCTGAAAAAGTGATGATATTAGAATGTAATTTGTTCGTATTTATATTAAAAACGAGATTTTTAGGCTATACGCATTCTGACCAAAGTGATCTCCAGCATGCATTTAGGGTGGATGGATTTAATTTGGATAAAGCCAGGGAAGCATATTTAACACAATTGATTATAGTAAATTTTTTCCATGCTTGAATGATTGGAAGTATACCATCTTTTTCTAGTTCATCTATAATATATTCAAATGTTCACTGGATATAATATGATCTGAATGTTGAAATTATATTTACCATAATATATATGTATTCTTAATGTTTTCTATGTTCATAAATAAATACAAACATGGATTGCCTTGTGGTTAAAGTCACAAGTTAGTTTTCAGGATGAAGTGGTGGTTGTAAAACCAACATATGAATTCTAATTATTTAAGATGAAAGTTGCCAAATCTCTGGAGTAACTGTTCAAACAGTTAAATCAGTGATGTTGTATTAGGTGGCAAGAGTATGACTTCTACATTTGGGTGTTCCAAACCAGGTGCATTGTCTATAAGTAAAAGGACTTTAAACTAAAGACCTTTACCTTTCATATATCTTCTTACTTTATGAACGAAGTAGTTGTTAAACCATTCAATAGATATTTCTGCTGTCATTTTTTATTGGATTTTAAATGAACTGGTAATTTACATAAGTCTTTCATTGCATGTGGACAAACTGATCAATTAATTAATAACGGTTTTAACAAACAATCTCCTGAAGCATTGCTACATAACAAGAAAGTTCCATGGTGTTTAGCTGCCTTAAAGCACTTGTCACTTTTCTCTTATTTTGCTACATATGTTATGTTTGGCATTTTTTCACCCAAAGAGACCAGTTTCATCGGCGTTGAAATCTTGGTCTGAAATGTAAGCGCCTTCTTCAATTATTTTGGAAGAAATTCCTCAGCAGCAGTCTTATCCACCAATGAAATTTCACCTCTCATTTTTATATTATGCAGTGCATGTCTTTTGAGGAATTTTGTAAGCAATCCCGTACTTGCAAATTCATTCTTCTTTTTATCACCAGACACATGTAATGCACTTGATGACTTTAGATCATCAATCTTCTTGTAAAATTATGCCGCCATCTGTTTTATGGTTTTACCATCTACTGGTATCCTTTTTTTATTATCTTCTTCTATTCATATTATTAAAGGCTTCTCCATTTTTTTCTTCAATCATGTTTCTTGTATACGACGACTTGGCAGATTTTGTTCCAGAAGCTACAGATCTTATAATGGCAGCATCATTCCTTTTGATCATTCTTATCATAGCTTCATTCAGGCAGAAAGCTGTACCCAAAGACGCTGCACTTTCGCCCTTACGAAGACGATCCAAAATATTGATCTTAGTCTCCAAAGAAATTGATGCTCTTTTATTTTTCCGAGATGTATCAACCGACATTTTGGGGTAGGTTATCACGATCATGATAACAAATACATGTGACACATCTTTAGTTTTAGACCTGATGCTAACAACTGCCACCGTGTGCTGTCTGATGGAGCAGTTATATGCAATCAGAGGTATGTACAGTGCATAGGTCCTGCCCTGCTCACACTGGAGAGTGGGGGGGGGGTCACTATATGTAAAAAATAGATTAGATTCTAGTTTACTTTCCTAAATTGTTACTTAATCATGTCATGTAGAGTTTTGGCATTTTGTAAATTATAATTAATTGAAGTTACTTAATTGTTTACTTGCCACTTGCAAAAAATTTGGTTATCACACAAGGACATGCTTAAAACATGTTAAAGTAAAAAAAAAAAGAATTAGTGCAAAAATAATCGGTTCTTTTTGTTGAATAGTATTATTTCAAAACTGTGCTAAAAGAATACATGCAAAAAGAGATTTGTGTGTGTATATATATATATATATATATATATATATATATATATATATATATATATATATATATATATATAAAACTTATTATGATTATTTTCTTTTTAAAAATATGATTCTATTTCAACACAGAAAATTTCCATGTTTCAAAACTGAAACTAAATTTATAAATTTAATTATTAAAATTAAACTTAAAATCCATAGTCTTGTTCCACTGTCAAGCGATGCTAGGAATAAACTTAAAAAAAAAAAAAATCTACTTAATTTACAAGTGTATACAATATCAATATTTTTATACACAAAGACTTTCTAAAAGGGTCATTTAAATATGAGCAAGACATATTAATCCTTATTATTAATTATTATTAATATATATATATATATATATATATATATATATATATATATATATATATATATATATATATATATACACACACACACACACACACACAAAAGTGGTGTTGTTGAAATGTTTGTAGCCCAACCCACTTCCCCAAATCTGATTTTGGGAGGAAAGTGCTGAAAAGTTCAAAACCCAACCAAGGTGTGTGTGTGTGTATATATATATATATATATATATATATATATATATATATATAAATAAAACACACACACACAAAAACAATTCTCAGACAATATGATTATTCTAGGCAAGGATTACTTTTGAAGAATTTAGACCCGATTCTGAGATTATTTCAAAAGATTTTTTTAAAATAATATGAATTTTGTGATGTTGGGTGACATTGTATATAAAGCCGATCTAAGGTTTGAGAAATCAGAGTCGAGTTCAAACTCCAATCAGGTTCGCTACATTCACTTATGTGCAAATACCCTTGTGAAATGTATGAGCCCATCTCTTCCCCCTAGCTATGGGTTAAATAGAAGAACTTGAAATCTGGAGAAATCACTGTTATTCTCAAAGAAATGTTAATACAACATTCACTCACAAAAAAAGAATTATTCTTACAATCCAGAATGTATTTCGGCTTTATATAACCACAAACGGTTGATAAGCTGTGAAAACCAATCAATCAATAACCACAGATAATTATACAGTCAGTATGCTTTCAATATATTTTCTTTGTAAATGAATCTTTTAATCATACTGGTATTTTTAGGTTGAAATTCTGGTCAGATGTGCTAGGGTGAACTACTAGTACATTTAAAGTGTTGGTCAGTAGATCCTGGTGGTTCTTTTATAGTCTTCCATATATATTGCTTGGAGCCTAAGATGCTGAATGTCAATTTTTAAGTTCTTAAGGCAAGAAACAAAGAAAAGAGTACTGAACTTTTATACGATATCTATCCTCTGATATGGCAGTGAATGCTGGATAATCTCTTCTAAGATGAAAAGACTTGAAGCAAAAAAAGAAGAAGAAAAAGTCGTTCCACAGAAGGATGCTGAGAATACCATCGACTGAATATGTGAGCAACGAAAAAGTTTTATGGAGAATAGAAACGAAAAGGAAATATACTTAACGTCAGGAAGAGACAGTTTCTAGGACACGTAATGAGGAAGGAGGGCTTGGAAAATCTGATACTCGCAAGGCAGATTGAAGGCAAGAGGGATAGAAAAAACAACGTATAACATACTTAGTGAGCCTGGGTAAATGGATGGTGGAACAGGTTTTGGGAGAAATAATAAAAAGAAAAATTTATCAAGAGCTACAAAGAACAGGAAATTGTGGAGAGCCATGATTGCTTACATTCTGAAGGGACACAGAACATAAAGAAGACTGGTGTAACATACACTTCCTATTTAATTTGTGTCACAAACACAGAATGCTTCTATAATTTGGCTGCACAACACCTGTTTAATATAACTATATATAAATTTCCCTACCATGACAGGATCATCTTGAATAATGTCACTTGCAAAAGAGAACCGTAACAATCAAAGTGGCTCATTCTGCATATGAAATGCTTTTGAATTCGGTCTTCAGCAATCACAGCTTCACCATAAGAACCAAAATCATGGTTTTTCAGTTTGTGGTCCTCTTCAACCTTTCTGTACACTTGTGTGACCTGGACCTTTTAATGTTGGGACATCAAACGCCTGAAGTGGTTCCAGCAAACAAAGCCCTGAAGAATACTTTGCATCAGTTGGGAGGACTGCATCACCAACAATGAGGCTACCATCCTTCAACTTTGCCTCCATTGGTGGGGGTCATGTGTCCAGAATGTGTCCTGTTTGACATATTCTGTTTGGAGAGCTACATGGAGGCTCAAAACTATACTTCAAGGATCAGTTGAAGACATCCCTGACACAGGCCAACATCAAACCTAAGACCTGGGAAATCATTAGTAAAACTCAGCCTTCCTGGCGTAGGACCATCCAGGGGAGTGGTGGGGTGGACAAGTCAAGTCAACATGAAGAGGATCTGTCAGGAGAGCCCGACTCACCAAGACATGTCCACCAACCCACACTCCTCTGTGACTCCTGCTCACAACTCTTCAGGAGTAGGCTGGGTTTTCACAGCCATCTCCACCACTGCTACCAGGTAATAGAGAGGGAGGATAACGATCCCAATGCTTGATTGCAAGTGGGTGCCGATGATATAAATAACAAATAAAAGAGGTGAAAAAAAAAAAAATCCAGTCCTATGCCTGTATGTAAGAGGAAGAAGGTTGTATGTGTAGGAGTTAGTAACTGCAACATCTGTATGATAACATCCCCTGCCCTTGTGGCCAAAAACAAGATGGATCAACAAGCCACTCTGCCCTGATCATTTGTCAATGGCCTTTACTCTAGATGGGATGGAAAGTAAAAAAAGAAAGGAATGAACAAAACAGAAGTCATATTGGACTTCAGATCAGTTGCAGACTTTGTTTGCTGGGAATCATTTAAGATGTCAGATGGACAACAAATTACCCTGTAATTATTGAGCTCCTTTGTAAATTGCATGGCCAGGCTCTGACCTTAACTCTTTCATCAACAAAACAGGATTCATTCAGACCAATTGATGTAAAAGAAGAAAATTACAGCAGACATTTGTGTCAGCACCAATCAACAAAGGCTGAAAAGAATGTTTAGCAAAAAACCAAAGGTTGTCCTAGAAAAGAGATCTCAAAGAACAGTTGCATTTAACTCCAGTTAGTGGCTACAAAGTTTTGATCATCAGTGGACAAGCTACAGCAAAGTTGTTTTTTTAAAATTCCAAACTTCAAGCACATTCAAAATCAGAACCTTGGAGATATTATTAAATGCTACTCATGAGAATCTACTTAAAAAAAAAATCCTTGTTTAGCACTACATGACTATTATATAGGAGTCAATGTAAGATAAAACCACACCCAGAATTAGAACCTTGGAATGATTACGAGATTCTAATTAAAAGTTTTTATTTAGCACTACATGGCCTAGATAGGAGTCAATGTGTTATAAAACCATATTCTGAATCAGAATCTTGGAGATGTGATTTAAGACCGTGGAATCTACTTTTTTCTTTTCTTTTAAAACGAGAAAATTCACTCTTTACAAGACCCAGGGAGAACCTGAGGTATGATTCACAACTACATTATCAAGATCAACATTGTATATCAGTTAAAATGTCCTTTGGGAGATTGTATCTCTGACAAAAAGTAAGTACATATGTTGGCTTGACAGCCACATTATCAAGACATCTTCCACCTCATTTGTCAGATACATGTATTATCACACAACATTTACAGACACATCCCTGTCCACTTTGACAATACAGGAAAATACTCGTTGACAACACCAACATACTCCATGAAAATAATAAACAAAAACCTTGAGGCTCACTATACCAAAAGCGACCAACCAACACCAAACAATATGTATTACAAGTATAGTAGCAATATTTTAAAATGTATTTGACCAAAATTAATGCCATTTGCATTTTTACCATCTCTGGCTAGATCCCTTATATTGTGTATGCTTGTTTACAAAAAGAAAAAAAAAAAACACCCCATAACTACAATGGGCAAATTTAAAAATAATTATAATAGAGTAACAAAGTACGTTCACAAAAATCACCATCACATTAAGTTATGTTAGGAGGCAATTTTTGCAGATAGGAATGTTAGATAATGGTTAACCCTAGCCTTGAACGGGTTAAGATTGTAGTGATCAGGGAAACATACTCTTGGGAGTCGGTTCCACAAAGCTGTGGTTTGTGGGAAGAATCTATTCAAGTAGAACTTACTTTTCACTGATAGAATACGGACAGAATGTGGGTAGTTCGCTACTATGGAAAATGGCATGGCATGTCCCTGCTGTGAAGATTTGAATTAGCAGGACCAGGGAATGTAGTTCGTCCAAGCACTTTCAGTGGAAGTAGCAACAGAGCAGCGAGAGGCTTGCCACATCCTGGCTGTGGGAGAGAGGTTGGAGAGTGAAGAATCATTCATCATGCACAGAGGACTCAGAGACATTTTTGGACTCTATCAAGGCTAGAGAGTGAGGTCTGGGCAGCTCATACCCAAATATGACAACAGTTGACTTTGCGTAACCAATATATAGCAGTCACTGTGCCGTAAAGCCATATTCAAAATCAGAACCTTGGAGATGTGATAAAAAAAACGACTTAAAATCTTTGGCACAATATGACCACTATATACACAAAAGTTTGTATTAAAAAACCTAAAATTTAATTTCCATCAAAAATTGTATTTAATTTTATTTTACTAATATTTTTCTTTGGTTTAATTGAACTGTGTTAAATTGAACATTTTTCTCATTTATTCCTCCATGGAGCCAAATGAGATGCGATTTTTATAAGTAGAAGTGCATAAAAAAGTTAAAGTGCAAAAATTAAATAAATTGAAAGATCAGAAGGTGACGCACAAGGTCCATCACCCACCAGTGAAAGCAGTAGTCAACACCAGCCAATATCAGCTGAGTGCCTCTGAGGAGTCAGTATTGAATAAGGGTCTCAACTTCGCCACAACCATCAGGCGGGTGCCATACTTGGACATCATTGCCAGAGTCAAGGAGGTGGCCTTGAACATCCCTCAGGCTCAGACGGATGAACTGAGATGGAAAGTGAGACAGACCTTGGAGAGAGCCAAGCTGCCCAGGTCTAACATAACAAAACTGGAGAGACTGGCGATTGGATCCCTACAGAGGAACGAAAACATCATCATACTACCGGCTGACAAAGGTAATGCGACTGAAGTGATGGACAAATCAGAGTATACAAGAAAACTGGAAGACCTCATTAGCAATGGTAGCTACAGCAAAGTGAAAAAGGATCCTACTATGAAAACAGAACGCAATCTGTCACAGATCCTAATCAAGAACAAGGATCACTTCGCACCCAAAATATATAGGCAGTTATCGCAGCGTTACACCAAGCTACCTCACATATACGGTCTCCCTAAGATTCACAAAGACGGTATTCCGCTCAGGCCGATTGTTAGTTGCCAAGGCTCTGTGTGCCACCCTCTGAGTCGCTTCCTTGTAGATATAATTGACCCATTGATCGGAAAGTCTCCTTCATATGTCCGAAACTCAGCCCACTTCGTGGAAATAATCAAAGATGCTCCCATCATATCCAACCAGATGGTGAGCTTGGACGTGGTGAGTTTGTTCACCAAGGTACCCACGGAGGAGGCACTCTCAGTAGTCAGAGACAGAATGACCTCTGACTATTCCCTAGAAGAACGGACCAGTTTTCCAATAGATAATCTGATGAGGATGTTGACTTTCTGTACACAAACAACACACTTCGGAATGGGATCACACATATATCGACAGGATGAGGGCTTAGCAATGGGCTCGCCATTATCACCAGCAATGGCAAATATATACATGGAATACTTGGAAGAAATGGCATTAGAATCCATATCTCTAAAGCCAACTATATGGTTAGGTACGTAGATGACACCTTCATACTCTGGCCACACCAGGAAGATGTCCAGGTTCTACTGGACCATGTGAACTCAATAAGACCTTCGATACAGTTCACAATGGAGAAAGAGAGTAACAACACACTCCCATTCCTGGATGTACTAATATCTCGAACAGAGCATGGATTCAAGATATCCGTATACCGTAAACCAACATTCACTGGACAGAACCTCAATTTCAACTCCCACCATCCATACAGCGTAAAGAAAGGGATCGTCCGTTGCTTACAACACCAAGCAAAAGTCATAAGTGGCGACCCAGAGACGTTAGATAAGGAACTGGTCAGTATAAGTAGTACCCTACAACGTAACAACTACCCTGGGTACATAGCAGCAGCCCCCCAAAACTGGGATAGGCGGGTACAAGAGGAGGAGGAGGAGGACAACAACACTCAGAAAACAGTCTGCCTGCCTTATGTGAAGGGGTTATCAGAAAAAATACAAAGGATCTGCGGTCCATATAACATCAGGACAACCTTCAAAAGCGTGACAACACTTTGCAGATATCTCTCTCAAGTGAGACCCCCCATAGAGGAGAACAGGACTAAAGACTGTGTGTACGCTAAAACAAAAAATCATTGTTTAAACTCTTACCTAATTTTTTAAATAAAAAAGTATATATAAATTTATTTCATGTTTTTGTATTCATTTTTCTACTAAATTTTTTATTAATAAATGTACTTTGATCATTGAGTTTCCCAAACCAACTGTAGGGCCATTAAAATAATCAATTTCAATAATTTTAGGTATCTTGGAATCGGAAATTGTATCAGAATTGGTAAAAATATTGGTATCATCCCATCATTAGTACTCACCAAGCTTGATGTTGCCTAACTTCAGTGATTGTAGCAAAACTGCCGTTTCAATGTGATATGACCATAAGCTTATCGGTAATATGGAACTAAATCATTCACATTTTAATTTAAACTTCAAGTCAATAACTTTATTCCTAACAAGCAAAACTGTGTAAAGAAATACTGATGACTTGCCATAGATCAATAGTTTACAATATTTACTGGGTAGTTCTTGAGAGGTTAGTTATCCTCATTGGGTGCTTGAGCTTTCAAACTTCATGATTTTGAAGCCAAAGTAAATTGTGTTCAGTACCAGGAACCCTCTCCCTGCACCACCTCCCCACTGCATACAGAGATAAGGTCAGAGGTAATTACTGAGCATCCCCACCCATTCACCAAATATCAAGGGAGCTGAACAATTTTTGGAATTACTTGCAAAAAGTGGAGTCATTTTAAACTTGACCTTTTGATACATTCCACCGTCATTAAGAAGTGGATAAATACATTTCCTCATCAGGTACTCCATTAATCAAACCTTGTGACAAGGTTGTCTTCAGACAGCAATATATAAGCCAATAAATGCTCAATAGACTTGGATCATTGACCGACCCCAGAGTTTCATGTAAAGCCACTCCCCAGGGTCTTATAGATGTATTAAATTGTTATCAGATCTCATATGGCGATTTTTGTAAACATGCTGTTATAATTTTTAAATTTTTAAAATCTGCCCATTGTTGCTATCGTGTTTTTTTGCAAAAAGAACAATGTTTCCTCAAATAATCCTAAACATAGCAAGTTGCTGAAATCAAATGCATTCTAACTATAAACAAGATGAAAAAATCCGAAAAAATCCCATAAGTACTATGTTCCCCACTGATCCTAGAAAAAAAAAAAAACTAATTATATATTAAATTAAATTTAAGAATGTTTGGCAAAAAACCAAAGGTTGTCCTAGAAAAGAGATCTCAAAGAACAGTTGCATTTAACTCCAGTTAGTGGCTACAAAGTTTTGATCATCAGTGGACAAGCTACAGCAAAGTTGTTTTTTTTTTATTCCAAACTTCAACCACATTCAAAATCAGAACCTTGGAGATATTATTAAATGCTATTCATGAGAATCTACTTAAAAAAAAAATCCTTGTTTAGCACTACATGACTATTATATAGGAGTCAATGTAAGATAAAACCACACCCAGAATTAGAACCTTGGAATGATTACGAGATTCTAATTAAAAGTTTTTATTTAGCACTACATGGCCTAGATAGGAGTCAATGTGTTATAAAACCATATTCTGAATCAGAATCTTGGAGATGTGATTTAAGACTGTGGAATCTACTTTTTTCTTTTCTTTTAAAACGAGAAAATTCACTCTTTACAAGACCCAGGGAGAACCTGAGGTATGATTCACAACTACATTATCAAGATCAACATTGTATATCAGTTAAAATGTCCTTTGGGAGATTGTATCTCTGACAAAAAGTAAGTACATATGTTGGCTTGACAGCCACATTATCAAGACATCTTCCACCTCATTTGTCAGATACATGTATTATCACACAACATTTACAGACACATCCCTGTCCACTTTGACAATACAAGAAAATACTCGTTGACAACACCAACATACTCCATGAAAATAATAAACAAAAACCTTGAGGCTCACTATACCAAAAGCGACCAACCAACACCAAACAATATGTATTACAAGTATAGTAGCAATATTTTAAAATGTATTTGACCAAAATTAATGCCATTTGCATTTTTACCATCTCTGGCTAGATCCCTTATATTGTGTATGCTTGTTTACAAAAAGAACACCACAGCTACAATGGACAAATTTTAAAATAATTATAACAGAGTGCATCCCAAAAAATCACCATCACATTAAGTTTGTCTTCACAATTCATCCCTGAAGATGATCTGAGAGGACTGAAAGTACACGGGTTAAAAAATAAAAGATAAAAAAGAGACTATGGCACCTTCCTTGTTGAATTTTTTTAACTTAACACCCAAGAAGCTAATTAGAGAACTAGAAAGAATTATTTTATTTATATATATATATATATATATATATATATATATATATATATATAAATAAAAGAAACTGAGTTCTATACATTCTGCATTCATCAGACAAATGCAGAATGTATGAAACACAGTTGCACAATCAATGTAAGATAATAGCATATTTCTTAATATATTAAATAGCTCTGTTATTTAACATTTGCACTGTTTTTCTTACACTATAGAGTATGTGTGTGAGTGTGTGTATACACACACACACACACAGTATGTATTTCTTATATATATAATTATATATTATATATGCATGGTACTTATTGGAAAGTGCTCAATATCAGTGATAGGGCTAACATATTTTGTTGAATTGATGTGAGTTTGTGACCCTGGGTTTCATGCTATTTGCGATCATCAGGATGATATATATATATATATGTCTATCTCAGTGGCGACTCTAGGTCATCAATACTTGTTGGGCTCATTACAATCTTTAACAAAATATACTATTGGTATAACATAGATGCTAAAATGATTACTCTAAAATATATAATTTTAAAAAATCTTTAGCCAGATACGTTGAAAAAAAACAAAAAACGTCTATCTTGAGTGTGTGTTTGAATATGTGTATGGGTTAGTATGTTTATGTAACTGTCTGCAAATTTTACATTTATGATCAGTACTGCTGACTGATATCATATTTCGTCAACACTAGCCTAGTCATACTCCTCACCCCAACCCTCCAGTTGACAAGTTATGGCTTTCTTTTATTTTCGCTGACTTTAGGTTAGGCTAACTTTAATAAGCCATTTTTTAATTGATACAATGAACTAAAATACCTTATACTGTAATGAATAAATTATTTAAAAGGGACATTTGAAAAGAATAAGTTAAAATAAAAATGTGTTCTTTGAAAAACAGGGCATACAAGTCATTAGAGATTTTTAAAAGATTATTTATAAAATTAAAGCAATACATTGCCTGTTAAATGTCTCCATCTCAGATCTATGTAGCCTGACTAGCCATGTTAATTTTATTTCATTCTTTTTTTTTTTTTTAACTTTGTTTCTTCTTTATTATGAACAATATTAATGAAATGTATTTCCATCAATATTTTGAGGCATAGAATTAAAACAATTAATTTGGGAACCAGCTGAAGTCAAGATTGTTGAAAACAACACACTATGAAAGATTTTTGTTACTTTGAAATAGATATACTTGAATGTTGACTCACTTGGGCTAAGCCTGACTGCTGGAGTTTTCACCAATATCTGAAGAGAGATGAGTTTCATCCAAACAATTTTGCAGTTTTTTTTTTTATAAAAGGTTTCATTTCACCTTTATAATCTTATTGTGTCTTCAAAATCTTTTTGTTTGATTGTTCTGACTTTACCCCACCTTTCAGTTAAATCATGTACTCTATTATAAGAAAAAAATGTGTAAATATCATCAGCTATGGGTTAAACAGGATTTGTATATGGAAAAATTATTGTTGCTTTAGAAAAAGAAGGAAAAGAGAAAGAAAAAGAAGAATTGTTCTTACAGTCACAAAAATATGTTTTGGATTTAAATAAATCACAAAGTGAGTCATTTAAAGCAAAAAGATATTTGAATATAGCTGGGAAACACACACACACACACACACACACACACACACACACACACACACACACACACACACTATTAAAAAAAATTAAATAGACCATTTTTATTCATTTTTATGATAAACTTCTTTGATATTTTGAAGCTCTTGGAACTTCTAAGCAAACAGGAATTGTTTCATGCTAAGAAACACGTGAATTGACTTGCCTAAAGAATATGTTGTATGCCAAAGAATTGCCCATCTTAGTTCCAGGATTGTTTGTTGCCTTACATCAAATAATAAAATGGTGTTGTGAGTGTTTGTGTGGGCTTTTGGATGATACCCAAATATATTTTTAGATTATAAAGACAGACAATAATGTCTAAAACATGATAAAGAAAAAGGGCACCGAGTATAACATAACATCATTTTCTTTTGAGATTATGGAGATAAAGTACCTATTCCAGTGGGACCCTGATCAAATGTTTCACCCCTGTAATTGCAGTTATCTTTGGATAACACCAGTAATAAGTTTTGTTTTTACTTAATAATGGATCTAAAAGCAGAAGAGAAGAGGTGACAACACAGATATGCTGAGTGCTTCTTCATTTAAGTTCTTAATACGGAATTAGCTTCATTCTGTTTAACATAGGCAAATACTGACCAGACATTTTTCCATAAAATAATAACAAAAACAAAACAATAACATCAAACTTTTGTGAGCAATGACAAATAAAATTTATCTAGCCTCATATTCTGAGCACACATGTAAGTAGTTGTGAAATAGCAAATTGCCCCCTCCCTAACTTTTATAAATTAATAGGAAGTATTTATCATGTATCACCCGCATTATGACTGTAAATAATGCTATATGTAAGTTTGTAAAAATTTTGGTTTGTCTGGGAGCATAAGATGATATAGAATATTGTAATATCATCAAGATGGCCACATAGACAAACTAGAATTTTTATAAACTTACATACTGTTGGATTCCGATCTATATTTGATCCTAACTCATAAAATTAATAGTAAAAAATAAAATAAAAATATAATCCAGAGTGCTTCATCTATTGAGAATATTAAATGTAATCTATAACCTTGTTAAAATGTCAAGAAAGATTTCTTTATTTCTCAAAATGCATTTTAAACTTAGGTATGTTTTTTTGGGAGGCACCTTATCTAAATAGTAATATGGGGGAAAAAAAGATTGGGAAAAAAGATTTATGCCCTGTACTCCCCTGAAAAAAAAAAAAACGGTGTCTCAAAAGAACGGTTATTCCTTTGATACCACTATTACTTTTGACTCTCTTGGCAAGGTTTACTGGCAAGATTATAAAAATATGAGAACCAAGTACAATGCAATATTTATCATTTACCTTTCATAAAGAAAGAAATTTGAAATTTAAGAAATCTTTTTGTTTAAAAATTAACAAAATCTTACAAAATTATTAAAATATGGAAACTAACTACAATGCAATTTATTATTTGCCATTTTATAAAAAACTCTAGAAACAAGTTTTCTATTCACCCTAATAAATAAATAGCATTTAACATCTTTGTTGTCATTTCTCAAGAATAAAGAAAATGTATAAATCCATTTTCATGTTCAGGTTTTATTAAAATTCTAATCATCACTTTTTATAAACAGGGAGTCAAAAATGTATAAATAGTGGTGTCAAGGGAATAACTGTCATTTTGACATCATTTTTCTTCTTCTTTAGGTACAAAGGTTAAACATTACCAAAAGATTATTTCTGGTTGCAATGCCTATTCTAAAATAACAATGAAATAATTTTTTCAAAAAAGTTTAGAAAAATAAAAATTGCGACTGAAATGCAATAAATTTAGGTACCTCCACAGAAACACGATACCCAAGATTTAAAATGAATTTTTAATATTTAACACACTGCATCATTTATAAATATTACTTCCTGTATATAGAATCCCCTCAAAATATAGTGTTTTATATATTTGAAATTGCAGTAACCTGACTCTCAGTTTCTGTCAAGACTGTTTTAAGTGTTGCCATAGAAGGATATGACTACACAACCAAGAAATTCAACTTGCATTGGCAGGACTAACATTTTGCTTGGCGAAAATAGTCACCTACAGAGTGCTAATGGTTAAAAATGAAAAATCTTTCTTGAAGCTTTTATTTTAATTTCAAGCTAATAGATTAAATTTAATCCAATAAGCAAAATGCTTTGCTGTATTTCAAAACTAATTTAAATTGACTGGAAGGAGTTTTTGTTTTGAAATTGCTGATTTTAGTGCTATTTTTAGCCATACATTATCACAATGTAATTCTCTTTATTAAAAATCTTTCAAAAATAAAATATACTTTTCTGAAACTTTGAGGAATATTAGTTGATTTAAAGTTTAATCTGATTTGAAACAAATATTACTTACATTTAGTTTAAAATATTACAGAAATGCATTTTATTTTTAACATGGCCGTAGGTGTTTATTTAAGGTGTTGGCAGGTTGACAAATTGACTGAGATGGTTTATCTAATTTTTTTTTCTTTGTTGGACATATCTGTAAAAATTACATGGTTGCTTTTTTTATATATTTTTTAACTGCCCAGTCATCTTACAAATTTAGGAAAATATTCTCCATAAGCTAATGGTTTATTGAATTTTAAGTACTTTTAAATTTATTATAGTTATTGCTCTTTTTTTCTAATAATTGTATGGACATCTGTATTTACAGAAATTGGTATATTTATACGCACAAACAGAAAAAAACTTTTTTTTTTAAGGTGGTTGGTATGGGTAAGCTTTTCCATTTATGACCAGTAGCCAAGTTCAAATTCATTACATTCACTTACGTGCTAATACCCTTGGAAAAGGTATGAATCCTCTTCTTCTCCCCCCCAGTTATGGGTAAATAGCAGGATAGACTGGGTTCTATAGCCTTGGATGGCAACTGGTCTACCGTAGAAAGAAAGTGTGACCTACTGCTGGAAAAAAAATCTGCCTCGTCAGTCATGCATTGAAAGATACATGATTGCCTAAGCGTGTATCATGTACTGCACATAACTGACTGAAATACTAAATATAGTAATTTTTTCTTTTTACTTAACCATATCACCTACAATTTCTATATATTTGTTGTAGCATACCTATGGACAATAATGGGCATGTCTCCATTCACATAAATACAGGAGTAAATACTGTTGGTCTGCAGTCAGAGATTTGTCTCCAGCTGTGTTGGTCAAACTCTCTGCCTCCGGGCAGAGAGGATCCCCAGACGAAGGGCACCTCGAGGTGGTGTAATGGTTAGCAAGCTTGTCTCGCTAGAACAATTACGACTAAGTAGTGAGTTCGATCCTCACTGGGTGCCCCATACTTTCGGCCTTGTACCACATCTAAGCTACGCTTGGAAAATCACTTGGAAGAGGAATCACGAGATCTCGGTCTCTACGTGGCCCCAAGGTCAAGATCAAAGTGTAGTATCTGTTCGCAGATTACTCACTGAATGATCGCCTATGGGGCCGGGATTCCTTCTCCGATACAGGCCGGCGGCAGGGATTCGTCCCTGCGCTGGTAGTATCGTGGCTATGTCTGACTAGCTATGACCAGCTCTGACCAGCTTGGACAAGCTATGACCAGCCAAGACCAGCTATGACTAGCTAAAGCCAAAGCACTGCGACCCGGGTGAAAACTCGGGTCCATTCCCCCTCCCTTCCCACGTTAAACTCCGACCTTGTGTCACAACCTGGCCCTGTGGGAGGTCAAGTGAATCTCGAGGATCCCCAGACGAGGCTATGTCGAAGGGCAGTCTCATTTCGGGGAAACAGCTACTTGACCCTGTTTTATATGGGGTCTACGGGGAACTTTTGGCCAAGCCTACAGGCTCAGATACCCCACATTAAATTGTGCCACATCTGTGTGGGGTGGTTGGTAGATATCCTGCAGTTGGAGATTCATTGTGGAATTCACTTGACTCACTCCTAGCAGCAACTACTTCTATGCACTGCTGGTGAAACTTATGCGTTGTCCGTGTCCTAAGAATTATCATCCATTGCCAATCTTCGTTAGATTATTCTATTCAGTACCCTTCCCTAGGTTACAACAATATTATTAAACAGAAATTTAAGATTTTATAAATTATTCTAATATACATTTTTTTCAAAATTGAAAACATTTCTTGTAAAAATTCATTATTCATCAAAACACTTTTTTTCTTAAGACAATAGTGTCGATAATCTTATTCATAATAGTTAAAACCAATTAAAAAAAATTTCTAATTAAATAATATCTTAGATTTGATTTATTGCATTTTTATTTTATGGTTCAGAACAGATTTTCATTAACGGGGGTCCTGTTTTATAAAAAAAATACTGGATTTCAAAAATTTAACTCTCCAATAAGTTAAGTGTTGGCTAACAATATTTACCAACAATAACATTTTTAAAATAATTTCATTCATTTGTGAATAAGTCGTGACAGTTTCATTAAAGTTAGCAATTTTTTCCATCGTGGTATGCTCATTTTGTAGCGAATCTGTAGCGGTACCTAAATAAATTATTTCAATCAACTATAGTTGAAAAATGAAAATTTTTGAAATCGCTTTATTTTTATTTCAACTTGAAATAAAGCTATTTTTGTTTTAAATTTATCATGCACGCCTGTTTTTACGTATTTTTTTTTACATTTTTTAAACTATTTTTTTACATTTATTTTATTTTTGCCTTACAAGAAAGAAAGATTTGCTGCCAATAAAATCACAGAAGCAGGAAAATATTCTTGATGGAATTTTTTTGAGAACATATTTCAATCAATATATTGCATATTTCGTCCGCTACCTTTCATATTAAAAAGAGAAAATTAAGTCCGGCCATTTATAATTTATGTTCGTTTTATAAACTCGAGCTGTGCTGAAAAGTTCGCGGCCCAACAAAAACGAGATAAAAAAAAACAAATCTGCTATTTGTTTCAGATCTGTCTTCTTAATTCTTGTTCTTTTTAATTTTAATGTTATCTCATCTTTACTTAAGTTAGTCTTCCCCACCCCACATATTCTACACTAAAACACCTTGCTTGCGTCATAGTGGTTTTATTCCCTTGCTTGGGTGAAATGATTAAAAAGAAAAGTGGGTTGAGCTGAAAACCTTTCAGCACGACTCTGTAAGGCTTCTTGGTCACAAAGGTTGGATTATATAACTATTCATGAGAAATTTACGTGTTCTGTATATGAAACCGTGAAAAAATGTAACAAGAAGTAAGACAAGTAATTAGTTTTTTGGACGTTAAACAAAAAAACATACCAGTTTTTTATGTAAAAAGCGATGAACTAATTTTTAAATGAGTGTAATAAGGTGAAGGTATATTTAGTAAGTTTTTTTTATCAGTAAAAAAATAGTAAATAAATTAATCTTTGTTTATTTTTTGTAAGCAGATCATTTATCATCCAAGGGCATACATTAAATAATGTAGTCAAAATAACTTCATATTAGGCGCAATAAATAAATGTAATAAGTCGTAATCATAAATTTTTAATAATCTACTAATGAATGTCATTTTAGAAACATAAAAAGACCTTTTGAAGACATAAAAACTGCTTCATCATTTCGTAACGTAGCGGTTTTACTCTTGTGAAACTGAGACAATCTCCATCGAAAACAGCGAAGATGAGATTCTCTTTAAAAAGTAATTTTTTTTCATACTGAACGAGCCACCACTTTACCTAATACTGTACAGACAACAACCCCGAACCTTTGCCCTACAGCAAAAAAACACCGAATTCCCATACTTACGAATGCTGAGGCGATGAAAATCGCACAAATTAAAACCATACAAACACCAAACATGTTTACTCCAACGGGCGCAGCCATTTTTACCTTCCCGAGCAGTCGTTAGATCAACGAATGAGATCCTCCGTTTCAACCGGCCGCTCGATTTTTCAGCCAATCACCACTGTTGTTTTTTAAACAGCATGAAATTTGTTTCCCCCCTCTTCCATCTCTTTCTCCTAGTTTTCTATTGAGAAAGTAATTCCGAAATTTTCCCGCACTATGGCGACCGCTGCAAGAGTTGTTCTGGGTTCAGTCTGAATTATTTATCTTAATGTATTAATATATTCTTTTCTCCGATTAATTTTATTTAAAGTAGAGAGAAGAAACAAATCTAAAAGGAAAAAAAGTGTTTTATGGTGATCTTTTTTAAATATGATTTCATACCTTTTCAGCTAGTTTTAGTTTTTAAAAACTCCGTCTTAAAAAAAAATACAGCCTTTTCGTTTCCCTTTTTTTGGTCTTAAAAAAAAGAAAACATGGATATAGACTTGACTGGGGAAACTAGTGACTATATGTTTTATTCGATGCTGTATTCCAGTGTTACTATCGTTTTTGCAATGGCAGTGTTAACTAAGTTCCTTACAAATGAAATCAAATTCGGATTTCGATCGTTTCTCTCATTAGTAACTTTATTCCTTGGAGAGCCCTTATGTCAATTCTTAGTTAAAGGACCCCATGGAGTGGGTACCTTTACTTTGGCTTGTTTTCTTGTCTATTGGATTTTACCAGCAAGCCAGTACTCCGCCAAAGATAAAATAGTTCTCGTCACGGGTTCGTATATACTTTTTCTTATTAAAAATTAATTACTTTAAATGTGAATAAAATAAAATTGCTCCTAATTGCTGCATTTATTTTTTATGACGTACGTGTTTGAATTTAAATAATGAGGGCAAATTAAAAAACAACAACAACTTTTTTACCTAGTTTTCTGAATGGATTTTTTTTCAGCAGCAGCATGTCTCCATTTGATTTGGTAGATTGGCGCAGCATAATCTTACCTCAATCATTCAGTTAATTTGTAAAACACGATTTCACAACATAATGATTCATTTTTTTTAACACATGGCCTAACAACTCTTAGTGATTGTCATTAATTAAATTATTTGAATATTTTTTATTTAGCTGTTTAACTTTGTACGGAATTTTAAGTTTTAACATTTTTAAAAACAGAACATGAATTAATGAAAAGTAGAAACAAAAAGCGATGTTAAAACTTCAAAAAAATATGTATTCGCAAGTTTTAGTTCTTTATATGAAAAACACAGTCTCTCTAAATGTAATCCATAATAATCCTAAATCTAGAAATCTCGATTGCTATATCACCTCTCCTCATCCACAACTTGTTTATTTCTTATAAATTAAAAACTGGGGGATCAATTTTGTGTTGGTACATAAACAAAACCGACCCCCCACTTTTTTTTTTTTTTGATAAACAAGCAAATCACGTTATTGACGTCGTGTAAATTAATTAATATCTGAACTAAGTACTTTTTATTTTTACTTCTCATCTAGTAAAGACTAAAAAGCGGATCAAATTGAAAGACAGTTATTTTTAATTTTAGTCTCTAAATTAATTTATTACAAAAAATACTTTTATTAACCCCGCCTCATTTTTGTACAGTCTGACTAAAAAGTTTCGATTTAAAAAAAAACATAACTGCAAAAATTATAGATGAAAATAAATACTAGTTAATTTAATTATATTTCTTTCTTTTTAAAAAACTTTAGAAAATTTAGAAAATGCTCTGTTCCTACAACACTCAAACAGTAAATAAAAACTTTTCTAACCGCGAGAAATCAAGAAATACGTGCATTATTATTTAAAAAAACATTGGGGGCAGAAGTGTGTTCATCAGTATTGCTTTTTTAACATTTAAAAAAAAAATTATAAGTAACATTTATTTAAAAAATAATCATATCAAAAGTCCCATCGAATTTGTTTGTTTGTTTGTTTGTTGTTGTTTTTTTTAAATCCCGACCCTGAAGGTTACAAGGTTGGTTTGGGATCATGCATTGACCTATTGTTAGTTTAAGAAGAACTTTAAAAAGGTAATCAGGTCCGATTCAGGCCGACTGGTTTGTAAGAGCCGGCAAAAGGACGGTTGATTGTTGAAAATAGTTTTCGTCACTTGAATGCTGTTGTTTCGTACAGTTCCGGGTCATTTGTGGGCAGGAGCGTCATTTATTTTCGGCGTCCCCCCCCCCCCGGGATTCCACTTGTTTTGCAATAATAACGGTAGCGTGTACGTGACGTGGGGGAGGTGGACTTATAAAAATATTATTTAAATTGAAAACAACAAAGGTCACAATTTCTTTAAATATTTACGAATTTTCTCTTAAATTCAACAATACAGTTCATTTTTCTTTTATTTTATGGCCCATATTGCTAAAAACATTGTCAAATTATATTCTCAGCACGATTCCCCCTTCCCATCCATAGTAATTTAATAAACGAAACCGAATGACTTTAAATTTAAAATTTTTAAAAGCACTAAAATTTCTTTAAAAATACAAAAATAATTTCTGTATTTTTGAAGAAATTTTGGTGCTTAAAAGATCTCGCGGCTATCAAAAATTCAAATAAAAAAAAATCGAAAATTTCAATATAATTTCGATAAATATATAGATTAATTTAATCAATAGATTAAATTTTGTTTCATGTTCTTTCAAGACGTGGGCGATTATGGCTCTCCATAACTTCCTGTCTTTATTGCTCTCAAAGTAACTTTTTTTGTTTTATCTTTTCTTTATCAAACCCTGTGTCTTTTTTTTTTCTCTTTTCTTCCATCCATTCACTCAAACTAGTCAAGTTACATCTGCTATGTCTCTTGTGAGTGTTAAATATCACTGGCCTTCTTTCCTCATGATGTATTGTATCCCAGAAATAAATTTCAGCTGTCTCTTTCGTTTTGTAAGTAGGTATCCATTCCTTGTAGTTTCTATTTGGAACATGAGCAGTTAACTTTAACTTTTGGATACATGGATCTCCTCAATCTTGACATTGTCAGAACAAAACCAAATCTGAATAAAATGGGAAAGAGAAGATATTTTTTCATCAATCTTCAAATGGGGGAGGCTTTGAAAATTGGTATTTGACTGGTTGGCCTTTAAATGGGCTTGACTACTGATCTTTGTTGCTGTAACCATTTCACTTTCAGCAAGGTGATACTTAACAATACATATTGTATCTGTTTACAAAGAAAAAGTAAAATTCAACATACTTGAAAATAAAAACAAAATATTTTGTAATTTCTTAATAAAAAAAAAATTCACTTTTATTTCTTTGTTAGATAATAAATCTTTAATAGGTAAATAATTTTGTATAATGTTGGAAATAAACATTGCTGAAGTATATAGTTGACATAACTGTCAATGGAAAAACCATCCTTTTGTTGAAATTTTTTTATGAAAGCACAAAGGTCCATGTTTGTTAAAAAAAAATTTTTTTCATTAAAAAAATAAATTTCATAGTCTATATGTTCATTGTTATAGAGAAAAATATTAATTTTATGTGATAAAGTTCTTAACATTTTAGTAAGTTTTGTAGTTTAAAATATTTCAGCTATAAAAAAAAATGTAGTTTTCTTCACTTACATTTTTGGAATATTTTTAAAGAACAGTTGCTAGAATTTAAAATTAATATATTTTTAAATGTCTTAGAAAAAAATACATTATTCGTAAGAAAATTAAATTTTTTTATTCAATATGTTCATTGTTTGTGTCTGAATTTCTAGGATGTTGAGCATCTTAGATAAACTACATTTGATAGCAAAGGCTGCTGATCAGGATGTTTTGAGGAGCATGGCACCACCTCTTAATTGCTGGTCTTCCCAGGTCCACCCTGACCTGGAGTGGTAGCACCTGTTAGAGTCCTAGCTATGGGCAAATAGTTAACCCCCAAACTGGGGTCAAAGTACCATGAAAGTGTAAAAATAGGTTTTAACACCAGCAATGAAGTTTTGAAGAAAAAATTATTGCCAGCATTACATTTTTTTTTTTTTTTTTAATATTACCAGCAATACATTTTTTGAAAACAAAAAAATATTATCAGCAATAAAAATCTTGTCGGCATTAAATAACCCATAGAGGTTGATATGCTGTAAACCAAACCAGGATGTTGAGCTATGATTTACACTTTTTATATTTGTGCTATTATCCTCATCTTTGTTGTTATCACAGTGTTTTGGCCATTGTGCCCTCCAGCCTTCCTCTGATGTATATCAATCCGGATAACCTATAGGGAATTCTGAACTGAACCACTTATTTAATCTGTCGGGTTAGACTTCTTGTTCTACTGCTATTGTTTAGG
>OZ038514.1:20321601-20329101 GCA_964036315.1 Acanthosepion esculentum
TTGTATATTGTTCTAGTTCCACGTGCCATGCCTTATCTCAGTTTTAGTTATTTCCCTTTAGTAACTCAACTTACCAAGTTTTTGTTCCCCTTTGCTGTGGCCAGGTATTGAACTCACAAATTCAAGTCACTGGATTACTTCAGCCAACGCTTTTATCCACTGAGCTATGTGTTCTTAGGGACATGTCGTGAATTTGACAATAAAGATGAGGACAGTAGTCTGAACAATCTAAATAGTGTAAATGGTTTAATTTCATTCTCACTTGTTCACTCACACACTCTCTCATACATGACCACATGCATAAACAATGATTAAGTTCAATATTTCTTGAATTTTGTAACTTTTGTTGATAACTTTTTCATCATTTTAAACCATTGATGATTTTCACTAAGGAAGATCATACATGCAAACATCTTTTGCTTTTGAAACAGGAAATATACGTTTTATTTTCAAATGAATAAATTAGAAATAAATGACATGCAGTGACATGTGTTGACCCTACTGTTATCAGTGAAGTACCAAAACATCAGTTTTGTAACTGTCGGTGAAAGTAACATTTTCTTCATTTTAAACCATTGGCGATTTTCACTAAGGAAGATCATGCATGTAAGCATCTTTTGCTTTCGAAACAGGAAACCTTCAAAATAATTTTTTTTCTCTAAAGAAGAAATATGATTTTATTTTCAAATGAATAAATTAGAAATAAATCACATGCAATGGCATGTGTTAATCATGCTTGTCATCAGGGTCTTTTTAATTATACAAATAATCTTTTCTCCAAACGGGGAGGGGGGGGGTGTCCCGTTTTCCCCATTTCTAATGCATGTGTTTACATGTATGATTTGTGGTGGAAATGGTTGTAGTGCCATCAAAAAAAACAACTAAGCTTGAATTCTTTAGTAGTGTGGCCAACATTATGAAGAACCATATCTCATGTGTCCCAGTGCTTGAAAAAAGTTGCCAATATCTGCTTTAAATTAAAACTTTACTGTACCTGGTGAAAGAATGTACACAATAATATCTGTATTTTAAAGGCTTTCTAAGATCAGTGGAGAAATTAAGAAAATCACTGACACTGTAAGAGAATTGTATAATAATTCCTTTACGTTCAGACTTGTTTTGGTTGTTTTACTCGCGGCATTTCAGTTGCACTCTTTGGCCTTCCTCAAATATCTTAGTCGTGGTTGCGACAATAAACTACATCCAACAGCAAAGCCTTGATCCGGAGATTGGAGGTTTTGTAGAATGTGGAACCACCTCTTAATTGCTGCTGTTCTCAGGTCCACCTGACCCGGGGTGGTAGCACCTGTTAGGGTTCCAGGGCAAATAGTGGCACCCCAAACAAAACACTATGAAAGTATAAAAATACATTTCTATACTAAAGATATCACCAATACATTTTTACATAAAATAAATTACCAACAATACCTATTTAAAGTAAAATGACCAGCAATACATTTTATCTATACTTGAAGGCATACAATTGCATTCAAAATATTTAGATTTCAGCATTAAATAACCGATAGAGGTTGATGTGCCACTGAACAAACTCAATGAAACGACGAGCATGAAAGGATATTAATCTATAATATCCAACAATTTCTTAAATGAAACTGTATTCTAAAATATAAAAGAAAACATGTCTCTGCCTCTAGTAATTATGTTTACATGTATATACACAAAAGCTGAGTATCATCTACCATGTGTTCAATTGTGAAAGCAGAATAACATATTTTTATTACTTCAGAACTCTAAAGAAAATTAAATTTTGGTATTAAATGACCCTTAAGGAGTTGATCTGCCATTAAACAAACCAATCAATCAATCCTCAGGTGTCTTTCACTCCTGGAAAACTTTTCAGAATTTTGAATTAAACCCTTTATTCAATCCATGGAAGTAGATTGTTCTTATGTGGCTTTACGGAATTTTTTTCATCAATTGATATTCTGTAATATATTCACTTTTGGGTTGCCTGTCCATTTCTTTCACTTACCCAGCGTACATGGCTTTTCCACACTACATGAACCAGACATACTTTGCTTTGGTTAAATGTGAATAAATGGCAGAACTGCCTTCAAAAATGAATTGACAAAAATTGCAATAAACAAGAAGAAAAAGAAAACAACCATGCAAAAAAAAAAAAAAAAGCAAGCAAACAATATATGCAAGGCAAAACGACAGTAATATGGCGAAAAGTTCACAAACTAAAAATACAAGAGTAAATTTGGATAAGTGAACGTAGCATTCAAGGCAAGACAGACTGGGACTGAGTCAGATGAAATCAAGAACCAGCCAATTTTATTATCCCAGGATGCATTTGTGTTCTTTTGCCTATGAATTGGGTGGGGAGAGTACATTGCAGTAATCCCTTCTCCCTACTAAAACAGATATTTGTTATGACATGAAATTATCTTGTCATGGTTGTCTTTGTAGGGGGTCCCTGTGAGTATGTGGTATTGTGGTATATGGTGGATTGAATGGTGATGGATAAGTTCTTGTGGCGAATGAATAAATTGTAATGGATGAATGGGTTGTGAATCAGATTAGATAGGTTTAAGATAGCGTCGAGCAGTCTCGCCCCACTTTCCCCTTAGGCCTTGTGCCACAATTCTACTTTCCCAACACTTTAATCCATCAGGCCATTAGTGTATTTTGGACAATTCAGTGATGTGATTTTGGAGCCTTAATTTCTGTATTTGGATGTTAGAAAATTTGAATGTCTTTTTAATCAGAGACTCGCATATGGTATTTATTTTGATGCTAGGTCTACTGATGAAGTTATCTGAATCTAACCTGTGCTAATTCTTTGAGTTTTCATATCCTCCAGTGTTCTGTTTATTATCTTGACTTCATATCAAACAGGAGAGACATTGAAGTCAGACATGACTGATCATATATTTCAACTTCAGTTTTAACCTCTCTTTTCTCAAAGTTTATTTTCCTCCTTGAAAAGAAAAATACATTTTTTCTTGATTTTTATTTTTTATTTTTTTTTTATTTTTAGATGTAAACATTTGACTCATCAGAAATTATCTAGCTACTTAATATAGAAAATAAAACAGGTTGTTTAGGGCAGTGGTAACTTAGTTCTTTGAAATGACTGTTGTTTCATATATTTATCCTCGCTTCTTCACTTTTTAAAGCTTCTATGTCCTGTGTTCCCTTGGGATGTTGGTGATCATGGCTCTCCACAATTTCCTTTCCTTTGTAGCTCTTAATAAATTTTGTCTTTCTGTTATCTCTCCTAAACCTTGTTCCTCCATTCATTTACTCAAGCTCTCTAGGTAGGTTATGCATTGTTTTCCTTTGTGCCTCTTGACTTCAGTCTGTCCTGTGAGTATTAAATTTTCCAAGTCTTCTTTCCTTATTATGTGCCCTAAAAATTTCAACTCTTTCTGATCCTTTTTGTTTTCATTTACTTACATGTTTGGTCCATGGTATTTGCAGCATCCTTTTGTGGAACCGTCTTCGCTGCATCTGGGAGGAAAAGGTCCATCATTCAGTGCCATATAGGAGGACTGATATTATGTAACAGTTCAGTACACTTTGTTTATCATTTCGGAAGGCATCTTTTGCTATCCCAATGTGACTTTGGAATTCAGTGTCACGCTTAAATAGAAAACAAAGAAAAAAGTCTTCCTACACAGCAGTGAATGCAGAACCATCTCATCACAGATGGTGAAGAGACTTGAGGTAATAGAAATGTGGTTCTACAGAAGGATGCTGAGAATATAATTGACTGAACATGTGAGCAACATCAACGTTTCAGAGAAAATGGAAACGAAAAGGACATTTATACATAGCATCAGAAAGAGAGTTGAAATTTCTAAGGAAAGAAGGCATGGAAAATTTGACACTCTCATTACATATTGGAAGCAAGCAAGACAGAGGAAAGCATAATGAGCTTAACTACCTAATGAACTTGAGCGAATGATGGGCAGAACAGGTATTAAGAAATATAGGAAACTTTAGTAAGGAAAGGAAGTTTTTAGTGGCCATGATCACCTATGTTCCATTTTGGTAACAATTACAGGGTAACGGTATTAAACGTTATTTTGTGATGCCCGTTGTAGTAGAGACTTTGTAATCGCAGATACCACTATAGTACATTGTTGAACAATGCTGGTGTCAGATGTCTTCAAATATTACTTGTAGTATTTGCTCAATAATACTCGCTCAAATGGTAATCCATATAGTGAAATAGTATAGAGAATAGTGGCCCGAAGAGGATAGAATAGAAATTGCGATCTAAATAGTAATAGAGGATAGATGAGAAATGAAGATCATTTAATCATCACGCTACCCCCTACATATATGCATTTCCGCTATGGTCACATGATCTACTTAATTCAATAATGGGATCACCTGTGTTTGCTCACTGGCGATCTATGTTCACACTCAAGTTTCGGCAGCAACACTTTATTCCTATATAACAGATTTTGAATCCTTTTTTAATAGAATTTAAAATCTAATTTATTTTTTCTGACTCAGCAAATGCTAAAAGGATTTGAAGGAAGCAAGCAGGTGCCAAATTTATTTTCACCATACATTTAGCATGTGACCAAACAGCTAATATTACTTTAATAATTCAACAAGTTATTATTTAATAATTGTTTTGCTAAAAGAAAACTTATTAAAAAAATATTAACTTCAGGAGTGTAGGGTAAGAAAAGGGTACATGCACCACTACCTTAAAGAATTGGTAAGTAGTCCATTATTGCTTGGTCAAGGTTATGCAAATTTGCACCAGAATATATGTTAATGCTTAAAAGAAGAATTTGAATTTCAGCGACCAATTTTAACATTTTAATCAAGAATCTGTTTGAAGAAAGTGGTCAGGAATTAATGGAGCCATTACTTAGAGAATAAGGATTTTGAATGAGTAATGTCCCAGGAGTTGTTGAAATGTTCATAGCTTGTCAAGAATCCCCTTTTTTCCATAAATTTGTTTCGTTATTTAGTCAGATTTCAGGAAGTTGTTCAGGCCAAGAACTTTTCAGGACCCCTCATAAAGCTTTGCTACTGATTAGACTGATAGAAATCTATTGAAAATCAGGAAGAAAGGGATTTTCAATGGTTAGGAATTAATGCAAGCATTATTAGTATAAAGTATATATATATGTATGTATGATATCATGTATGTATCTGTCCCAGGTATGACAATAAACTAAAGCCGCGTCCTGGGGTAAGACGATAAATTATGTCCAACTGCAAAGCCTCTGATCAGGAGGCTTTGAGGAGCATGGAACCACCTCTTAATTGCTGGTGTTCCCAGGTCCACCCTGACCTGGGGTGGTAGCACCTGTTAGTGTCCCAGCTATGGGCAAATAGTTAACCCCCAAACTGGGGTCAAAACATGATGAAAGTATAAAAATGTCTTAATACTAGAAATACTTTGTAAAAAAGTTATTACCAGCAATAAATTTTGTTGAAAATCATATCATGTATGTATGTATATATGTATGATATCATGTATGTATGTATGTATGTATATATGTATGATATCATGTATGTATGTATGTATGTATGTATGTATGATATCATGTATGTATGTATGTATGTATGTATGTATGATATCATGTATGTATGTATGTATGTATGTATATATGTATGATATCATGTATGTATGTATGTATATATGTATGATATCATGTATGTATGTATGTATATATGTATGATATCATGTATGTATGTATGTATATATGTATGATATCATGTATGTATGTATGTATATATGTATGATATCATGTATGTATGTATGTATATATGTATGATATCATGTATGTATGTATGTATATATGTATGATATCATGTATGTATGTATGTATATATGAATGATATTGAAAACAATAAAAGACTTAATGAATACAAAACAAGAAGCCATAACTTGAAGGAGGAATTTACTCTATCACCTGCAAGAATTGCCAGAAAGAGTATATTGGAAAAACCTCAAGAAGTTTAAACAAAAATCTATATGAACACAAAAGAGACATTTAAAAAAAAAAACAAAAAAAAACACTAAAAGCATTGGTCGTCCATTGTAATGAGACTGACCACAATTTTGACATAAAAAAAATGGTACTCTAATTAAAGGAGAAAATAATTCACTAAGATGGAAATTTCTAGAAAGTGCTTTAATCGCTAGTTCATCCACATTAAATTTACGTCCAGATTCTTACGTTTCACCATTCTTACCAGTTTTTCTGTTATCACAATGTGAGATATTTAAAAACAGATGAAGGAAAGAAAAACAATCAAAATGAATTTAGCGAGATTGCAAAAAATTCTTTCAAAAAACTCAGCCTGATGAACTTTGGGGTTGGTTCCTCATACCAAAACAAATATATGTCCACAAATCCTTTGTTTTTGAGTTGTTAAGTTTAAAGAAAGTGTATGGTAGATGGCACTGTGTTGGAAGTAGACTAGGTTACATTTGTCATTTGTGGCTATTGTGTCTTCAATGTTTAACATGTGTAGTAATGAGTCAACCAAGAAGTGTTCCGTTTAACAATAGCAGGATAATCATATCGTAAGCATGCAGATATGATTTTTTTTTTTTTTTTTTTTACATGATTGTGTGAATGGTAATGGACACAATGCTGCACTAGACTCTACGTTTCCAGACCAAAGGCAGCCGAGTCATGCAACCTTTGCTGCTGTTTATTGGCGTGTTGCTGTGACAGGATCTGTGGCAACACAAACTATGGATTGGGGAAGACCAAGATCCACTTGTACACCTGACCATGAAGAACACATTCTACAGGCTGTTGGAGACAATCCAGGTATCATGTCGTACGTTTCATAGTAACGCATTGCCGATGGTTTATTGCACAAACTGCTGATTCATTGTTTCTCTCTTCAGTCTTGTTTACGGATGAGGCAACATGTGGAAGAGATGGAATAATAAATTTACACAACCAGTATTTGTGGGCAAATTGGAATCCCCATGGTACAATACAAGCTAGACACCTGCATCAGTTTACGATTAATGTGTGAGCTGGAATTGTAGGTGACTGCCTGGTAGGTTCATATCTTCTCCCAGCATGTCTTACAGGAGCTGTCTACATGGACTTTATTTCAACATGCTTCCAAACCTGCTAGAGGATGCATCCCTGCTAATATGAAAATGTATGTGGTTCAAGCATGCCAGTTAATGATCCAATGAGTGCATGTGTGTGTAGAAGAAAGCATATTTAGGGCATTTGTTGTATTGCTATGTACAACTATGACCTTTTGGACATTTTTACCTTGTTTTGTTGTCAGGACCCTCCCCCTAATTTTATAAAGGTATTTTTCATACACCCTGTATATATGATACCTCCTAATGAGTGGACCAAATGATTACCAAAAAGATTTGGCTAAAAAAAACTCTGGAGTCAAGGTGCTGAATATAACATTGATCTGTTAAGTGACAAATTTGATATTTGTATTATATAATAAAAGACAAAAGGAAAACTTAGCTGACATGTTTTGTCCTCTAAGAGACTTTTATCAAGGCAA
>OZ038514.1:20334101-20351601 GCA_964036315.1 Acanthosepion esculentum
TCTTCGTTGATTCCACATCTTTGTCTTCTCTGTTCGTTTGGTTTTAACATAATCTCTCAGCTGATATATCTTTTGTCAGAGTTTGTGCCAGATTAGGTAAAGAGAGTAGAGGGCTATTTTCAGGGCATATAAAAGACCAAATTCTTATTAGGCAGATAACCATCATTGTGTGTGATTGTGTGCATGGGTATTTTTATATTTGTGTGTGTGTGTATGTATGTGTGTATATATATATATATATATATATATATATATATATATATATATATATATATATCTATATATAATATATCTCTCTCTATATATATATATATATATATATATATATATATATATATATATATATATATATATATATGAGGTACATTCCAGAAGTTTTGTGACTTTTTCAGGGGAAACATTTATTAATTTAAAAGAAGTACAAAGCTCTGATCTCTTTCAAAGTTGGATCCTCTGGCGTCAATGCACTTGTTGCATTGCTCCAGTCATTTTCTGAAGGCCCTATGGAATCCTTTCAAAGTGAAGGTGTCCATGACCCTTGTCCACAGCCTCCTTCATGTCTTGAAAAATGACTGCCCTGAGGCTCTCTTTCAGCCAGAAACCCCAGGGAGCAAGCTCTGGTCTGTAGTGAGTGTGAGGAACTGTTTTGATGCTCATCTCTGTCAAAATAAAACTTTACTGAATAGCAAGTTTCCAGATTGTCGTCTTGTCCTGACTGCATTCTGTAAACTCATCAGCTGTGACAAGCCATGTTTAGTAGTGTTTTCAAACAGCTATTACAACTGCCTCCTTCAGTCTGGAATAACAAAAGTGGGCACGTCAGATTACTAGATGTATACTAATGATAAACTAAAATTACAATAATATAGGACTGTTGTAACTACTTCTAAAAAAAAAAAAACGGCTTCTAACTTCAGGAATGCACCTCGTATGTCAATACACACAAACATATGTTGTCAGATTTTATTATTGTCAATGTTTTCATAAGGTTTGTATTAACTTACCAATGTTGGAAAAATACTCAAGATATATTTTTATGAGTCATAAACCATGCGAGTCTTGTTTTATGATATTTATTACTATTAAAAATATTGTCCTTTTTTTTTGGCCGGGGGGGGGGCAGATTTTATTATGCAAACAATAGTGTAAGAAATTTGTTTTATTTTTTAAAAAAAGAGATATATATATATATATATATATATATATATATTCAAAAAATATAGGACATAGAAGCAGATTTAATTAGTATTGCTTTCTTTGTATTCTGTAACCATCATAAGTCTTTCAACCATTGCTTTTATGGCAATTTTGGACAATTTGTGTCTGCAAAAAAATTGGAGTGTCAAAACGATGGTTTTTCCCTTGACACTGCTATTATTTTAACTGCCTTTACTCTTCAGTAATATTTTTTTTTTAAAAGTGATGACTAATTTTAATAAAACCATATAAAAGTAATTTTGAACATTTTCTTTGTTCTTGAGAATTTACAACAAATATAATAAACACTATTTATTAGATTGTTTCTTTACCCTAGGTATCTCCAACGAAATACGATACCTAAGGCTTAAAATGAATTTTTAAAAATGAAAAATCTTAAAGCTTTTTTTAGTTTTAATTTCAAGCTAATAGATTAAATTTAATATTCCCAGAAAGCAAAATACTTTGCTGTATTTCAAAGCTAACTTAAATTGACTTGAAGGAGTTTTGTTTTTTAAATTGTTAAGCATTGCTGATTTTTACCCATCTTTCAACACAATGTAATTCTCTTTATTAAAAATATTTCAAAATTAAATATACTTTTCTGAAATTTCATTTGTGGAATAGTAGCTGATTCAAAGTTTGATTAATCTGATTTGAAACAAATATTACATTTAGTTTCAAATATTAAAGAAATGCATTTTTTAACACAAAGGTAGATGTTTATTTAAGGTGTTGACAGCTTGATTGACAGTTGGAAGTTTAATGTATTTTTTTCTATGGGGGACATATTTGTAAAAGTTATTTGAGGAATATAATGTAAGCGTCTCTTTTTATATATTTTTGAACTATCCAGTAATCTTAAATTAGGAAAATATCATCTGTAATCTAATTTTTTATTGAATTTTTAGGTACTTTGGCTTTAAATTTACTACAGTTATCGCTCTTATTTTTTGATAATGTCGTGTCTCTATTGCATCTGTATTTACAAAAATCAGAGCATTTAAGCAGACACACAAAAAATTCAAAATTCTTAAGATATTGCTGGTTGCTGAATTGTAGTAAGCTTTTCCATTTATGATTAGTAAATATAGTTTTTACTTAATAACAATATCACCTAACTGGTACAAATTAATACAGAATTTTAAAAGATTTAAAACTTTATAAATTACTCTAATTAAAATTTAAAAAAAAAATGTAAACAATTCTTGTAAAAATTCATTATTCATTAAAAAAAATTTCTCAAGATAATAGTGTCCATAATATATCTTATTCATAAAACTAATTAAAAGCTTTTTTAATTAAATAATGTTTTAGTTATATTGCATTTTTTATTTTACTATTCAGAGCAGATTTTGTGTAACTGTGGGTATCCTGTTTGACAAAAAATTTGATGATTTAATTTCTCCAAGGTCTTCTGCATATAACTAATATAAATATTAAACATTACAAACAAATGAATTTCTCAAAATTTCAAAAAATTAAATAAATAGGTTGACATTAAAAAAAAAAAAATTCTAAAATAATTTAATTAATTTGTGAACAAGTCCTGAATGTGTCATTAAAGTCCAACAATTATTTGATTTTTGCAAGAATTTTCAAATCACTTTTTCACCACAAAAAAAAAATGCTAAAATTTTCTATACTAATCTTTTCTGCTGAAAGAAAAACAAACTTTTTTAACAAAAATTTCAAACATTCTAATTTTACCTTGTCCACAACATTTCAGCTATTGTATGTCCCAGCCTTCTTCAGTTGATTGGAATTTTGAACTGAACCCGGGGTAGATTGTTCTAGTTCCACCTTCCATGGCACTTCCTGACGTCTAAGTTATCTCCCTTTAACTAAACTCTCTAAGTTTTTGTTCACCACTTTTGTAGCCAGGTATTGAACTCACAACTCGTTGGGTCAAGTCACTGGATTCAACAACCGTTTTTATCCACTGGCCATATGTCCTTGAGTGTATGAATTTTTGGGACTAACAAAATTAATGTGTCAGTATCCCGTTTTCAATAGAGCTCATATTGCAATTCTTGTTATTATTGCTTTTCACTTTGTATTATTGATTCCCATATTGGATTCATTTCTATGTTTGGTAGGCTCAGGAGATTTTTGTAGCCTAGCAAGTTCCTTAAGTTTTTATATTTTCCAGTGATGTTCTTCTGTCTATAAATTCAGCCTCATCCCACAGGAGGTGGTGACCTCCCTTTTCCCTCCACATGTTGTCAGCTACACCTGAGTTTTCCATTTCCCCTTGTGTTGTGGTTTTACAATGTTCTTGCAGTCTTAAGGGTGTGGCTGTTTCTCCTTTGTTTGTTTGTTTGGGTTTTATGGCATATCAACCACTGTGGATTATTTAATGCCAGATCCAGTTTATATGAATTTTAAATGCCTATTTTGTATGGAACATTTTTAGCAACCCAGACCTTATTTGCTTGCACACTGCAAAATAATCCTAGGTATTTTGTTTAAGTCAAGAATTTCCATTTGATAAGGACAATTTATTTGAAAAAATGATAAAAAGTAGGATATGTGGTTTATACATCAGTCTATATCTTTGATGAGAGACCGATTCTTTTTAGAAAATCCAATATATTTTTTGGTTCAGTTTTTGCAAATAATTTCTTCATGTTCTTCGCGATTGGTTGGTTGGATTTGGTCCTACGGCATATCAACCTCAATGGGTCATCCAATGCCGACAAAATTCCTATTGTTGGTAAAATTATTTTTTCCTAGATCCATCTCTGGTAAAATTTTTCCTTCAAAAAAGTCTATTTCTGGTAAGGATTTTCTTTCAAATATGTATCTCTGGTAATATTTTTCTTTTTCCAAAAAATGTTTAGCTGGTAATAGATATTTTTCCCTTTTTTCTTTTCTATTTTACAAAAATATATTGCTTATTTGTCTAAAATCGTATAGCTGGCAATATTATCTTTTCAAAAATGTATAGCTGGTAACATCTTTTCAAAAATGTATAGCTGGTAACATCTTTTCAAAAATGTATAGCTGGTAACATCTTTTCAAAAATGTATAGCTGGTAACATCTTTTCAAAAATGTATAGCTGGTAACATTATTTTTTTTTCAAAAACGTATAGCTAGTAACATTATTTTTTTTCAAAAACATATAGCTGGTAATATCATTTTTTCAAAAACGCAGTCCTGGCAACATTATTCTTTTGAAAACGTATAGCTGGTAATACTATTTTTCCAAAAATGTATAGCTGGCAACATTATTTTTTCAAAAACTGCCTTTTGGTTGGACGTAGTTTATCGTCATACCCAGGACGCGGATGTAGTTTATCGTCATACCCAGGACGTGTTTCTCCTTTAATTATATTTATATATATATATATATATATATATATATATATATATATATAGTTTTTCCAGCTTTCTTACACAATTCCATTTGGTGGGAGTAAGGGAATGCAAAAATTGTTTGTATTGTCCAATGTCCCAAGCAGTTTCAATCTGATATTTTGAATATTTGTGTACTATATATTGTTCTAAACAAAAGAATTCAGAATATTAAAATAAGAACAACTCATCAACGAATCATATTTTTCTGCTGACAGAGGGCCAAAATGTCTTACCAACTTTTTCTCTATGCTCTTTTGCATAATTAATTACATTTGATTTGAATGTAATTTTTTTTTTTTGTCAAAATAAGATTTAGTACTACTAGTTTGGTACCTGGATACTTATTAAAATTTCAAAATCAAACTGACACCACCCAAAGTAATCATAGTTTTGGTACCTTACTTTGTACCCTTCTGGGTAACACCAACCACACAACCCCCACCCCATAACACAGGCATATTGGACAAGGAGACTACAACCAATTAAAAATACAGGTGACATTTCATTAAAATACACTCACCCAATATTTTTGTACAGGTGTAGAAAAATACCAACTTTTCAGACAGGGTGATGGTATCATTAAATTTCTCCAAAAGTACTATGGATTTATAGTATCTTGGAATTTAGTAACGCCCCCTGCAACTCTCTGTATTCTCCACCAATACTCATAGTCAAATAAGCTATAATTTTTAATGCTGGTTTTTAAAATGGGCATGTATACTTGGAGGATTGGTGCTACACAATCTTCTTGATCTCATTTCCTCTTTCTTATGTCTGAGTAAGATGTACTTAGTATGAATGTATGCTGAAAAGATTTGGGCCTGACTTGCTTTCCAAAATCTGACCTAATAACCGAACATTATAAACTGTTTACAAGGACTTCTTGGTTTGGCTGAGAACTTTTCAGATTCCTTTCATAAATATCCATAATTCATAATTGGGGCTTGCATTTTTAAATCTGATTTATTTATTTTATTTTTTCAGGTTGTGACAGTGGTTTTGGATATGCAATTGTGAAAAATCTTGATAGCATTGGAATGAAAGTGCTTGCAGGCTGTTTGGACCAATTTGGAGCCGGTGCCACAGAACTGAAGAATTCCTGTTCAGAAAAGTAAGTCCTCCCAACTCTTTATATTTACATAAATATATTTCATGTGCATCATACAAGAAATTTTGAATGAAAATTAAAGGCAAACAAGGAAATTGTATTATACACAAATACAAGTTTTCAGAAATGTTTTCCTCTGCTTAAAAAACCTCTTATTTGAAACAAAAACATTGCAAATGCACTTGGCACAATAGGTAACAAAACACAAAGTAACCAGGGGCTGATAACAATTATTTAAAGATATTTGATATGTCAGCCATATTTGTTTCACTCTTTATTCTTAATGAAAGACAATTTTTGTTTTATTTTCATAGTTTTATAATTGTTGTAACCTAGGGAAGGTTACTGAATAGAATAATTAAATGAAGGTTGGTAATGAACGATAATACTTAGGACAAGAACAACGCATATAAGATTCGCCAGTGGTGTGTAGAAGAAGTAGTCAACTGCTACAAGTGAGTCAAGTGAATTCCTCAATGAATCTCCAACTCTACGCTCCTCAAAACCTGAACAAAGGCCTTGCTGTCGGATGTAGTTTATAGAGAATTAATTACAGTTTAATTAAACCTTATCAATTCCGCTTCTGATGAAAACTGAAATTGACATTAACCTTTTTATAAAGAATTGTTTTTTAAAGGTTTTTATAATTGTAGTTTGAATTTATTTATTATTTAATATATAATTGATTCATTTTGTCCCTAGAAGGTCACATGACTGCTCATCGTTTGTTGCTACAAAGAATTACTATTGAATAATGAACAAAACCTTATGAATACTAAATTACTTGACTGAGTTTGGACCTTTCTTCAATTATAGTTTAATTTGAGGCATGAAAAAACCTAAATTGGAGTTATTTTGTGAAGAAAAACTTTTTGTGGAGAGCCATGATCACCTATGTTCTGAAGAGAAAGAATTGTGCAAAGGCAATGCAGTATTGGCTTTTCTAATATTGTCTGTCTGCCTATTTTTATATAATTGTATGTCACATATTGGTGTGTCTTTTAGTAGTTTGTCAGTTTGGCATGACTTGATAGCTGTTGTGAGTTCCCAGAAAACATGCATAGAATAAAATCTCAAGAAATATGAGCATTTGAGGGGGGAAAAAACAGGATTTTGTGAAATTCCATTTGTTACATTCACTTATGCACAAATACTCTTGAGACAGGCGTGAATCTCTCGTCCCCCAGCTATAGGTTAAATAGGACTTGTATCTGGAAAAAAAAATCATTGTTATTCTCAAAAAGTTACAAATGCAATATTTGCTCATAAAAAAAAAAAAATTATTATTCATACAATCCAAAATATGTTTTGGCTTTAAATAACCTGCAAAGGGGTTGATAAACTATAAAAACAAATCAATCAGCTTTTAAAACTGGAGAATGAAACCTGAATGAAAATGAAGTTTGAAGGAATTAACTGTAGATATTTGTAGAATTTATCTCTAAATATGAAAAAACATTAGTCAGAACTAAGAAATTTTTTTTTAATTTTATATTCTTTATTTTATAGCAAGATTATATATTTTTTTTATTGTCAATTTTTGGTTAAAAAAAACTTGACTGTATGAACTATTAATAAATAATATTTATTGTATGATTACTGCTTCTCATAAACTGAATTGTAAATACAAAGAAGAATTTAAAAAATGAAATAAACATAGAGAATTTAGTCATAATAAAAAGCAGGCAATTCAAAATAAAAAGATTGTGAATAGTCTGAATGCTCTAATATTCTTTATACAGAAAATGAATTTATAGGTCACTATTGCTAAAGTCACATTAAAGTTACTCTCAACACGATAAGTCAACTGAAATGTTTAAATAAAAATAAAGTTGTGATTATTGTAAAAATTTGTTTTTATTTACTCTATTTACATTATTTGAAATGTTGTCCACCTCTTTATTGCCATTGTAAGCTCTGGCATTTTTCAGGCAATATTTCTTAGAATTTCAAACCGAATCCTTTATTTATAGTTCATGAGATAGATTGTTCTAATTCCACGTGCTATGCCTTTGGATATCTCAGTTTCAGTTAATTCCCTTTGATAACTCAACTCTTCATGTTTTTTGTTCCCTCTGCTGTGGCTAGTTATTGAACTCGCAACTCTTTGGGTCTAGTCACTTTTGGATCAATCAGCCAACGCTTTTAGCCATGTCTCCAATGTTAATAGTGTAAATAGAATACCTCATCTCAGAAATATAGACAGATATTAGTTTGTTTTTGTGTTTGTTCATTTTTAAAACTTTGATGTTTTAGAATTTTCAAGTTTTGTTATATCCTTTACGACTTTCGAAATAATGCTTGCTTGGTATGGAGACAGCAGTTTAGTGACTGAAGGCCTACAAATAACTACAGTGTAACCCGGATATAAGAGAGTTGTCGGGACCGGAGAAGAAGTATCTTATATCCGGGTTTCTCTTATATCCGGGTTTGGTCTATTTTGTTTAGGTAAGTATGGCTCTAATTTGGGACCAGATAAATCTCTCTTATATCCGGGTTACACTGTATTTATTTCTTAAACATTTTAATGGTCTTTTTATTATGCTATTTACAGTTATAAATGATAACAAAGTTTAATAAAATGATTTTGGGATGATATTTTTTTTTTATGATGGCTTTTTGGACAAGGCAATCCATAACTCTGGACTATAGATAACCTTGCTTTGGGATGATAGTGAAAAAAAAATTACTCTGGTGTGCACCAGACTAATTTTTTTTTTTTTTTTTTTTTTTTTTCCAAAATGGATTGTCTGTGGTCAATAATGACTCTAACAGAATAAGGTTATTATATAAGGGCCTCTACTAAAAAACATGATACCCAAGATTTAAAATTAATTATAAAAAAAGAAGAAATATTGAGGTTGATACGCTGCTAAACAAAATCAACCAAATTTTATCATTACTAATTTGAAATTATTTCAATTTCAAAGCCTAAGATGACCAAGTATAGTAAAACTAGACTTTCAAAGAAAACAAGGCAATACGGATCAGTACTTATAAGCTTAACTGAAAAGTAAAAACCACAAAATGTGCTGTCTTGGTCAGTCAGGAAATGTTATTATCTATATCCATTTCACATGTGGAATTGACGACAGAAGTACTGTACTCTGTGTGTTCACAATGACTGAGTTGAACAATGAAGTCTTGTATAGGATTTGTTAGTTGAATCTTTTGTCAGTTGGATCCCTATGACTTCTTGGCTATCACCATTGAACAGATTTCACACTTTGGACAAGATTATGATGAACTCAACGACACAAAGGAACGTCAGTTTTAGTTTCACAAAGAGTTTATTCTTTATTCCGGATTTGTGGTCATAGAATGGCAGTTTTGTAGTCAGAAGTAAATAATGGCTGACAATGAATCATAAAATAAAATCATTAATTTTATGACTCTACAGTCATTGAGATACTTGAATATTAGATACAAAAGTGGTGTCAAGAAATTAAAACACAAAGTCAAACCAGAGCTTTTGCTTTGGGTTTTTTTGGGGTTTTGGGTGGGGGGTTCCTTGTGTTTTTCATGTTTGTGTTTTCTGTACTTTTTTGTTTTCTGTACTTTTTTTGTTTTCTGTATTTTTTTGTTTTCTACATTTTTTTTGTTTCTTGTTTTCTGCATTTTTTTTGTTTTCTGCATTTTTTGTTTTGGTCTGTCTGTTTTTTGTCTTTGTGTTTGTTTTTTGTCTGTTCATGTGTGTTTTGTGTGTGTGTGTGTGTGTGTGTGTGTGTGCATTTTTCTATTTTTTAATTATTTTTTTTTTTTTTTTTACCTTACCTGAAAACAGGATCTGAAATGCTTGGTTGAATCAGTTTGAGTGTGTCTACTGAATTGGAAATTTATTTTATACTAAATTTCATAGTAATTTTGAAATGGCTTATTTAATCTTAGCAATAGTCCTTATTAGCATAAAGAATTATTTTCGGTAGGTACACAGTATTTGACCTGCTCTTGCTGTTTTTTATTTTCTTAAATGGTTGTTGGTTGTTTTTAGAAAATTTAAAAAAAAAAATAAACGGGGATAGCAGTACAAACACATGTATCCACTGAAAATAATGTCTAGTTATAAGAACTAAATTCGATTCATTGCAAGGCTCGAGTGCCATTCATGGTAGAGGGTTGCAGTCAGAATGGTAATGATGAATGGGGTGTGTGATATGAATGGAATAGAAGGTGGTAGGAAATGAAGATTATGAGGATAGATAATGATTGACTCTTGATTTAAAGTGGTTAAGATTGTAGTGTTTAGAAAGCAACCACATGTGAGTTCCACAAAGAGGCACTTCTTGGGTGGGGGCGGAATCTGTCTTGAGTGAAACTTTCTTCTGACATTTGAATGCGAAGGAAATGTGGGTGATTTGACTCTGTGGATGTAGGATGACATCTCCTAACTGTAAAGTTCTGAATATATTACGAAATGGATTAAGTCTGACAATTATTTATTCAGGCTGGTAAATGTAGTTAATACTGTTTATTAAAAAATCAGAGCATTTACTTAAATAAATTATATCTATTAAAATAACATGCATACACACACACACACACACACACACACACATATATATATATATATATATATATATATATATATATATATATATATATATATATATATATATAGAGAGAGAGAGAGAGAGAGAAAATGTATTAAATAATTGTTGGAAGTAATCCATTCCATATGTCGTCAATGTTTACGTTAAGGTACATTTCGTGAGCAGATATGATCATATGGGAAAGATTGTCGAAGATTTGTTGTTTATAAACAATAATTCAGGTTTTGCTACCCATATATATATATATATATATATATATATATATATATATATATATATATATATATAATCAAATTAATAAAAATCCATTCTAAAAATTCTCCATATGTTTGGATACAAAACTGCAGATAGAAAGAAACTTTGAGAGATCTATGACATTAGAAATTTCACTTGGAAACACAGGATTTAGCCTCGATGGCTGACTGTTCTTGATGGCCAAGTTGGTTGAGGTGTGGCAGGCTAAACAGTAACTCCCTCTGCCCAAAGGGATGCAAGTTTAATTCCTGCTGTTGTGCGCAAATTTTAATAAGCTTTCCTTAAAATTTGGGCTGGTAGATGAAAATAAATAAATATGCTGTTTAATTAATAAATGAAGTAATACATGAAAAATAACATTTAAATTGCTAAAAAAAATCTGTCTGATTAATAAAAATCTATTACTTTCTTTATAAAAAATTGCTTATATATATATATATATATATATATATATGAAATTATTAGGAGGACTTAAGATAATCATAATTAAGTAATTCATCGAGTTTTAGAAGAAACCTCAACAGAATGCAGAAAGCACTGGATGGCTGTTTCGTTCTATATTTGGGACTCATCAGCAGTGCACATCCACTACCAGGAATTGAAACCGTTATTAAGCAAATGTTACGTTATTAAACGTCATACCAACTGTACCACGGGACCCCAGTGACGAAGAGGTAACGAATTAAACTCGACATAGCGCCGCTCATTCACATATTGTGTGTGTGTGTATATATATATATATATATATATATAAATAATACACATTTTAACATTTTGCCAAAAATCCAATGTTATTAAAAAATAAATTTTATTTGAAAAGCAAATTGTACAAGAAATAAATTAAGATTTTATGTCACACATCTAAATGCCTGTTTTTAAACTTAACCTGTATTGTTAAATAGATTTTATTTCGATTAAGTAATTTAATACAGGTTTTTAATTTTATTTCATAGTTTCAGTAGTAATTTACTAATAGTTTGACTTTGGTCTTATACTAATTTATAGACTATGGCATTTTTAGTGCATTTTCATTTGAGTAAATTTTTTTAAGTGTTTGTTTAAAAAACTTGAAGGTTTCAGTGGTACACTAATGCATCAAATGTGTTGTTTTAATTTTTATGTTACATACAAATTCCGTAACTCATGAACTTACCAAACATTTAGCTAATCTCAGTATAAAAATTCACAAACACTTCAAAAACAGTTTTAATCAATTTATTGTAAAACAGTTTAAATTTACATCAGAACTACGATGGAAATGATGACTTCCCCCCCAAAATATATATCGGCATAACCTTCCAAAATTTAAAGCATATACAAACTTGACCACAATTTGGACAAAAAGAGCTCTTCTAATTAAAAAAGACATAACTGGAAGATGCATTGAAAGTGCAATGATCTGCAAATTTCCTACAATTAATATACAATTGGGCAATTTCATGTGCCCTTGTGATTAAGAGGTGACTGGGCTATTTCAGTTTATTGTTCATACTAAAATAGTACTGAAACAATATGGTATAATCAAAACAAATCACAAAAAAGTAAAATAAAAAATTTAAGCACCAAAATTAACTAAAAATATTTTTTTCATAGTAATAAAAGTTAAAAAAAACCTTTTAAATGCTCAGCATAAAACATTTCCTATTTGATATGGTTTTAAAAAATAAATGTTAAAATAAAATTGTTCTTCGGATGATGACGACATATTGGTGGAACATATCAAATCTCCCTGCCTTATTTCACCCTAACCCCACCCTAATTGTCTGATATATTTTTCATTCCATAGGATTCCATCCAATTTTATTTATCCTGTAAAATAGTCTCCCCACTTGCACTCTGTTGCGGACTGCGCTTACTGCTGCCCTCACCTGATGGGTGTGGACCAACCAGATTTCCTCTTCCCTTTTGGACAAGAACGTCAGCGGATACAATAATGCGTAGGGAATGAGAGCCCACAGAAAGTGGAAGCCAAACACAAACCCACCCCACCCCAACAACATGTGTGCCTACTGAGTTGGTTATGATGATACCAGACAGGAAAAAAGGAAATATAGAATAACAGGGAAATAAAATGAAGTAGGACTGAGTTGATAGATTTTAAAGGTGCTGGATTAGTGAGCTTACTCGCCACATGTTACTTTAGGAAAAAGCATGAAAAAAATAGTTGTTAATAAATGATTTTTTAGTTAATTCTTTATTTAACCATAGAACCAGATATTGTTGTGTGTGTGTGTGTGTGTGTGTGTGTATGTATGTATGTATGTATGTATGTATATATATATATATATATATATATATATATGCATGCATGTTTCATTAAAAACGACAGTCAAGGTACTACAGTTAAGCTTTTTATTTAATTTTTCTTGTGTTCAAACAAGAGCTTTCTTTTCTGGACAAAGAGTGTGTAAAAACTGTCCAAATGTTTTATAGTTCCGAGCGCTTTCGGCTATACTTTTAGCCATTATCAAGGATGATTCGATTTTTCAGCTTAATTGAGTATGTGCATTATGTGGATGCCTTAGTGTGTAGTAGGGATGTTTTAATTTCCGAATAAGGTTAGCACATTATGGCTTTGTTTGTAGTTAATATTGTTAAGAGTTGGCTTTTTCTTTTTTATTATTAAAGCCTCCATTATTTTTAATCTTTTTTACAGGTGGAAGCAGTTAATAAAATTTTGTTTTCTACTAGTATATTTCTAATGGAGTCTGGTAAGTTTGTGTGTGTGTTTAAATGGGTTCTAATGGAGCTGTGATCAGATAGGTGTAACGTAAGTCGTCTGGATAAGCATGTAGTTGTGTAACCGATGTAATTATTTATGAGTCCGGTTTAATCAGGAACACAGTTCCTTGAGGGGCATTTGAACTCATAGATAATGTTCGTTCTTTGTAATTTTGACTTAGCTAGTGTGTTGTTATTTTTGAGGATAAGGTTAGCTGTCTTAAATTTTTTATAATAGATACACCTATTTGATCACAGCTCCATTAGAACCCATTTAAACACACGCACAAACTTACCAGACACCATTAGAAACATACTAGTAGAAAACAAAATTTTATTAACTGCAACCATCTGTAAAAAAATTATTAAAAATAATGGAAGCTTTAATAATAAAAACAGAAAAGCCAACAATATTAGCTATGAACAAGGCCATAATGTGCTAACCTTATTCGGAAATTAAAAGATCCCTACTACACACTAAGACATCCATATAATGCACCCACTCAATTAAACTGAAAAATTGAATCATCCTTGATAATGGCTAAAGGTATAGGTGAAAGTGCTTGGAACTATAAAACATTTGGACATTTTTTGCACACTCTTTCTCCAGAAAAGAAGCTCTTATTTGAACACAAGAAAAATTAAATAAAAAGCTTAACTATAGTACCTTGCCTGTCGTTTTTAATGAAACATGCATATATATATATATATATATATATATATATATATATATATATATATATATATATATATAGTTTAAGGATTTTAAAAATTTATTTTTACTATATTTCAGACCATTTTCCTGGTTAATATAAATTGTCCATTGTCTGAGTTCTTCTGGTTTTCAGGAGACATTATCAAAGAGATTTTGATTTTTGCCCAATTTCAGTTTCATCATTCCCAAATATCTCTTTCTTTGTGGCTTTATTTGTCATTTTGTGTTGTCTTTTTTTGTTTTTTCTTCAAATCCTGGGAAGTCAGGAAACTGTTTACTCAAATTACTGGTCACCCTGATTTGTTAAATAATTTCTGTAAGTTGTTTAGACATAAAACAGAAACATCCATGAAACTGTTGTATCCAGAGGAATTTTAAAATCACCACCATCTATTTTCTTCATAATTTTTTTTTTTTTTTTTTTTCACCGTTACCATGCTAATTTCTTTCTAGAGTTGTCTCCCCTGCCACTGCATTTTTTGAGGATGCAAAAACATGAACACCTATTGTTTTAAAATTGTTATAATTTTCTTTGTATTGTGCATATAGATTTTAATTTTTGTACACTAATAAAGGGATAAATGAGGAATATTTTGATGCCGTGCATTACGTTTTGTATGCATGTTTTGATGTTCAAAAATAAAAAAAATTTGAAACTCTAATACATAAATAATTTAACTTACTTTAACTTTTATTACTCCTTGTGGAGTTCTGGGATGCAATAAAAAAAAATGACTAAGAAGGCTTTCATTTTGTCTAAAAAGTGACGTGTTTCCTCGTGTTTAGAATTCAAAATGGCATTGGAAGTTTAGCATTGTTCCAAATCAGTAATAGGTGATTTCCAGCTTAAAATACCGGAAATAACAGTTGACAAGTTTTTATTTATAGCAACCATCTCAAGACGACAGAATGAGCATAGAGCAAGGGAGAGAATTCTACAGTGACTATTGTTGCCTGCAGTGTGGTAAGGGTTAAAATCATTTTCATCCCAAATAAGGTGATAATGTCATTAAGTCACTGGGAGTGAAAGAGAAAGCCTTAGGAGAAGGAACTGGAAACCCAGTCCTAAACAAGAAACAAAGAATAAACCTCTACTTCTGTTCAACAGAAAGAGAAGGAGTGTACATCTGGTGATAGGCAAACCTAGTTACTCCTATTGTCTTGTCTTAAATAAAAAAAACATTAAAAAAAACAAAAAACTCTCATTAAATATTTACTGCTCTCTTGAACAGTCATTTGTGTAGCATAACCCATAACCTACTATATAAAAAAGTGACATTTTCATATCTTAGGGGTTATTAGTTACGAGGCATTGCAAGTTGTTAAATATTTGGCATGTCACTTCAAGTAAATATCCACATTTTTTGTAATTACATCCGGGATCAAAGACTTTTTAGCATCAACTTTCAGACGAAGAAATTTTTTTTTTTTTTTTTTTTTTTTTTTTTCAGTATAAAATTTATCAATATCATTTTGTACTATTTATTTAAGAGGCCTTAAAATTTGCAACCTTGAATATCTGCCTGATGAGGAGAAATTCACTGAAAATATTTGTAAAATCCTCAACCATCACAGTTATTTCATATATTGTGCCAAGAAAAAAAAAAATCATACAAAATCCTACCCCAATGTAAAAACATCAAATTTAGTCTCATTATGACAATCTTTAACCTTCATGCCTGCAAAAAACTATCTCTCAAAAGATGGTTTTCCCTTGACACTGCTATTATTTTAACTACCTTCACTCCTCGATAATGTTTGTTTTAAAAAGCAATGATTAGAATTCTAATAAAACCTAAACACATGATGAAAGTGAATTTATACATTTTTTTGGGTTCTTAAGAATTTACAACTATTAAACACTGTTTATTAAATTGTTTATTTACAAATATAATTTTATATTTAAAAAATTCTAAAAACTAATTCAATTAAAAGTAGCAATATTTAGCAATTTATAAAGAAATAAATATGAAAACAATTTTTTATTCATAAATTTATAAATATTAAAATATGAGAAGCAACTATATTGAAATCCTTATTATTTAGCATTTTATAAAGTTTGAATCAATTGGCCATCAACCAATGTTTTGCCAACCATCCCAATAAACAATCTAATAAAATAAATATTGTTTATTATTTTTGCTGTAAATTCTCAAGAACAAAGAAAATGTATAAATTCACTTTTATATATTTAAGTTTTATTAAAATTCTAATCATCACTTTTAAAACGATAAACATTGCCAAGGAGTAAAGGTAGTTAAAATAATAGTGGTGTCAAGGGAAAAGCATCCTTTTGACACACTGTTGTTTTGTTTTTGTTTTTGTTTTTTTTATGAAAGTTAAAGATTACCATTCTGTTACAAACAAACTTTATAACTAATGAATTTTGTAAAATTTAGCTAATCTCAATATAAAAATTATCAATTTCTAAAGAATTAATTGTTCATCATTTTTTATTACTTCTGATGTTATTATAGTGGATACACTTTTTTTTAAATTAATAAATAAAAATGAGTCATCTATTTCAAATATGAGTATCCACTATGATAAAATTTGAAGTAATAAAAATGTTGGATTAAAAATAAATCCATTAATTCTTTCGAAATTACTTTGCTTACGCTTCGGAAGCAAAATTGGGAGAATATGGAGCTTTCAAGAAAATAATCAGAGTGAAAAGGGATGTGCTTTCTTTAAAAAAAAAAAAAAGAAAATACAACCTTGCTGACTTTTTATGTTTCTCTTACAAAGGAAGACACAGGTTTGATCCCTGCTGAGGGAATCCATTTTCTTTCCTAAGATTTCTGGAACTTGCAGTATAATTAAAATAAATGAGGCATCTATTTCAAATACTAAATAATCATTATAATGGTTGAAGTAATAATAACAATTATCACAGACACTTCAATAATAGTTTAAAATTTAATCAATGTAAAGCAGACAGTTAACTTTAGGTCAGAAGCAGGAATCTACCAAACAAAATGTATCCATTGCCCTTCAAAATAGATTGGTGAAACATCACAAAATTTAAAGAACAGAATATACAGGCATAAGAGACTTAAAATTAAACTCAATACATTTGTATGCAACTGAAATCTTTAGAATGACAATTTTGTAGTGGAAAATGCTAATTTTAATAGAAGAAAATGAATAGAGTTTACTCAATTTTTTTTTTTTTTCTTTTTCTTCTTTCTTCAATAAAGTGCTAAAGGACAAAATGCGTCACACAAAAATTTTTCCACTTTGTCTCACACACACACTACCAAGTGGCAACAATCTTTTTCATGCATGTATTGACCCAGTGTCCATTTTTATATCTACATAAGCTCTATCTTTGATATTGACCACTTTAACCCCTAAATATAGCATACCGTAAAACTATATTTTTATCATATATATCTATATATATATTTCGTTCTTCTATAAATACAATGCAAATGTTGGTCAAACATTTTGGTTAAATGCATAAATTTGTAGGAAAATATTATGTATTTTTATGTATTTTGAATGAAGGTAGACTAAGATCCTTCTGAAATTATTAAGATAGGTTGATGTAAGCATACTGCAAAACGTGAACCTTACTTTTGTCTGGTCTT
>OZ038514.1:20356601-20366601 GCA_964036315.1 Acanthosepion esculentum
CAAGGTTTATAATACATGCATGAAGAGGATACAGTGTGCCTAGGCATTGGGGGTTTGGAGAAGGCCCAGATGCTAAAGGGGGTTTAGGAATTTCCTGGGATCTCAGAAAAATGTAGGGTAATTCCATGTCAATTCAACCAAAATAATGTAATCCCCAAAACATCGATTTTGTTCCTTTTTATATATGTTGGAGATCTTATTGTCATTAGAAAATCATGAAAGTTCCTAATCGTTCTCAAGATATCACAAATTGAAATTTTGCTGAATCAGCATTTTCCATTAACGAATATTTCCATTTTTGAACTTGGTGATCACTTACAACCCTTATATCTTCTGATCCACTGGCCAGAAATTAATGAAATTTGATACCCTTATAGATTTTTAGTCAAGGAATCCAAAAATACCCTTTTAGAATTTTACAGGGAGTAACCAAAAATTGGATATTAGCAGTTTTCTGGTGAAAAAATGAAATTTTTTAGGTAGCCGATCACATGGTAAAATTGAGAATATCATCTTCAGCTCCTAACAGTAGCAAAAGGTGGTACATTTGAAAACTAGAGTATTTGGGGAATAAATCCGAATAAGTTTAATTATCTGTCTCTCAAAGTTACCAATTCTAGGCGTCTTAATAGTTTTTTCTCAAAAATTCTTGGTAATTTTGCAATTATTATGATCTAATATTGACTTGTTATGCTGACAAAACATTGTGAAATCGTTAAATAGTATTTGGGGAATTCATTCCCTAAGTTTTAATAACTCTCTCTTTTTATTTTCTAATGACTATAATATCTACGACATATATCAAAATGAAAAAAAATCTATTTTTTAGATTACTTTGATTGGCTGAATTGACATGGAATGACCCTATATTTAATATATTGTGCATAGAACTGTAATGGCTAACAAGCAGGAAGACTGATAATAGAGAAAGAAAGAGAGCACAAAAGATCTACTGTTAAATTTCCTTTCAGAGGTTCCATTTTGAAAACTGTTGATAAAGTCGGGGAATCAGATCAGATCTGAATATCTCGCTGCCTTAGAGTTTATAATAGAAGAAACTTGACTGCACATCAAGAAGTTACATCAGTGAGACTTTGTTTTTTTGTTTTTTTTATCTAAGCTACTTAAAAGATCCCAACATGAAATCCAAAGAAGAATTAGTAATATTGGTCTTAATCTGGCAGCTTGACTTCAGTCACTTTCTCTCTGCCATAAGGTTACCTCTCTCTCTTTTGTATAAATACCACATACAAGGCTGTAAAACCACTAACAGATTGTGGAAGAATTGGAACAGAAACATTAATGTCTGTCTATATCTCTGAGATGAGGTATTATGTACAGTATTTACATTAGTCGGACTATTGTCCTCATCTTTGTCGCCATATTCGTCACAACGTTTTGGCCGTTGTACACTACCGGCCACTGTGCCATGTGTCCTTAAGGACACATGGCACAGTGGATAAAGGCGTTGGTTAGATCCAGTGACAGACCCAAAGAGTGTGAGTTCAATACCCGGTTAAGGCAGTGGAGAAAATTAGCAGGAGATAACTGATAACTGACATCCATCAAACATGGCACGTGGAACTAGAACAGTCTACCCCAGTGATCGAAATAAAGGCTTCAGTTCGAAATTCCAACCACCTGAAGAAGGCCGGAGTGTACAACGGCCGAAACGTTGTGACAAATATGGCGACAAAGATGAGGACAATAGTTCGACTAATGTAAATACAGAAACATTAATAATGAGAAAAGAAAAGAGTAATCAGGAGGTCAGTAGATATGATTGACATTGCATTTAAATTTTTGCAGATTAAAGTTGTCTGGAAAGCATGGAGCTAGAAGGGAGTTCCACAAGCGAGAAGTGCGAGAAAAGAAACTGTTAGCATAGAATTTACGGCTACGTCTAGACAGCTTAACTTTGAATTGATGAGATCTCGATGCCAGTCTAGTACTGTGCTTAAATTAAAAAAAGTCTAGGTACGATAGCAAAGAGCTCATCTGAACAATTACCATGAAAGTAGTTATAGAAAAGACATAGACAAGCAATTTTTTATGGCAGTGGGAAAGATTTTGATGTTAAAAAAACATTGGGGGACATGCGAAAGATTTGTTTCTTTTCATTCCAAATTTCCAAATCGTTCAACAAGGAATAAAACTGAATTGATTTCACGTTAGGCTTTGATCATTGCAAATATAATAACTGATTACTAGTAGTACCCCTGAACATTTAATGGATTTTCTATTTGAATTTTCTGATGATTCATAATTCCCAAGTTAATGATTGAATAAGCATCATGTAATTTCTCTGACTGTAAAAGACTTGTGAGAATTCCCTTATTTCATCATTAAATATTTGATATTTTATCTAAAACACAGTAATATCAAAAGTATAATAAAATATTGATAAAATTCAATAGTGTGAATAAAATTTGGTAAGTGGCATTTCTTAAATTCTAGGGAATTCAACTTTCAGAATATTATTAATTCCTTATAAATTATTAATATATTAACAGTTATGTCCATTTGTCTGAATGGACGTAAATTTGAAGAAGTCTTTGTTAGAATCTTCACACTGGATCAAACTAATTTCTCCCTCATCTCTTTGACAGCTCGGGTTCCTATGAATGGTATCAGTGCTTATTCGGTCTCTAAAAGTGCTATTTTAGCTTTCTCGGATATTTTACGCCTTGAAATGAAAAAATGGGATGTCCATGTTTCAATAATTGAGCCAGTTGGTTTCCGAACAAGTAAGTGGATATTCTGTCCTCATATTGATTTTTGGATAATTGTTTGCAAAATTAAAATGTATTTATGAGTATAAGTTTTAATATTTCATTGTTTTTATTATATATCTCATATAATTTAATTGTATAAATATTTTAAATTATAGACAGTTAATGAAAATGTATTTTAAATATAAAAATATTTATACAAATTATGCAATTGGATATTTTTTTCCATATTGTGTTTTGCTTCTGTTCACTTGGTTGGATTCCACTACTTGAACCAGGAATTGAACTGACAAGAGGATCTAACGGAAGCATTATAGATAGACGGTGATTCACAATCTTTTTTGGCCATGCCCCACCTAAGCATCTCTAAAATCCTGATACCCCCATTTGGCATATAATTCTTATTCAAAAAGTGAACTATTCACATGGACGAAGCCTAAAAGGCCGTTAACTTTTCTTAAAAACTTGAGACTGCATATATGAAATAATATTATCATTTAATTTCAAAATTTACAATATTTATAAAAATATTGTTACTTATATATAAAGTGAACATTGAAGTCAACACTTAGAGGCACCAGGCTGTTTTATGCAACTGTCAGGCCACCTGATGATTGCATCTGACATGAAACAGCCTGTCGCCTCTGAGTGTTTACTTCAATGTTCACTTTTATATTTACATACGCTCTATCTCTGATATTGAGCACTTTATCCCATAAATATAGAACACCTTAGAATTATATTTCTTCATATTTTTATATATATATAGATATATATATATATATATTTATACACACACACACACACATTAATACACAATAAAATCCAAAATCACCTCATATGGGGAATAAGCTTATTTCAACTGACGAAAAATTTGTCAGTCTTATTCAACTCCGGTATAGACCGAGTATTTGTCGGAATCTTTACTATATACACATATATATATAACAGTATAGTACATGCGTAATTACACATGCATACACATATTTTTATGTATTCACACTGACTATGCACTGTATGTATTAACTCTCAAAAATGCTCATACTCACACAGACTCACTAGAAAAAAATTCACTGTTAATAACTCTTTCTCAAATTGCCTCCCTAACAATCACCTCCCTCTATGGAGTGTGTGCCCCACTTTGGGAACTATAGAATTAAACTATAAAGACTATTTAAGTAATACGAGTTATCCCCCTTACTATAGACAGCAGAAATAAGAGTAGTCCATTTCTGTGCATTGAATAATGGATTCAGTTCAAAGTTTGATTTGTTTGTTTAATGGCATATCAACACCTTAATGGGCATTTAATACTGAAATTTGATTCTCTTGTGAACTTTGGTGAATTTTTTTACTAAAAAAATATTGCTGGTAATTATTTATGATGTATTTTCATGTTTTGATTCCAGTTTTGGGGTTCCCTATTTGCCCATAGCTACCACCCCAAGTCAGGGTGGACCTGGAAATAACAGCAATTAAGAAGTGGTTCAGAATGAGAGGTTGTAGAGTAAGTGGCCAGGGTTAAATGTAAATGGTAGAACTGCCCAACAAACAGAATTGACAAAGTTTGCAAAAGAAAGAGGGACAAAATAACAGTCAGCATCTGAAGAAAGCGATGTTGTGTATTTGATTGGATTGAAAGGCCATTGGGTATTACAAGCTCTTTCCGCAAAATCAGGCGTTCAATTCAGACCAGTACTATTCCTAATTTGAACCAATTAAAGCAGCAAACTGTTTGGAATTGTCCAATTTCCAAAAGAGCAGTGTCAGCTTTAACATCCCCTAGCACACGTAATCCTGGGTCCGGCGATAAACTACAGCAGTATAAACTCTGTGTATGTATGTATGTATGTATGTATATATATATATATATATATATATATATATATATATATATATATATATATATATATATATATATGGTGGTCCCTCCCGTTGTATTCAACGTATGAGGGACAAGCAGCTCAGTTCCTAGGAACTGACAGCCCAGACACCAGCACATGTGATTTGATTATAGGGGTGAAGGCTTTTGTACAGAACCAATCACACTTTTTGAAGAGCTGAATAGAGACCTGGTGCACGACGTGCCACAAGGTCACCAGACGACCCTCCGCAGGTTTTGAATCCAGAGTTGTCCTTCTCCTAGACCAGTTGCCACCCAAAGCTATAGAACCCAGTCTGTCCTGCTATTTACCCATAGCTGGAGGGAGAAGAAAAGGATTAATACCTTTTCCAAGGGTATTAGCACATAAGTGAAGGTAATAGATTCGACTGGAGTTCGAACTCTGCACTCCGATTCCTCAATCCGAGCCGCTATCCACTACTCCCCCATGCCTCCTGCTAACATACATAGTTGTATGAATATGAGTTTGTGGCCTTGGGCTTCATGCTTTTGCGATCATCAGTGAGGATAATTAGGAAAAACCTTAAAAATCCATTGTCAGTAATAAATTTATTTCGATGAATATAAGCGTGTTCATCTCCTCAAACCGGCTACATTTTATAACTTTTAATTTTTCATAAAAATGTAGTCGGTCTGATGAGATGAATACGCTTATATCCATCAAAATAAATTTATTACTGACAATGGATTTTTAAGGTTTTTCCTAATTATTCTTATAATTTGCTCTGTATCATACATTGAGCTCTCTTTATGGACTAAAAGTCCTCTTTGGAATAATCACGACCAATTACAATTTGGTATTTTAAATATATATATATATATATATATATATATATATATATATATATATATAATGTGTGTGTGTGTGTGTGTGTGTGTGAGTTAAAGATCAAATGCAGATTGGAATCTGACAGGATGATAAAAGAACAAATAGGAAACTTATGTTAACCTAACATGTTTCGCTTTTATTAAAGCTTCGTCAGAGATTGAAAGAAAGACTGTTTTCTCTCAATCTCTGATGAAGCTTTAATAAAAGTGAAACAACATTAGGTTGATAAATGTTTCTTATTTGTTCTTTTATTTTATTATTTTATATATATATATACACGCTCTATCTCTGATATTGAGCACTTTACCCCATAAATATAGCACACTTTAAGACTATATTTCTGCATATATATATATATATATATATATATATATATATATATATATATATATATATATAAAAACACTACTTTTAAAATCTACCACAACTCTAACTGTAGAAGTCATGACATAATTTACTTATTAGAATGCACATTATGCCAGAAACAATATGTGTGGAAAATCTGAATGGCCCTTTCACGACAGAGTTATTGAAATGGGATTAAGTCAGCTTCCCATGAAAGATTATTAAGGTATTATTATGAACAACATTTCCTCCTAGAAAAACATGATTTTAATAGCCATGCAAAAATTCAGTATTATTGAAAGAATAGAAATAGACAGAAAAGATAAGGTTAGGAAAATATTAGAAGACCATGAAGGCAAATGGATTTTGCAGCTCAAAGCACTTTGTCCGAACGGACTTAACAACAGACTTAGAATTAATATATAATCCCATAGATCAATCCCCCCCACTCATATTTCTCAATCTCGCTAGACAGAGATGCTTGTAGAGGTGTTGAGGTCTCCTACATACACATACTCACAGATATACACACATACACATACCCACCAAAAACTAAAAGATAACACACACATCCCCTTCCTATCAACCAATAAAGCTGTCAGAATGACTTAAAGGAGGTAAATATGAGACTCAAATCTCCCAGCCTCTCCTTAAAAGAACTTGAAAGACGCCTTTTGACCAATACAAGGACTGACCAAAAATTAACGATAAAAAAAAAACAGATAAAAACTACAGGCAAAGTTCACTTTCTTCAATGACAGGCATTCACCCCTGTAGTTCATTGCTACTATCAAGCAGGAATTTTTTTCTCCTGATGATGGCTATGCTGGCCGAAACTAGTCAAGGAACTCAATTTAAATAATTAGACAAAAATATTAATACACAACCAAGTGTATCTGAAATATTAATCTTTTTAATATTTTTTTATTGTTCAAGACACATACACGCACATACATACATACATACATATATATATATATATATATATATATATATATATATATATATATATGATCGACTCTTCTGTCAAACTCGACGTATGAGGGTCAGGCAGATCAGTTCCCAGAAACTGAAAGCCCGACACCGACACATGAGATTTGATTATAGTGGTGAAGGCCTTGTGCAGGGCCATCCACACTTTTTGGAGGGACGAATACAGGGACCTGGTGCAACGAATGCCACAAGGTCCCCAAACGACCCTCCGCAGGTTTTGAATTCAGAGTTGTCCTTCTCCTAGACCAGTTGCCATCCAAGGCTATAGAACCCAGTCTGTCCTGCTATTTACCCATAGTTGGAGGGAGAAGAAGAGGATTCACACCTTTCCCAAGGGTATTAGCACGTTAGTGAATGCAATGGATTCGACTGGAATTCGAACTCGGCTCTCTGATTCCTCAATCCAAGCCGTTATCCATTACTACACTGTGCCTTCTATATATATATATATATATATATAAAATCTCACTTCTCTTTTCAGGAATTATTCTCTCACACACACACACACACACACAATCAGCAAAAATGCCTGCTAGAATCCAAATGTAGACAGATACATTAACACTACAAGATAAAAACAAACAAAACTAAAAGTACTGGAACTTTCTCTTCCATAATTCATTTCCAAAAAATTTCCGATGAAGCTTCAATGAAAGATAAACATGTTAAATTTATAAACGTTTCCTATTTGTTCATATGGTTTTACTTTGTTTTTTTGCCCACAAGTCCCAAAAGCATTGCCAAATTGACCAACTTCCAAAAGAATTTTCTGACTCCTAAACACAAACTTTCTTGTCTATTTCAAAACTGATTTAATTTATTTAATATTTTATTTTCAGATGCTTTTAATGAACAAGTGTTAGAAGCTCGGCTGCAAGAAATCTGGGACTCCTTGGATGAGGAATGCCAAATTGTCTATGGCAGACAGTATCTTGAAGACCTCTATAGTTCATACAAAGAACTCATTCCACGGGTTCCATCAGATCTTTCTCCAGTGGTGTCTGCTGTCTGTAACAGCCTGTTATCAAAAAACCCCCGGGAACGCTATCCTTGTGGCCAGGGAGCTGATATTCTTACCACTTTATTTGCAATATTACCCATAAGATTAGCTGACAAGGTCTCAAAGTTCATGTCTGTTATTCCAAAGAATTCTCGACCTTTAGCACTTGAACCTTCATCTCATCTCGTGCCCTGAGATAAGGGCAATTTCATCTCTACACCCACAAAACACAGTTTACTCCCCTCTTCCCCCCCCCAAATGTTATACAAACTTCTTTTTGGCATATTTCATTGGAAATTTAAAGAAAACATTAAACTCATTGTTTTTAAATAGTTACCATGTCCCCAACCAAAAAATTCCTTTTTTTTTTCTTTTTCTTTTTTTTTTTTTTTTTAAAGAACTTTAAGACCAGCATAAAATTCTTCATCGTATGCAGTCCAAGGGATGTTTATTATTTGAGATTATTTAAATATTCGTTATGCAAAGGAATTGATTTACTTAGCTTAATTTTCCTTGTTGAAACACTGCTCAAGTCCAATGGTTTAATTAATTTAAAGTTTTCCTGAGTTTGAAACTTTTGTCTTTTCTTTGGCTTTGAGCTTGATTGTCACTTCTGACGGACGTTTTGGTAGAAGATTTTCATTTGTCCCTGTCTGTCGTGTCTTGCCGTAATGCATCATGGGGAGTCATTTATTGCAGCTTTCAGGCACGTGTATTACTGAACTGAGCATCTTTGACAAAATGGATGTCAACATTGCTGGAATTTCAAACCAACCTATCCCCAACCCTCCCCCAAAAAAAGAAAAACAAAAAAAATTCTCTTGACAATCACCATCACAATTCTTCTGAATTTTCCAGAAAAAAAAAAAGTAAAAAAAAATGGGGTGGAGGATAATTAACATCAACAGAGTGGAAGCCAAAGACATGCGATTAATTTAAAAATAATTTTTTTGTGTGTGTGGGGAGCTTCTTTTTTTTTTTTTTTAATGCAAACCACAACCTCTTTCAAATAAATAAATAGACAATTTTGGCCTGTAAAGAATTGCTAAAAGAAACATACATACATACATATAAAGAATCGGTATTGCGTATTGAATGCTGGTGGTAATAAAACAGTGCTCGATTTATAATAACAGCTAAAATTTATACTAACAATAAAGATAGATTTTTTTTCTTCACCGTTTCGTAAAACTCTGAGTTTCATGCACGCAATACAGACTGAAGACTGAGCATTGTAAAATTTAAATATTAATATTTATAACCTGTTGTTAAGATAGTGGGACACTCCATTTATTTATGTGTGGAGATATTACAGTGTAACCCGGATATAATAGAGTTGTCGGGACCGGAGAAGAAGGCTCTTATAATCCGGGTTTCTCTTATATCAGGGTTTGGTCTATTATATATACATTAACACAGACTCTAATTTGGGACCAGAGAAAATCTATCTTATATCCGGGTTTCTCTTATATCCGGGTCTCATATCCAGGTTACACTATATATATATATGTATATACATTGTAACCCAGATATAAGAGAGTTGTCGGGACCGGAGAAGAAGGCTCTTATATCCGGGTTTATCTTATATCCGGGTTTGGTCTATTATATATTCATTAACACAGGCTCTAATTTGGGACCAGAGAAAATCTCTCTTATATCCGGGTTACACTGTATATATATATTTGGTTGATGAAAGAAATCAGAGAGATAAATAAAAAAACCACATCAATAATAGTAATGATAATAAAAATACTAATAATTGTATATAATTAGGGCTTGAGATGAAATAGAAGCACAATGAAGGAGGATGTTAAAAATCGGAATTTTCAGGAAAAATAAAATTAAACTGAACTTTTGCAGGGTGGGGAGGGTATTTTTGTGCATCTGTTACTGATGAAATCTAATAGTTTTGGGCTAGTTGTTCATCACAATTAGGGTTGTTGAGGGTTTGTAGATAGTTTTTTTGTGGAAACTATTCATTGAGTATGCCTTTAAACCTAGACAATTAAGTCTTTTTAAAAAAATGTATTTATTTTTTGTATTTAATCCATGTGATTTTTTGCCATAAATATATGGACTGCTCTGATATCTTAACAGTAAATTATAAATAGTAATATTTAAATTTTACAACAGTCAGTTTTCAATACATGCCTGATGATTGCCTCATGCATAAAACTTTTTATCAAACTGAAGAACAA
>OZ038514.1:20371601-20456601 GCA_964036315.1 Acanthosepion esculentum
CTATCCATTACTCCACCGTACTTACTGGGAAGGCATAGTGGATTAATGGATAGCAGCTCGGATTGAGGAATCGGAGAGCCGAATTCGAATTCCAGTCGAATCTATTACATTCACTTACGTGCTAATACCCTTGGGAAAGGTATGAATCCTCTTCTCCCCACCCCTCCCCCCAGATATGGGTAAATAGCAGGACAGACTGGGTTCTGTAGCCTTGGATGGCAACTGGTCTACCGCAGAAAGAAATGGCAACCTACTGTGGGGGAAAAAAATCTGCCCCATCAGTCATGTATTGAAAGATACATGATTGCCTAAGTGTGTATCACACATGGTGCATAACTGCCTGACTGAACATCAAACTTAAGACATTGTGTGAAAATTTGGAGTAATAGCTTTAAGCAGGTGCAATGTTTTTCAAAATAAGTATATTTCTTCTTATACATGTTTCTTCCTCACATGTATTTCAAAATAAGTATATTTCTTCTTATACATGTTTCTTCCTCACATGTATTTCAAAATAAGTATATTTCTTCTTATACATGTTTCTTCCTCACATGTATTTCAAAATAAGTATATTTCTTCTTATACATGTTTCTTCCTCACATGTATTTCAAAATAAGTAACTGCAGCAAATCAGTGTGCATCTATTTTCCATCAAGTCATGTGGCATGTAGCCACTACACCATTCAAGTAGTTGCTTATAAAAAAAAACGTTCTAATGTAGTGAATTGTATTAATGTCTTATGCATATTTAAATTGATTTAATAATGTTGTTAAAATGTATTATGAATGTTTATTATTTAATATAATAATAGTTGGAATCTAATATGCAAATGTTTGTTTATATATGTGGATTGATATAAGAATGCGTACTGAAAACAAATACTGGATTTTCTAATAAAAATATAAAAACAGCCCTTGCTCAAGAACCCCTTGTCTAATTTTAATGAAATTTGGCACTGCATTTGGCAAGGGTTCAAGGTACAGTATGAACTGGTTGGGGTGTTATGTATTGTTTAAGCTGTATCTCGGGAACGCACGCACACACAAATATGTACACAATTAAAAATTTAGTATTATAGATAGATTTGAAATTTCAGCAGTCTTTAAACTTTTACCCACAATAAAATAATTAGAATTGTAATAAAAACTAAACATGATGAAAGTGAATTTATACATTTTTTTCTTCTTGAGAATTTACAACAAAAATATGAAATACTATTTATTTATTAGATTGTTTACAAGAATAAGTTTATATTTACATTTTAAAAACTAATACAATTAAAACTAATACAATGCAATATCTATTTCTAAAGAAATAAATAGGAAAATTTGTTATTCATAAATTTATAAACATTTACTAAATTATTAAAATATCTGAAGCAACTGTAAAGAAATTTGTATTTACCATTTTATAAAGTTCAATTTGATTGGCAATTAGCCGGTATTTTGCCAACTATTCCACTAAAGAATCGAATAAATAAATGTTTATTATTTTTCTTAAGAACAAAGAAAATATATAAATTCACTTTCATTACTTTTGTCAGGAAGGTAATGTCTTGATATTCTTGGTCTGGAGGAGGCGATTCCAACATGTGGCTGAAAACCATGCCACATGTTGACCCGAGACTTGTGAGTGAAAGTGGGTAGACGGAACCCTTGGGAACCATTGATGGCTGTGCTATCACAAGGTATACAAGTCATTGTGACCGAGGGTTTGAGCATGCTGGCCTTGTTCAGACTGTTGATCGTGCTAGATAACATGCTTCTCTGACTAAGGTCTGCTCAGCATAGTTGCAGTATAAAACCACTGGTGGGCTCTGTGGGTGTTGAACAAACACAAAATACACCTGCAATAGAGATTAGTTTGCTGTCTGAATAGACAGGTATCCTCAAATACGAATAGCCAGCCGTTAATGTAATTACAGAAACACACACACACACATATAGAGAGAGAGTTTGATCCTCACTGGGTGTCCCATACTTTCGGCCTTGTGACACATCTGGGCTACACTTGGAAAATCGCTCTATATATATATATATATATATATATATATATATATATATAAAAAAAACTTCTAGATGCTATAGCAATATACCAATTTGGAGTCTGGCCGACTCCATGAGCAAAGTAAAAACCTTCCTTCTCCAATCCTGAAATTTTGCATTCCCAAGTTTTCATTACTGTAATTATTTTCGGCAACTTTTTTTTCTTCTATGATTTTTTGTGATAAATGTTTTTGTAGGATAACAATTTTTATAACTTGGGAATAACCAAATTAATTGCGAAATCTGGCAAAAATCATCTATGAAATAAAAATAATTGTTTGTACAGAAAGTAAGGACCTACGTACATCAAATTTTCTTTAAATTAAGTGGCGGTGACAGTAGAAGAATTATCATTGAACTTTTAAAAGGTAAACTTAAATATTAGTGCAATACTTAAATGCAGTGATCAATTTTGAGTTCTTCTGTAGTTTATTGTTGTCTATCGCATATGACAGCAGCATGTCTTACAAAAAGAAATCTCTGCCAACAGAGGGACCAGATCGCAATCAAAAGAGCCAAGGCTGCAGCAAGGAAAAGAAAGTTCTGTGCAAATGAAAACCCAAAACAAACTGTTGCCAGGAGAGCTTCCAATGCTGGGAATATGTAAAAACGTAAGGACTCTGAAAGTCCTGAACCAATCAGGTGCCTTCTGCAGTAGCTAGCTTGAATACCGCCAGATAGGGCAGCTTTTAAGCTAATAATATTATATTTTTCCTCTATTCTCTAACATTCAGTAACCCCTTGCGTCTTAATGGCTTCATTGCATTCTTTGGGGTGAAATGATACACAAAAAAGTTCAGTTACATCTTTAATTGTGAATCTGTTCTACAAATCAATGATCCTGCAATCCGAGTTAATATCAAATGCAACGTGAATCCTGGCAACTATAAGGTTGGCGTACATTGCTGTTCACACGTTCCGTAATGTATTGATCAAGTCGTTACAACTGTCAAGTGTGCTTCAACGTGTTTATCTTTACACATCAGACATTTGCAAAGGCTGGGCACATTAGCAAATCCTAAAGAACCTGAATGACAGCGCCTTCTTTAGATTAAATCATTTCAGGTGTAAAATGGTGGAACCACTTTATGAACGAAATGACTTGCTTATTATGTTGCCAGAATAGGAGCAGGGCATTTTTGCTTTTGTTCTTAAAGAGATGGCAATTATTGGTTCTGTACACTTGGCTTGGCTTGATCACATGATGTTCATTGTTAGCCCATAGCAACAGAGTTGAATGTACCTTGCAAGCATTGATTTCTGGAGCTGAATTGACACACACACATATATATATATAGGAACAATTTGGCATTCTCTTCTTTTGTTTTCAAAGGGCTGATGAAGCTGTTAGCCGTAAACGACCTTTTTACACACACACACACACACACATGGGGTCTGAAGGATGCATAATAGTATCCGAATCAAGAGTGAAGATAACCACTTCTCTATGGTTAGAATGAAAGAAAGACAAATTATATGTGAGGAACAGTGCGTTAGGGTCTCTGGGGATAGTGCTGACAGTAAATAAAATTAAATTACATTATCACACCCAACGTCGAGACTCAAGAGACTGTTGACAAACATACACACACACATATTTAAAGACATTTGTATATAGGAATAATTTGGTATTTTCTTCTTTTCGTTTTTAAAATTGTGATGAAGCTGTTAAGCACTTCATAATGCATTGACCAAGTGGTTACAACTGTCAAGTGTGCTTCAATGTGTTTATTCTTAAACATCAGGCATTATGTGAAGGCTGGGAGCATTAGCTGTCAAAGATCTTGAATGACAGTGCCTTCTTTATATTAACTCACTTTCGGTATAAAATGATGGAATCACTTTATGGACAAAATAATTGTCAGAACAGGAGCAGGATATTTTTGCTTTTGTTCTTAAAGAGATGACAATTGCTCTAACGAAATTTTGTCTTTGGTCAGTAAGTGTTATTAGCAAATTGCTTCCGTCTAGAAAGCAAAGGAAATGACTGTTATTCCCTTCAGACTTTGCTTTTGTAACAACATCGATATTTTGAAACTAACTTACCGAGTGTAACAGCAAAATTGTCCATTTGTTAGATTAAGTTTTGAACTGTTGCATCTTAGAAATGATTAAAAATATCTTACTGGAATTCTGCAGTTTTTATAACACTATTGGACTCTACTTTGAGCAATAAGAATATACAATTACACTCCAAGCTTAACAGAAGAATCATGATGAAATCGATCATAAGCGAAAATGACATGGATCAGAAGCTCATGAAATATTGAATATATTAATTATTCCAGGATCATTTTAATACTTGTTCAAGATGATCTTTGCCCTCTCTAACATAACTTTCTGTCCTGGAGTAACAAGGTGTCTCACCTGTTTCACATGCAATTTCATTTTCAAGTCCTTTTTCACTGCTCTTTGGACTGTCATAGCTGAAACCACTCTCTCACATTCCAAACATCTTGTAGATTGAGTTGGATCTTTTCTAATTGATCTCTTTATCTCTAAGTGGAAATGATGATCCCTCTTCATGTTGTGACCTCCTTACCCAGTTTTCCTCTCTACTGTTCCCTCTTTTTTTAAACTTATTCACTGTTCTCTTGATGGTTGTTGAATGGACTTTGAAGATGGAAGCCAGAGTATGAATGTTGGTACCATTACTGAAGACCTACCTGAATGATCTTTTTCCTCAGTGTGTCTGACACAAAACGATTTTAACATGTTCTCTTTCTAGCTGAATAACTTAAAGGGTTTTTCAGCGATTCTTACGTTTAGTCATCTTGACACCATTTGTTGTATTATCAGAAAACCTGGAAAATAGAAACTCAATTAGTTTAGTGGTTTTTAGATATTAAACATTTTTTGGGATAAACAGTTTTCTCATGCTGTTACACGATTTGGACAATATTGCTGTTAAACCGAGTATTTACCATTACATCCCACACGCATTCATTGCTGAAGCAGAACTTTCTAGAACTTTCAACTATTCATTCCTTCACTGCACTTTGCCTGTAAGACCTGTACATCCGTTCCAGCAGTTTTTAGCTGAATGTTTTATACTCTATTAATCTATAAGACTTGTACATCTATAGTGGCATGGGGCTTAGAGGTTAAAAATAAACAGTTGATTTACCTACATCAAGAAGATTAAGGGTGGTAATAAAAAGAAATCACATGGGTAATTTTAACAAACCAAGAGAAGGAATTTATTTACAAACTTACACGCTTCCCAATTTCAGGTATTTACCTTCAGTAACTCAACTCTCCAAGTTTTTTGTTCACCTCTGCTGTGAGCAGGTATCGAACTCACAACCCTTTTGGAGAAGTGACTGGATTACTTCAATCAACGCTTTTATCCACTGAGCCATGTGTCCTTGGGGGCAATCTACAACCGTTGAAAGAAAATAAAGGGTTCAATTTGAAATTCCAAATTATATCATCTGAAGAAGGCCGCAGCATACAACAACCGAAATGTCATGAATATGTCGGGGTATTGAATGGCCTCAAGTCAACCTGTACATTTTTTTTTTTACTTTACAAATGTGTAAGCAAACAAGAGAAACAACACAAAAACTATTTCTATAACAACAAATAATCTTCATTTTAGTGCATTACGTGCAAGACAAGTGTGAGTTTTATCTAGTAAGAGCTGAAATAATACAGCAGTTGTTATTCACATTTAACTGTTATTTGAATTAGTTCAGACTTTAAGGAAGATATATTTTTTATCTGGACTCACAGAAAAGATTTCGGTTCATGAAATAGTAAGTTTCAATGAAAAGAATGTTCTTTGATAAGAAAGTGTAGGCTGAAATTCGGTATAAGATGAGTTAAGAGATGTTCACTGTTCGTACGTACGTGTGTGTATCTTAGCGTCTTCCATTAAGGAACGGACGCAGGCTCTTCACTGACTACTGAGAACCGAGGAAAAAGAAAGAGTTGAAGATGTGTCCTTGTATTTATAATGCTGTATGTCACGTGATAGGCTCGAAACACATATATATATTTTTGGCGGTAAATTAATTTTAACCGTGCGGACGTAGTGGAAAAAAAGATATTAGAATTAATTGACCAATTAGGGTCTCTGATTTTTTTTTTCGTCGATCACAGTACTTTTACGTAGGAAATGTATTGGAATCTTTTTTAACCAATGGAATTAGATCATAAATAAATTATTAAATTGAAGGAGGACACTAAAAAAATGATAATAAAGATGAGGACAACAGTCTGAACAATGTAAATAGTGTAAATAGTTACAATGCCTCAGAAATCTACACCAATAATGATGTTCTTTGTTACCACATAGCAACAAAGTTGGGGGCGCAATCCAACCATTGATTTCTGGGGCCGAATTGACAGTCTTATAAATAGGGGTACAACTTCATTTTCTTCCAGAAATGGCCCATTTCATCGCAGTTATCGACGTGTTCGTCATGATAACCTTTTCGTTTGGTTTTATATTATATTTTTACCCAAAGCAAGGCTTGAAGCCACTGAAAAAACAATGGGTTACTGGGAGTGAAAGAAAATGAAGAAGATTTCAGACGGAACCGGAAATGTAAAAGCATGCCTACTAAGTTGTCTCGGCCTGTATGAATCTTAGATATCTAAAAGTACAGAAGGAGTGCAAAAAATAGTTGAGACAGGCTACGGAATAATATATATATATATATATATATATATATATATATTATAAATTAATTGATTTAAAATATGGTTTTTTTCGCTACACAGTGATAACCATGTTTCAGAAATGGAAGCTAAAGCCCTTGAATTTAATTTTGTTATTAAACCAATATAGCGCCACTCGCTCACATATTCCGTGGTGGAACTCCACTGAAGTTTACTGTAACCATAGGACTGTGCCCCCCGGAGCTACGACTACTATTGTAGTGCGCATCCACTACCGAGCGATTGAGTCTGATTTGCTATCTTTTCGTCACCGAGGCACGTTGGAAAAGTAGGTATGGTGATTTGCTGTCAGGGTTTCAATTCTCGGTAGTGGATGCGCACTGCTGATGAGTCCCAAATATAGGACGAAACGGCCGTCCAGTGCTTTCTGCATTCTGTTGAGGTTTCAGACTCGATGAATTACTTAATTATAATTATCTCAAATCCTCCTTACAATTTCTATCATATATATATATATATATATATATATATATATATATATATATATATATTGCCATATATATCTGAAAAGACAAAACAAAATCCGAATATGCAAGTTTACTGTTTTAATGTTGTTTTACTGTGAAACGGTAAACTTGCATATTCGGATTTTGTTTTGTCTTTTCCATATTTTTCATCATACCGCCGGATCTACATCCACATATTTGCTTCCATATCTATATATATTGTCATCCATATATATATATATATATATATATATATATTGTCATTCATATATATATATATATATTATCATTCATATATATATATATATATATATTATCATTCATATATATATATATATTGTCATTCATATATATATATATATATATTGTCATTCATATATATATATATTATCATTCATATATATATATATATATTTCCATCCATATATATATATATTGTTATATATATATATATATATTGTTATATATATATTGTTATATATATATATATTGTTATATATATATATATATATATATATTGTTATATATATATTGTTATATATATATATATATTGTTATATATATATATATATAGTTATATATATATATATATTGTTATATATTGTTATATATATATATATACATATATTGTCATCCATATATATATATATATATTGCCATCCATATATATATATTGTTATATATATATATATATTGTTATATATATATATTGTCATCCATATATATATATATTGTCATCCATATATATATATATATTGTTATATATATATATATATATATATATATATATATATATATATATATATATATATATATTGTTATATATGATGAAAATGTGGGAAAGACAAAGCAAAATCCCAATGTGAGTTTACTGTTTTTTATTTTTTTTTGTTTTTCTGTCGACGTCAGACATTTCGGTCAAATAGACCTTCTTCAGGACATGGTTAATGGAGACATATTTATATTAAATTTAAGTTTAATGAAGAGACGATATATACAGGACTAGTCAGAAACAGAAAAACTGAAATTCTAAAGTCAGAGTATTCTTTCTTGGATTCGGATACGCTGGCGCCCCGTGGGCAACGCTGCGAAAACCTGCTCCCAGGGAAGAGATTTTATCCTAAGTGGAAAGGGGGGGACCTATTTAAATCTATAGCTTATCGGTACGTTTGTCAAGCATTAATCTTGCTAGGAATGTTGATATATTAAAGAAACCCTGTCTGGTGTTTATTGTACGTGAGGTGGATATCATGCCAGCCTCGTAAATCTGCCTAAGGTTTTTATTGTGGGTATTTTTTAAAGTCGAAATCAAAATTGGGATCAGATTTGGCTCTGTGTACAAACAAAGCACTACTTAAATTACCGAGGCGAATATCTCGTTTATGTTCGGAAATGCGAGATTTTAAGGACCTCCCTGTCTCGCCTACATAACTCAAGTTGCAGTCTCTGCACGGTACCTGATAGACGCAAGCATAGGATGTAATATGCTGTCTGCTGGTATTATTTAATATACTGCGGATAGTTTTAGTGGGTAATGTAGTAGTTTTAATTTTTAGCGCGGTTAGATTGTTGGAGATGTGTTCGGTCAGAGGGTTATTCGGTAGAAAGATGCGGCCAATAGGATTATCAGGGGCAGCTGAAAGTGTGCCTCTCCCTACCGTAGATGTAGTAGTAGTAGTCGGGGTGTCATTTTGCACTGATGAACGAACTTTGTGAATTTTCAAGGCTTTATGCTTAGCGTCGAGTATTAATTGTCTCGGATACGAAAGGCTAGAGAAGGTATCCTCGATATAACTAAATTCGTCATCTAAATATTTTGCTGAGCAGATTCGAAGAGCTCTCAAGTAAAATCCAATAATAACACCTCTCTTAGTCCTAGTATCATTGTGAGAGTAAAAGTGTAAATAGTCGTTTTTGCATGTGGGTTTACGATATACTTTGAATTCTAATTTGTTATTATTTCTAGTAAGTAGTATGTCTAGAAAAAGTAGAGAATTATTCGATTCAGGTTCGTGGGTAAATTTTATAGTAGGTTCTACTCTATTTAATCTATCAGTAATCTTATTTAAATCATGTTTCTGTGGGTAAATGAATAAAATGTCATCGATGTAACGGAAGTAATGTGTATCATCAGGGATTATATATTTGAAAGGTCCAGATTCAAGAAATTCTAGAAAGATGCATGCTAGGAATCCAGAGAGAGGACTACCCATTGGTAAGCCGAATTTTTGTTTGTAATAGATATCGTTATACTGGAAGTAACAATGAGATGTGCATAGGGTGCATAATTTGATGCATATTGAGATGGGGATAGGTAGCTTAAAATCAGTTTTCTTAAGGTGGTTCTCTAACCGTTTAATGCATTTATCCACAGGTACATTAGTGAATAGGGATTTAACGTCTAAGCTGGCTAGGGATTTGTTTCTTATGTCAATATTGCTTAACTTATTGAGAAAAGCGCCTGAATTCTTTACATGCGCGTCACTTATGGTGCCCAGTGACAGAGACACTTATGAACAGATCTCTCCTCTACAGGTTTCTAAAAATCTTAAAGAATTTAATAAGTCCTATAAGAGTCTGATTCGTAATGAAGATAAGATTTGGCTTTCCCTTATTAATTACCACCCCATCATCCCTAAAATCTATGGGCTCCCCAAAACCCATAAACCTGACATTCCTCTAAGGCCCATTATTTCGGGCATAGGCTCAGCCACTCATAACATTGCAAGGTTTCTAACTAAATTTCTCACCTGGTTAACCATTTCCTACCCTCACCCGTAGATGTGCAGTTAAAATGCACTGAAACCAAGTTGCATCTTTGTTGTGAGTAAAATGGTTTTGTCTATATGATAAAATTATAATAAATAAATAATTATCGCTCTACTACCTGTATCGAGCTCTTTTTTGAATGAATGCTGCGAACGTTAGAATTTATTTATTACTTTCGTTCTCATCGCATCGGGTATATATATATATATATATATATATATATATTCTCATCAATATATATAAATATATAAATGCTGTATTTCCCAACTCCCATCGATAGTGAAAATAATCGATTTTCTCATGCTTCTACGGCAGTTTTCATGTAGTTTGCGGCCATTTTATACTGCCCAGATTGAGAGCCTGTAGCTGGCTTCCACGAATAGGCAGGAAGATTCTATTGGCCAGCTTGAGAGCCAACAGCTGACTGACACGAATGTTAACTAGCATGCAAAAAAATCGATAGCTGCATTCGTCACAAGTGGGAAAAATTTACATCTGCATGGCACTTTACTCCAATTGGCTCATTCGCTTGCTTAAACTCAACATTGATTCTGATTCCGCAGAACTGTGTTGGGTGTGAAAAAGTATTTGTTGTTAACATTCTTTTTTCATTTGGTTTTTCCAGTTACGAGTCCTTTTTTAAAGCTGATCGTTTTGTGTTCATTTTGTTTAGTTCTTTTTTTGTAACAGATTTAATGTTTAGTATAGAGCTTAGAAAAAATTCTCAGTGTGAGATAGGCAAGAAGTAAGGCACGTAGCAACATCAGCACGGCAAAGGGCACTCCTTTAAAGGCAAGGAAGGGCAAAAATATTTGAAGTCAAGTGATAGCGATTGCTGTATGAGTCGTACGATTTTTGAATCAAGCACGGGCAATGCCGGACCATGCTGCTAGTATATTATATATGCGCGGTACTTATTGGAAAGCGCTCAATATCAGTGATAGAGCTAACATATGTAGTTGGATTGATTGTCCCTGGATGACTAAATATATATATATATATATATATATATATATATATATATATATATATATATATATATATATACACTTACAAAAGAAGTGCGATTGTCGCTGTGTCACAGTCTTTCAACTTTACTCCTAGAGTTCGTAGCCCAACATATCACACCATTTTGGAATCAGGCCGACTCCGTGAGCAAATTAAAAACCTTCCAAGTCGAAGTTTTTATGACTGCGATTTTTTTGCGAGAATTTTTTTGTACGATAACAATTTTTTATAACTTGGAAATAAATTTGGGAATAATCGAAATTAATTGAGAAATCCAGCCAAAGTCATCCATGAAATAAAAATGTTTGTACGGAAAGTAAGGACCTACGTACATCTAAATGTCTTTAAATTAAGTGGCGAAAGAAGAAATATCGTCGAACTTTTAAAATGTAAGCTTAAATATTATTTAAGCGATCAAATTTGAGTTCTTCTGTAACTTATTATGGCCTACGCATCTACTCTCTACCAATCAAGTATATATATATATATATATATATATATATATATATATATATATATATATGACGTCACACATTATGAAATGGACAAAGTCCGACAATTATATTTTAAGACATTTCTTATATTATATGTTCTTTTATTTTATAGATACAAATATTTAAGTAAATGCTCTGTTTATAATAAACAGTATTAACAACATTTACTGGCCTGAATGTCCGAGAAATTTTCATAGAAAATATGCGTCCTCCGACAGGAATCGAACCTGTATCCTATACGGAACCGTCATATAGTCTGACGTGACTTAACTGTTTCGGCCACAGAAGAACGTTCGGTTAGCAAAGTCGATTTTACTGTTTTCTCCATGATTTTCTCTCATACATTCATATCTGCTCAATGCGTATCCAAATGTGAACAAATGACGTCACACATTATGAACTGGACAAAGTCCAACAATTATTTTTTAAGACATATATATCTAAATTTATATTTCTGTGTAAGGGTGTGTATGTTAAAGGCCTGTTGTTATTTTACAATCATCTTTACAAATTTGTGCGTGCATAAATAATCATAATTATTTTTCTCTGTTAAGTCCCTAATCTGAAAAAGGGTGTTACTTTGTACCCCTCTTCATCCCATATATATATATATATATATATATATATATATATATATATATATATATATATATATATATATATATATTCATCCACAGACAGACGGTTCCACTGTATCACAGCTCATGAGTATGGCTACATACCCGATTTGGTATCAGTCGGTGATATATATATATATATATATATATATATATATATATATATATATATATATATATAAAAATATATATATATATATATATAAAAATATATATATATATATATAAAAATATATATATATATATATATAAATATATATATATATATATATATATATATAAATATATATATATATATAAAAATATATATATATATATATATAAATATATATATATATAAATATATATATATATATATAAATATATATATATATAAATATATATAAATATATATATATATAAATATATATATATATATATAAATATATATATATATAAATATATATATATATATATATAAATATATATATATATATATATAAATATATATATATATATATATATATATATATATATATATATATATATATATATATATATATATATATATATATATATATTTGAATGTTTATCTTTGTGTATGATGAGGGCTTCTTGTTATTTTATAATCCTCTATACGAATTTGCGCATGTATAATTAATTTCTGAACGTTCCCGCTCTGCTTAATCGCATGTTATGCAAAAATAGCCAGCCATTGTTTTTATTTATCTTCCAGGCTTCTCATTTGAATCCATCTTTGTTTATTTACCTCCAGAACAAAGGAATTTAGACCGCCTTTCTCTCTACCACCGACCAATCAAATCTATAGCCCGAATAAATTGTCACGGTGAAACTGGAGGACTCATTATCGACCACTGATCAGCCGAATGCTACGCATTAGTGGTTGGGCATTCCACGATGAATTCCAGGAAAATTAATTCTGAACATCAGTCAAGCACATCCTTTGCGTTCTCGTCAGATCGCTCTCTGTCAAGGTTGTAAATAGGGGTATAAGCTATATGTTTTGAAATGTAACATCATAATCGGAGGAATGCTTTACGAAAGTGCTCTCTCATTTATTTCTGCCAGCTGCGGTGGCCCACCAATAAAAATTGATTGATTTGTCTGTTTAACGGCATATCGACTCCTTATGGGTCATTTGATACCGACTTTTAACTTTCTTAGGAGATTTGATTGATTCATTTGTTTTATGGCATATCGACTCCTTATGGGTCATTTGATACCGACATTTAACTTTCTTGGGAGATTTGATTGATTCATTTGTTTTATGGCATATCGACTCCTTATGGGTCATTTGATACCGACATTTAACTTTCTTGGGAGATTTGATTGATTCATTTGTTTTATGGCATATCGACGCCTTATGGGTCATTTGATACCGACATTTAACTTTCTTAGGAGATTTGATTGATTCATTTGTTTTATGGCATATCGACTCCTTATGGGTCATTTGATACCGACATTTAACTTTCTTGGGAGATTTGATTGATTCATTTGTTTTATGGCATATCGACTCCTTATGGGTCATTTGATACCGACATTTAACTTTCTTGGGAGATTTGATTGATTCATTTGTTTTATGGCATATCGACTCCTTATGGGTCATTTGATACCGACATTTAACTTTCTTAGGAGATTTGATTGATTCATTTGTTTTATGGCATATCGACTCCTTATGGGTCATTTGATACCGACATTTAACTTTCTTGGGAGATTTGATTGATTCATTTGTTTTATGGCATATCGACTCCTTATGGGTCATTTGATACCGACATTTAACTTTCTTGGGAGATTTGATTGATTCATTTGTTTTATGGCATATCGACTCCTTATGGGTCATTTGATACCGACATTTAACTTTCTTAGGAGATTTGATTGATTCATTTGTTTTATGGCATATCGACTCCTTATGGGTCATTTGATACCGACATTTAACTTTCTTGGGAGATTTGATTGATTCATTTGTTTTATGGCATATCGACTCCTTATGGGTCATTTGATACCGACATTTAACTTTCTTAGGAGATTTGATTGATTCATTTGTTTTATGGCATATCGACTCCTTATGGGTCATTTGATACCGACATTTAACTTTCTTGGGAGATTTGATTGATTCATTTGTTTTATGGCATATCGACTCCTTATGGGTCATTTGATACCGACATTTAACTTTCTTAGGAGATTTGATTGATTCATTTGTTTTATGGCATATCGACTCCTTATGGGTCATTTGATACCGACATTTAACTTTCTTAGGAGATTTGATTGATTCATTTGTTTTATGGCATATCGACTCCTTATGGGTCATTTGATACCGACATTTAACTTTCTTGGGAGATTTGATTGATTCATTTGTTTTATGGCATATCGACTCCTTATGGGTCATTTGATACCGACATTTAACTTTCTTGGGAGATTTGATTGATTCATTTGTTTTATGGCATATCGACTCCTTATGGGTCATTTGATACCGACATTTAACTTTCTTGGGAGATTTGATTGATTCATTTGTTTTATGGCATATCGACTCCTTATGGGTCATTTGATACCGACATTTAACTTTCTTAGGAGATTTGATTGATTCATTTGTTTTATGGCATATCGACTCCTTATGGGTCATTTGATACCGACATTTAACTTTCTTAGGAGATTTGATTGATTCATTTGTTTTATGGCATATCGACTCCTTATGGGTCATTTGATACCGACATTTAACTTTCTTGGGAGATTTGATTGATTCATTTGTTTTATGGCATATCGACTCCTTATGGGTCATTTGATACCGACATTTAACTTTCTTGGGAGATTTGATTGATTCATTTGTTTTATGGCATATCGACTCCTTATGGGTCATTTGATACCGACATTTAACTTTCTTAGGAGATTTGATTGATTCATTTGTTTTATGGCATATCGACTCCTTATGGGTCATTTGATACCGACATTTAACTTTCTTGGGAGATTTGATTGATTCATTTGTTTTATGGCATATCGACTCCTTATGGGTCATTTGATACCGACATTTAACTTTCTTAGGAGATTTGATTGATTCATTTGTTTTATGGCATATCGACTCCTTATGGGTCATTTGATACCGACATTTAACTTTCTTGGGAGATTTGATTGATTCATTTGTTTTATGGCATATCGACTCCTTATGGGTCATTTGATACCGACATTTAACTTTCTTGGGAGATTTGATTGATTCATTTGTTTTATGGCATATCGACTCCTTATGGGTCATTTGATACCGACATTTAACTTTCTTAGGAGATTTGATTGATTCATTTGTTTTATGGCATATCGACTCCTTATGGGTCATTTGATACCGACATTTAACTTTCTTGGGAGATTTGATTGATTCATTTGTTTTATGGCATATCGACTCCTTATGGGTCATTTGATACCGACATTTAACTTTCTTGGGAGATTTGATTGATTCATTTGTTTTATGGCATATCGACTCCTTATGGGTCATTTGATACCGACATTTAACTTTCTTAGGAGATTTGATTGATTCATTTGTTTTATGGCATATCGACTCCTTATGGGTCATTTGATACCGACATTTAACTTTCTTAGGAGATTTGATAGATTCATTTGTTTTATGGCATATCGACTCCTTATGGGTCATTTGATACCGACATTTAACTTTCTTGGGAGATTTGATAGATTCATTTGTTTTATGGCATATCGACTCCCTATGGGTCATTTGATACCGACATTTAACTTTCTTAGGAGATTTGATTGATTCATTTGTTTTATGGCATATCGACTCCTTATGGGTCATTTGATACCGACATTTAACTTTCTTGGGAGATTTGATTGATTCATTTGTTTTATGGCATATCGACTCCTTATGGGTCATTTGATACCGACATTTAACTTTCTTGGGAGATTTGATTGATTCATTTGTTTTATGGCATATCGACTCCTTATGGGTCATTTGATACCGACATTTAACTTTCTTGGGAGATTTGATTGATTCATTTGTTTTATGGCATATCGACTCCTTATGGGTCATTTGATACCGACATTTAACTTTCTTAGGAGATTTGATTGATTCATTTGTTTTATGGCATATCGACTCCTTATGGGTCATTTGATACCGACATTTAACTTTCTTGGGAGATTTGATTGATTCATTTGTTTTATGGCATATCGACTCCTTATGGGTCATTTGATACCGACATTTAACTTTCTTGGGAGATTTGATTGATTCATTTGTTTTATGGCATATCGACTCCTTATGGGTCATTTGATACCGACATTTAACTTTCTTGGGAGATTTGATTGATTCATTTGTTTTATGGCATATCGACTCCTTATGGGTCATTTGATACCGACATTTAACTTTCTTAGGAGATTTGATTGATTCATTTGTTTTATGGCATATCGACTCCTTATGGGTCATTTGATACCGACATTTAACTTTCTTAGGAGATTTGATAGATTCATTTGTTTTATGGCATATCGACTCCTTATGGGTCATTTGATACCGACATTTAACTTTCTTGGGAGATTTGATAGATTCATTTGTTTTATGGCATATCGACTCCTTATGGGTCATTTGATACCGACATTTAACTTTCTTGGGAGATTTGATAGATTCATTTGTTTTATGGCATATCGACTCCTTATGGGTCATTTGATACCGACATTTAACTTTCTTGGGAGATTTGATAGATTCATTTGTTTTATGGCATATCGACTCCTTATGGGTCATTTGATACCGACATTTAACTTTCTTAGGAGATTTGATAGATTCATTTGTTTTATGGCATATCGACTCCTTATGGGTCATTTGATACCGACATTTAACTTTCTTGGGAGATTTGATAGATTCATTTGTTTTATGGCATATCGACTCCTTATGGGTCATTTGATACCGACATTTAACTTTCTTAGGAGATTTGATTGATTCATTTGTTTTATGGCATATCGACTCCTTATGGGTCATTTGATACCGACATTTAACTTTCTTGGGAGATTTGATAGATTCATTTGTTTTATGGCATATCGACTCCTTATGGGTCATTTGATACCGACATTTAACTTTCTTGGGAGATTTGATTGATTCATTTGTTTTATGGCATATCGACTCCTTATGGGTCATTTGATACCGACATTTAACTTTCTTGGGAGATTTGATTGATTCATTTGTTTTATGGCATATCGACTCCTTATGGGTCATTTGATACCGACATTTAACTTTCTTAGGAGATTTGATTGATTCATTTGTTTTATGGCATATCGACTCCTTATGGGTCATTTGATACCGACATTTAACTTTCTTGGGAGATTTGATTGATTCATTTGTTTTATGGCATATCGACTCCTTATGGGTCATTTGATACCGACATTTAACTTTCTTGGGAGATTTGATTGATTCATTTGTTTTATGGCATATCGACTCCTTATGGGTCATTTGATACCGACATTTAACTTTCTTAGGAGATTTGATTGATTCATTTGTTTTATGGCATATCGACTCCTTATGGGTCATTTGATACCGACATTTAACTTTCTTGGGAGATTTGATTGATTCATTTGTTTTATGGCATATCGACTCCTTATGGGTCATTTGATACCGACATTTAACTTTCTTGGGAGATTTGATTGATTCATTTGTTTTATGGCATATCGACTCCTTATGGGTCATTTGATACCGACATTTAACTTTCTTAGGAGATTTGATTGATTCATTTGTTTTATGGCATATCGACTCCTTATGGGTCATTTGATACCGACATTTAACTTTCTTAGGAGATTTGATAGATTCATTTGTTTTATGGCATATCGACTCCTTATGGGTCATTTGATACCGACATTTAACTTTCTTGGGAGATTTGATTGATTCATTTGTTTTATGGCATATCGACTCCTTATGGGTCATTTGATACCGACTTTTAACTTTCTTAGGAGCTTTGATTGATTCATTTGTTTTATGGCATATCGACTCCTTATGGGTCATTTGATACCGACTTTTAACTTTCTTAGGAGATTTGATTGATTCATTTGTTTTATGGCATATCGACTCCTTATGGGTCATTTGATACCGACATTTAACTTTCTTAGGAGATTTGATTGATTCATTTGTTTTATGGCATATCGACTCCTTATGGGTCATTTGATACCGACATTTAACTTTCTTAGGAGATTTGATTGATTCATTTGTTTTATGGCATATCGACTCCTTATGGGTCATTTGATACCGACATTTAACTTTCTTAGGAGATTTGATTGATTCATTTGTTTTATGGCATATCGACTCCTTATGGGTCATTTGATACCGACATTTAACTTTCTTAGGAGATTTGATTGATTCATTTGTTTTATGGCATATCGACTCCTTATGGGTCATTTGATACCGACATTTAACTTTCTTAGGAGATTTGATTGATTCATTTGTTTTATGGCATATCGACTCCTTATGGGTCATTTGATACCGACATTTAACTTTCTTAGGAGATTTGATTGATTCATTTGTTTTATGGCATATCGACTCCTTATGGGTCATTTGATACCGACATTTAACTTTCTTAGGAGATTTGATTGATTCATTTGTTTTATGGCATATCGACTCCTTATGGGTCATTTGATACCGACATTTAACTTTCTTAGGAGATTTGATTGATTCATTTGTTTTATGGCATATCGACTCCTTATAGGTCATTTGATACCGACATTTAACTTTCATGGGAGATTTGATTGATTCATTTGTTTTATGGCATATCGACTCCTTATGGGTCATTTGATACCGACATTTAACTTTCTTGGGAGATTTGATTGATTCATTTGTTTTATGGCATATCGACTCCTTATGGGTCATTTGATACCGACATTTAACTTTCTTGGGAGATTTGATTGATTCATTTGTTTTATGGCATATCGACTCCTTATGGGTCATTTGATACCGACATTTAACTTTCTTAGGAGATTTGATTGATTCATTTGTTTTATGGCATATCGACTCCTTATGGGTCATTTGATACCGACATTTAACTTTCTTAGGAGATTTGATTGATTCATTTGTTTTATGGCATATCGACTCCTTATGGGTCATTTGATACCGACATTTAACTTTCTTAGGATATTTGATTGATTCATTTGTTTTATGGCATATCGACTCCTTATGGGTCATTTGATACCGACATTTAACTTTCTTAGGAGATTTGATTGATTCATTTGTTTTATGGCATATCGACTCCTTATGGGTCATTTGATACCGACATTTAACTTTCTTGGGAGATTTGATTGATTCATTTGTTTTATGGCATATCGACTCCTTATGGGTCATTTGATACCGACATTTAACTTTCTTGGGAGATTTGATTGATTCATTTGTTTTATGGCATATCGACTCCTTATGGGTCATTTGATACCGACATTTAACTTTCTTGGGAGATTTGATTGATTCATTTGTTTTATGGCATATCGACTCCTTATGGGTCATTTGATACCGACATTTAACTTTCTTGGGAGATTTGATTGATTCATTTGTTTTATGGCATATCGACTCCTTATGGGTCATCTGATACCGACATTTAACTTTCTTGGGAGATTTGATTGATTCATTTGTTTTATGGCATATCGACTCCTTATGGGTCATCTGATACCGACATTTAACTTTCTTGGGAGATTTGATTGATTCATTTGTTTTATGGCATATCGACTCCTTATGGGTCATTTGATACCGACTTTTAACTTTCTTAGGAGATTTGATTGATTCATTTGTTTTATGGCATATCGACTCCTTATGGGTCATTTGATACCGACATTTAACTTTCTTGGGAGATTTGATTGATTCATTTGTTTTATGGCATATCGACTCCTTATGGGTCATTTGATACCGACTTTTAACTTTCTTAGGAGATTTGATTGATTCATTTGTTTTATGGCATATCGACTCCTTATGGGTCATTTGATACCGACATTTAACTTTCTTAGGAGTTTTGATTGATTCATTTGTTTTATGGCATATCGACTCCTTATGGGTCATTTGATACCGACATTTAACTTTCTTAGGAGATTTGATTGATTCATTTGTTTTATGGCATATCGACTCCTTATGGGTCATTTGATACCGACATTTAACTTTCTTAGGAGATTTGATTGATTCATTTGTTTTATGGCATATCGACTCCTTATGGGTCATTTGATACCGACTTTTAACTTTCTTGGGAGATTTGATTGATTCATTTGTTTTATGGCATATCGACTCCTTATGGGTCATTTGATACCGACTTTTAACTTTCTTAGGAGATTTGATTGATTCATTTGTTTTATGGCATATCGACTCCTTATGGGTCATTTGATACCGACATTTAACTTTCTTAGGAGATTTGATTGATTCATTTGTTTTATGGCATATCGACTCCTTATGGGTCATTTGATACCGACATTTAACTTTCTTGGGAGATTTGATTGATTCATTTGTTTTATGGCATATCGACTCCTTATGGGTCATTTGATACCGACATTTAACTTTCTTGGGAGATTTGATTGATTCATTTGTTTTATGGCATATCGACTCCTTATGGGTCATTTGATACCGACATTTAACTTTCTTGGGAGATTTGATTGATTCATTTGTTTTATGGCATATCGACTCCTTATGGGTCATCTGATACCGACATTTAACTTTCTTGGGAGATTTGATTGATTCATTTGTTTTATGGCATATCGACTCCTTATGGGTCATCTGATACCGACATTTAACTTTCTTGGGAGATTTGATTGATTCATTTGTTTTATGGCATATCGACTCCTTATGGGTCATTTGATACCGACTTTTAACTTTCTTAGGAGATTTGATTGATTCATTTGTTTTATGGCATATCGACTCCTTATGGGTCATTTGATACCGACATTTAACTTTCTTGGGAGATTTGATTGATTCATTTGTTTTATGGCATATCGACTCCTTATGGGTCATTTGATACCGACTTTTAACTTTCTTTGGAGATTTGATTGATTCATTTGTTTTATGGCATATCGACTCCTTATGGGTCATTTGATACCGACATTTAACTTTCTTAGGAGTTTTGATTGATTCATTTGTTTTATGGCATATCGACTCCTTATGGGTCATTTGATACCGACATTTAACTTTCTTAGGAGATTTGATTGATTCATTTGTTTTATGGCATATCGACTCCTTATGGGTCATTTGATACCGACATTTAACTTTCTTAGGAGATTTGATTGATTCATTTGTTTTATGGCATATCGACTCCTTATGGGTCATTTGATACCGACTTTTAACTTTCTTGGGAGATTTGATTGATTCATTTGTTTTATGGCATATCGACTCCTTATGGGTCATTTGATACCGACTTTTAACTTTCTTAGGAGATTTGATTGATTCATTTGTTTTATGGCATATCGACTCCTTATGGGTCATTTGATACCGACATTTAACTTTCTTAGGAGATTTGATTGATTCATTTGTTTTATGGCATATCGACTCCTTATGGGTCATTTGATACCGATATTTAACTTTCTTGGGAGATTTGATTGATTCATTTGTTTTATGGCATATCGACTCCTTATGGGTCATTTGATACCGACATTTAACTTTCTTGGGAGATTTGATTGATTCATTTGTTTTATGGCATATCGACTCCTTATGGGTCATTTGATACCGACTTTTAACTTTCTTAGGAGATTTGATTGATTCATTTGTTTTATGGCATATCGACTCCTTATGGGTCATTTGATACCGACATTTAACTTTCTTAGGAGATTTGATTGATTCATTTGTTTTATGGCATATCGACTCCTTATGGGTCATTTGATACCGACATTTAACTTTCTTGGGAGATTTGATTGATTCATTTGTTTTATGGCATATCGACTCCTTATGGGTCATTTGATACCGACATTTAACTTTCTTGGGAGATTTGATTGATTCATTTGTTTTATGGCATATCGACTCCTTATGGGTCATTTGATACCGACATTTAACTTTCTTGGGAGATTTGATTGATTCATTTGTTTTATGGCATATCGACTCCTTATGGGTCATTTGATACCGACTTTTAACTTTCTTAGGAGATTTGATTGATTCATTTGTTTTATGGCATATCGACTCCTTATGGGTCATTTGATACCGACATTTAACTTTCTTAGGAGATTTGATTGATTCATTTGTTTTATGGCATATCGACTCCTTATGGGTCATTTGATACCGACATTTAACTTTCTTAGGAGATTTGATTGATTCATTTGTTTTATGGCATATCGACTCCTTATGGGTCATTTGATACCGACATTTAACTTTCTTAGGAGATTTGATTGATTCATTTGTTTTATGGCATATCGACTCCTTATGGGTCATTTGATACCGACATTTAACTTTCTTAGGAGATTTGATTGATTCATTTGTTTTATGGCATATCGACTCCTTATGGGTCATTTGATACCGACATTTAACTTTCTTAGGAGATTTGATTGATTCATTTGTTTTATGGCATATCGACTCCTTATGGGTCATTTGATACCGACATTTAACTTTCTTAGGAGATTTGATTGATTCATTTGTTTTATGGCATATCGACTCCTTATGGGTCATTTGATACCGACATTTAACTTTCTTAGGAGATTTGATTGATTCATTTGTTTTATGGCATATCGACTCCTTATGGGTCATTTGATACCGACATTTAACTTTCTTAGGAGATTTGATTGATTCATTTGTTTTATGGCATATCGACTCCTTATGGGTCATTTGATACCGACATTTAACTTTCTTAGGAGATTTGATTGATTCATTTGTTTTATGGCATATCGACTCCTTATGGGTCATTTGATACCGACATTTAACTTTCTTAGGAGATTTGATTGATTCATTTGTTTTATGGCATATCGACTCCTTATGGGTCATTTGATACCGACATTTAACTTTCTTAGGAGATTTGATTGATTCATTTGTTTTATGGCATATCGACTCCTTATGGGTCATTTGATACCGACATTTAACTTTCTTAGGAGATTTGATTGATTCATTTGTTTTATGGCATATCGACTCCTTATGGGTCATTTGATACCGACATTTAACTTTCTTAGGAGATTTGATTGATTCATTTGTTTTATGGCATATCGACTCCTTATGGGTCATTTGATACCGACATTTAACTTTCTTAGGAGATTTGATTGATTCATTTGTTTTATGGCATATCGACTCCTTATGGGTCATTTGATACCGACATTTAACTTTCTTGGGAGATTTGATTGATTCATTTGTTTTATGGCATATCGACTCCTTATGGGTCATTTGATACCGACATTTAACTTTCTTGGGAGATTTGATTGATTCATTTGTTTTATGGCATATCGACTCCTTATGGGTCATTTGATACCGACATTTAACTTTCTTGGGAGATTTGATTGATTCATTTGTTTTATGGCATATCGACTCCTTATGGGTCATTTGATACCGACATTTAACTTTCTTGGGAGATTTGATTGATTCATTTGTTTTATGGCATATCGACTCCTTATGGGTCATTTGATACCGACATTTAACTTTCTTGGGAGATTTGATAGATTCATTTGTTTTATGGCATATCGACTCCTTATGGGTCATTTGATACCGACATTTAACTTTCTTAGGAGATTTGATTGATTCATTTGTTTTATGGCATATCGACTCCTTATGGGTCATTTGATACCGACATTTAACTTTCTTAGAAGCTTTGATTGATTCATTTGTTTTATGGCATATCGACTCCTTATGGGTCATTTGATACCGACATTTAACTTTCTTAGGAGATTTGATTGATTCATTTGTTTTAAGGCATATCGACTCCTTATGGGTCATTTGATACCGACATTTAACTTTCTTAGGAGATTTGATTGATTCATTTGTTTTATGGCATATCGACTCCTTATGGGTCATTTGATACCGACATTTAACTTTCTTAGGAGATTTGATTGATTCATTTGTTTTATGGCATATCGACTCCTTATGGGTCATTTGATACCGACATTTAACTTTCTTAGGAGATTTGATTGATTCATTTGTTTTATGGCATATCGACTCCTTATGGGTCATTTGATACCGACATTTAACTTTCTTGGGAGATTTGATTGATTCATTTGTTTTATGGCATATCGACTCCTTATGGGTCATTTGATACCGACATTTAACTTTCTTGGGAGATTTGATTGATTCATTTGTTTTATGGCATATCGACTCCTTATGGGTCATTTGATACCGACATTTAACTTTCTTGGGAGATTTGATTGATTCATTTGTTTTATGGCATATCGACTCCTTATGGGTCATTTGATACCGACATTTAACTTTCTTGGGAGATTTGATTGATTCATTTGTTTTATGGCATATCGACTCCTTATGGGTCATTTGATACCGACTTTTAACTTTCTTAGGAGATTTGATTGATTCATTTGTTTTATGGCATATCGACTCCTTATGGGTCATTTGATACCGACATTTAACTTTCTTGGGAGATTTGATTGATTCATTTGTTTTATGGCATATCGACTCCTTATGGGTCATTTGATACCGACTTTTAACTTTCTTAGGAGATTTGATTGATTCATTTGTTTTATGGCATATCGACTCCTTATGGGTCATTTGATACCGACATTTAACTTTCTTAGGAGATTTGATTGATTCATTTGTTTTATGGCATATCGACTCCTTATGGGTCATTTGATACCGACATTTAACTTTCTTAGGAGATTTGATTGATTCATTTGTTTTATGGCATATCGACTCCTTATGGGTCATTTGATACCGACATTTAACTTTCTTAGGAGATTTGATTGATTCATTTGTTTTATGGCATATCGACTCCTTATGGGTCATTTGATACCGACATTTAACTTTCTTGGGAGATTTGATTGATTCATTTGTTTTATGGCATATCGACTCCTTATGGGTCATTTGATACCGACTTTTAACTTTCTTAGGAGATTTGATTGATTCATTTGTTTTATGGCATATCGACTCCTTATGGGTCATTTGATACCGACATTTAACTTTCTTGGGAGATTTGATTGATTCATTTGTTTTATGGCATATCGACTCCTTATGGGTCATTTGATACCGACATTTAACTTTCTTGGGAGATTTGATTGATTCATTTGTTTTATGGCATATCGACTCCTTATGGGTCATTTGATACCGACTTTTAACTTTCTTAGGAGATTTGATTGATTCATTTGTTTTATGGCATATCGACTCCTTATGGGTCATTTGATACCGACATTTAACTTTCTTAGGAGATTTGATTGATTCATTTGTTTTATGGCATATCGACTCCTTATGGGTCATTTGATACCGACATTTAACTTTCTTAGGAGATTTGATTGATTCGTTTGTTTTATGGCATATCGACTCCTTATGGGTCATTTGATACCGACATTTAACTTTCTTGGGAGATTTGATTGATTCGTTTGTTTTATGGCATATCGACTCCTTATGGGTCATTTGATACCGACATTTAACTTTCTTGGGAGATTTGATTGATTCATTTGTTTTATGGCATATCGACTCCTTATGGGTCATTTGATACCGACTTTTAACTTTCTTAGGAGATTTGATTGATTCATTTGTTTTATGGCATATCGACTCCTTATGGGTCATTTGATACCGACATTTAACTTTCTTAGGAGATTTGATTGATTCATTTGTTTTATGGCATATCGACTCCTTATGGGTCATTTGATACCGACATTTAACTTTCTTAGGAGATTTGATTGATTCATTTGTTTTATGGCATATCGACTCCTTATGGGTCATTTGATACCGACATTTAACTTTCTTAGGAGATTTGATTGATTCATTTGTTTTATGGCATATCGACTCCTTATGGGTCATTTGATACCGACATTTAACTTTCTTAGGAGATTTGATTGATTCATTTGTTTTATGGCATATCGACTCCTTATGGGTCATTTGATACCGACATTTAACTTTCTTAGGAGATTTGATTGATTCATTTGTTTTATGGCATATCGACTCCTTATGGGTCATTTGATACCGACATTTAACTTTCTTAGGAGATTTGATTGATTCATTTGTTTTATGGCATATCGACTCCTTATGGGTCATTTGATACCGACATTTAACTTTCTTAGGAGATTTGATTGATTCATTTGTTTTATGGCATATCGACTCCTTATGGGTCATTTGATACCGACATTTAACTTTCTTAGGAGATTTGATTGATTCATTTGTTTTATGGCATATCGACTCCTTATGGGTCATTTGATACCGACATTTAACTTTCTTAGGAGATTTGATTGATTCATTTGTTTTATGGCATATCGACTCCTTATGGGTCATTTGATACCGACATTTAACTTTCTTAGGAGATTTGATTGATTCATTTGTTTTATGGCATATCGACTCCTTATGGGTCATTTGATACCGACATTTAACTTTCTTAGGAGATTTGATTGATTCATTTGTTTTATGGCATATCGACTCCTTATGGGTCATTTGATACCGACATTTAACTTTCTTAGGAGATTTGATTGATTCATTTGTTTTATGGCATATCGACTCCTTATGGGTCATTTGATACCGACATTTAACTTTCTTAGGAGATTTGATTGATTCATTTGTTTTATGGCATATCGACTCCTTATGGGTCATTTGATACCGACATTTAACTTTCTTAGGAGATTTGATTGATTCATTTGTTTTATGGCATATCGACTCCTTATGGGTCATTTGATACCGACATTTAACTTTCTTAGGAGATTTGATTGATTCATTTGTTTTATGGCATATCGACTCCTTATGGGTCATTTGATACCGACATTTAACTTTCTTAGGAGATTTGATTGATTCATTTGTTTTATGGCATATCGACTCCTTATGGGTCATTTGATACCGACATTTAACTTTCTTAGGAGATTTGATTGATTCATTTGTTTTATGGCATATCGACTCCTTATGGGTCATTTGATACCGACATTTAACTTTCTTAGGAGATTTGATTGATTCATTTGTTTTATGGCATATCGACTCCTTATGGGTCATTTGATACCGACATTTAACTTTCTTAGGAGATTTGATTGATTCATTTGTTTTATGGCATATCGACTCCTTATGGGTCATTTGATACCGACATTTAACTTTCTTGGGAGATTTGATTGATTCATTTGTTTTATGGCATATCGACTCCTTATGGGTCATTTGATACCGACATTTAACTTTCTTGGGAGATTTGATTGATTCATTTGTTTTATGGCATATCGACTCCTTATGGGTCATTTGATACCGACATTTAACTTTCTTGGGAGATTTGATTGATTCATTTGTTTTATGGCATATCGACTCCTTATGGGTCATTTGATACCGACATTTAACTTTCTTGGGAGATTTGATTGATTCATTTGTTTTATGGCATATCGACTCCTTATGGGTCATTTGATACCGACATTTAACTTTCTTGGGAGATTTGATTGATTCATTTGTTTTATGGCATATCGACTCCTTATGGGTCATTTGATACCGACATTTAACTTTCTTGGGAGATTTGATTGATTCATTTGTTTTATGGCATATCGACTCCTTATGGGTCATTTGATACCGACTTTTAACTTTCTTGGGAGATTTGATTGATTCATTTGTTTTATGGCATATCGACTCCTTATGGGTCATTTGATACCGACATTTAACTTTCTTGGGAGATTTGATTGATTCATTTGTTTTATGGCATATCGACTCCTTATGGGTCATTTGATACCGACATTTAACTTTCTTAGGAGATTTGATTGATTCATTTGTTTTATGGCATATCGACTCCTTATGGGTCATTTGATACCGACATTTAACTTTCTTGGGAGATTTGATTGATTCATTTGTTTTATGGCATATCGACTCCTTATGGGTCATTTGATACCGACATTTAACTTTCTTGGGAGATTTGATTGATTCATTTGTTTTATGGCATATCGACTCCTTATGGGTCATTTGATACCGACATTTAACTTTCTTGGGAGATTTGATTGATTCATTTGTTTTATGGCATATCGACTCCTTATGGGTCATTTGATACCGACATTTAACTTTCTTGGGAGATTTGATTGATTCATTTGTTTTATGGCATATCGACTCCTTATGGGTCATTTGATACCGACATTTAACTTTCTTGGGAGATTTGATTGATTCATTTGTTTTATGGCATATCGACTCCTTATGGGTCATTTGATACCGACATTTAACTTTCTTGGGAGATTTGATTGATTCATTTGTTTTATGGCATATCGACTCCTTATGGGTCATTTGATACCGACATTTAACTTTCTTGGGAGATTTGATTGATTCATTTGTTTTATGGCATATCGACTCCTTATGGGTCATTTGATACCGACATTTAACTTTCTTGGGAGATTTGATTGATTCATTTGTTTTATGGCATATCGACTCCTTATGGGTCATTTGATACCGACATTTAACTTTCTTGGGAGATTTGATTGATTCATTTGTTTTATGGCATATCGACTCCTTATGGGTCATTTGATACCGACATTTAACTTTCTTAGGAGATTTGATTGATTCATTTGTTTTATGGCATATCGACTCCTTATGGGTCATTTGATACCGACATTTAACTTTCTTAGGAGATTTGATTGATTCATTTGTTTTATGGCATATCGACTCCTTATGGGTCATTTGATACCGACATTTAACTTTCTTGGGAGATTTGATTGATTCATTTGTTTTATGGCATATCGACTCCTTATGGGTCATTTGATACCGACATTTAACTTTCTTGGGAGATTTGATTGATTCATTTGTTTTATGGCATATCGACTCCTTATGGGTCATTTGATACCGACATTTAACTTTCTTGGGAGATTTGATTGATTCATTTGTTTTATGGCATATCGACTCCTTATGGGTCATTTGATACCGACTTTTAACTTTCTTGGGAGATTTGATTGATTCATTTGTTTTATGGCATATCGACTCCTTATGGGTCATTTGATACCGACATTTAACTTTCTTAGGAGATTTGATTGATTCATTTGTTTTATGGCATATCGACTCCTTATGGGTCATTTGATACCGACATTTAACTTTCTTGGGAGATTTGATTGATTCATTTGTTTTATGGCATATCGACTCCTTATGGGTCATTTGATACCGACATTTAACTTTCTTAGGAGATTTGATTGATTCATTTGTTTAACGGCATTTCAACGCCTTATGGATCATTGAATCCCGAAATTTAATTTTCTTGGGAGCTTGGAAGTAATAAAAATGTGATAGATTCTATTCTGCTTTCACAGTGGAATACATGGTAGATGATGCTCAGCTTTTGTGTATATTTTTTTTTCTAGACATAATTATATGTGTTTTATGTTGTAGTTTAGTTGAAGTTATATTTTGGAATACGGTTTCATTTCTTTAAGCAATTATCGAATATTATATGGATTGATATCCTGAAAGAGTTCTTTCATGTTGGTTGTTCTGCAGAAGCAGAATCAACGTTGAGGTTAAGCAAGCGAATGAGCCAATTGGAGTAAAGTGCCATGCAGATGTAAATTTTTCCCACTTAATTTTGTGGTATACCAACCTCTATGCGTTATTTAATGCCGAAATCTATGAAACCAGCTTGTTAACCACATCATGCAGTGATACTATGAGAACATATATATATATATATATGTGTGTGTGTGTGTGTGTGTGTGTGCGTGCGTGCGTGCGTGCGTGCGTGCGTGTGTGTATCTTACTATTATAAACATTGTATTTAGTGAGTGCACATGCTTGAGTCGACATCTGCTTTTCAAATATTGAAATTAATATCTACCGGCCTAGAGATTGAAAGTCATTTTAAAGTAATATATTAACAAAATATTTTATTAAAGAAATTCCTAAGAGGAATGAAACATGTATTTCCTTTATAACTTCAGATCAAAAGTGCTTTTTATCATTACACACACTCATGCATTTTCTTGAGGTAAAGTAATTTTTTTCAAATAAAATTTAAAAAAATTTTCCAGTCAAAGTAATTTTTTTTATTGAAAAGGTAAATAAAAAAGTTCTTTTAAAAAGTTTTTTGTTTTTTAAATAATTTCACTCTCAAACAAGGTGCTAAAGCCACTAAGATGTTTGTTTTTTTTTTGTTTTGTTTGTTTAATTGCATATCATGTAATGGATCATTTAATGCCGAAATTAAATTTTATTGTGAGCTTTGAAGTAATAAAATTACGGTATATGTTATTCTTCTTTCACAATTGAATACATGGTAGATGATACTCTGCCTTTGTGCATATACATGTTTATGTGGACATAATTACTAGAGGCGGTGATGTCTGTGTTTTATGTTGTAGTTTTGTTATTCTGCTTTCACAATTGAATACATGGTAGATGATACTCTGCCTTTGTGCATATACATGTTTATGTGGATATAATTACTAGAGGCGGTGATGTCTGTGTTTTATGCTGTAGTTCTGTTATTCTGCTTTCACAATTGAATACATGGTAGATGATACTCTGCCTTTGTGCATATGCATGTTTATGTGGACATAATTACTAGAGGCGGTGATGTCTGTGTTTTATGCTGTAGTTTTGTTATTCTGCTTTCACAATTGAATACATGGTAGATGATACTCTGCCTTTGTGCATATACATGTTTATGTGGGCATAATTACTAGAGGCGGTGATGTTTGTGTTTTGTGTTGTAGTTTTGTTATTCTGCTTTCACAATTGAATACATGGTAGATGATACTCTGCTTTTGTGCATATACATGTTTATGTGGACATAATTACTAGAGGTGGTGATGTCTGTGTTTTATGTTGTAGTTTTGTTATTCTGCTTTCACAATTGAATACATGGTAGATGATACTCTGCTTTTGTGCATATACATGTTTATGTGGACATAATTACTAGAGGCAGTGATATGTGTGTTTTCTGTTGTAGTTTTGTTATTCTGCTTTCACAATTGAATACATGGTAGATGATACTCTGCTTTTGTGCATATACATGTTTATGTGGACATAATTACTAGAGGCGGTGATGACTGTGTTTTATGTTGTAGTTTTGTTATTCTGCTTTCACAATTGAATACATGGTAGATGATACTCTGCTTTTGTGCATATACATGTTTATGTGGGCATAATTACTAGAGGCGGTGATGACTGTGTTTTATGTTGTAGTTTTGTTATTCTGCTTTCACAATTGAATACATGGTAGATGATACTCTGCCTTTGTGCATATAAATGTTTATGGGGACATAATTACTAGAGGCGGTGATGTCTGTGTTTTATGTTGTAGTTTTGTTATTCTGCTTTCACAATTGAATACATGGTAGATGATACTCTGCCTTTGTGCATATACATGTTTATGTGGACATAATTACTAGAGGCGGTTATGTCTGTGTTTTATGTTGTAGTTTTGTTATTCTGCTTTCACAATTGAATACATGGTAGATGATACTCTGCTTTTGTGGATATACATGTTTATGGGGATATAATTACTAGAGGCGGTGATGTCTGTGTTTTATGTTGTAGTTTTGTTATTCTGCTTTCACAATTGAATACATGGTAGATGATACTCTGCCTTTGTGCATATACATGTTTATGTGGACATAATTACTAGAGGCGGTGATGTCTGTGTTTTGTGTTGTAGTTTTGTTATTCTTCTTTCACAATTGAATACATGGTAGATGATACTCTGCTTTTGTGCATATACATGTTTGTGTGGTCATGATTACTAGAGGCGGTGATATCTGTGTTTTATGCTGTAGTTTTGTTATTCTGCTTTCACAATTGAATACATGGTAGATGATACTCTGCCTTTGTGCATATACATGTTTATGTGGGCATAATTACTAGAGGCGGTGATGTTTGTGTTTTGTGTTGTAGTTTTGTTATTCAGCTTTCACAATTGAATACATGGTAGATGATACTCTGCTTTTGTGCATATACATGTTTATGTGGACATAATTACTAGAGGCGGTGATGACTGTGTTTTATGTTGTAGTTTTGTTATTCTGCTTTCACAATTGAATATATGGTAGATGATACTCTGCTTTTGTGCATATACATGTTTATGTGGACATAATTACTAGAGGCGGTGATGTCTGTGTTTTATGTTGTAGTTTTGTTATTCTGCTTACACAATTGAATACATGGTAGATGATACTCTGCTTTTGTGCATATACATGTTTATGTGGGCATAATTACTATAGGTGGTGATGTCTGTGTTTTATGTTGTAGTTTTGTTATTCTGCTTTCACAATTGAATACATGGTAGATGATACTCAGCTTTTATGCATATACATGTTTATGTGAACATAATTACTAGAGGCGGTGATGACTGTGTTTTATGTTGTAGTTTTGTTATTCTGCTTTCACAATTGAATACATGGTAGATGATACTCTGCTTTTGTGCATATACATGTTTATGTGGACATAATTACTAGAGGCGGCGATGTCTATGTTTTATGTTTTAGGTTTATTATTCTGCTTTCACAATTGAATACATGGTAGATGATACTCTGCTTTTGTGCATATACATGTTTATGTGGACATAATTACTAGAGGCAGTGATATGTGTGTTTTCTGTTGTAGTTTTGTTATTCTGCTTTCACAATTGAATACATGGTAGATGATACTCTGCTTTTGTGCATATACATGTTTATGTGGACATAATTACTAGAGGCGGTGATGACTGTGTTTTATGTTGTAGTTTTGTTATTCTGCTTTCACAATTGAATACATGGTAGATGATACTCTGCTTTTGTGCATATACATGTTTATGTGGGCATAATTACTAGAGGCGGTGATGACTGTGTTTTATGTTGTAGTTTTGTTATTCTGCTTTCACAATTGAATACATGGTAGATGATACTCTGCCTTTGTGCATATAAATGTTTATGGGGACATAATTACTAGAGGCGGTGATGTCTGTGTTTTATGTTGTAGTTTTGTTATTCTGCTTTCACAATTGAATACATGGTAGATGATACTCTGCCTTTGTGCATATACATGTTTATGTGGACATAATTACTAGAGGTGGTTATGTCTGTGTTTTATGTTGTAGTTTTGTTATTCTGCTTTCACAATTGAATACATGGTAGATGATACTCTGCTTTTGTGGATATACATGTTTATGGGGATATAATTACTAGAGGCGTTGATGTCTGTGTTTTATGTTGTAGTTTTGTTATTCTGCTTTCACAATTGAATACATGGTAGATGATACTCTGCCTTTGTGCATATACATGTTTATGTGGACATAATTACTAGAGGCGGTGATGTCTGTGTTTTGTGTTGTAGTTTTGTTATTCTTCTTTCACAATTGAATACATGGTAGATGATACTCTGCTTTTGTGCATATACATGTTTGTGTGGTCATGATTACTAGAGGCGGTGATATCTGTGTTTTATGCTGTAGTTTTGTTATTCTGCTTTCACAATTGAATACATGGTAGATGATACTCTGCCTTTGTGCATATACATGTTTATGTGGGCATAATTACTAGAGGCGGTGATGTTTGTGTTTTGTGTTGTAGTTTTGTTATTCAGCTTTCACAATTGAATACATGGTAGATGATACTCTGCTTTTGTGCATATACATGTTTATGTGGACATAATTACTAGAGGCGGTGATGACTTTGTTTTATGTTGTAGTTTTGTTATTCTGCTTTCACAATTGAATATATGGTAGATGATACTCTGCTTTTGTGCATATACATGTTTATGTGGACATAATTACTAGAGGCGGTGATGTCTGTGTTTTATGTTGTAGTTTTGTTATTCTGCTTACACAATTGAATACATGGTAGATGATACTCTGCTTTTGTGCATATACATGTTTATGTGGGCATAATTACTATAGGCGGTGATGTCTGTGTTTTATGTTGTAGTTTTGTTATTCTGCTTTCACAATTGAATACATGGTAGATGATACTCAGCTTTTATGCATATACATGTTTATGTGAACATAATTACTAGAGGCGGTGATGACTGTGTTTGATGTTGTAGTTTTGTTATTCTGCTTTCACAATTGAATACATGGTAGATGATACTCTGCTTTTGTGCATATACATGATTATGTGGACATAATTACTAGAGGCGGCGATGTCTATGTTTTATGTTTTAGGTTTATTATTCTGCTTTCACAATTGAATACATGGTAGATGATACTCTGCTTTTGTGCATATACATGTTTATGTGGACATAATTACTAGAGGCAGTGATATGTGTGTTTTCTGTTGTAGTTTTGTTATTCTGCTTTCACAATTGAATACATGGTAGATGATACTCTGCTTTTGTGCATATACATGTTTATGTGGACATAATTACTAGAGGCGGTGATGACTGTGTTTTATGTTGTAGTTTTGTTATTCTGCTTTCACAATTGAATACATGGTAGATGATACTCTGCTTTTGTGCATATACATGTTTATGTGGGCATAATTACTAGAGGCGGTGATGTCTCTGTTTTATGTTGTAGTTTTGTTATTCGGCTTTCACAATTGAATACATGTTAGATGATACTCTGCTTTTGTGCATATACATGTTTATGTGGACATAATTACTAGAGGCAGTGATATGTGTGTTTTCTGTTGTAGTTTTGTTATTATGCTTTCACAATTGAATATATGGTAGATGATACTCAGCTTTTGTGCCTATACATGTTTATGTGGACATAATTACTAGAGGCAGTGATATGTGTGTTTTATGTTGTAGTTTTGTTATTCTGCTTTCACAATTGAATACATGGTAGATGATAATCTGCCTTTGTGCATATACATGTTTATGTGGGCATAATTACTAGAGGCGGTGATGTTTATCTTTTGTGTTGTAATTTTGTTATTCTGCTTTCACAATTGAATACATGGTAGATGATACTCAGCTTTTGTGCATATACATGTTTATGTGGATATAATTACTAGAGGCGGTGATGTCTGTGTTTTATGCTGTAGTTCTGTTATTCTGCTTTCACAATTGAATACATGGTAGATGATACTCTCCTTTTGTGCATATATATGTTTATGTGGTCATAATTTCTAGAGGCGGTGATGTCTGTGTTTTATGTTGTAGTTTTGTTATTCTGCTTTCACAATTGAATATAGGGTAGATGATACTCTGCTTTTGTGCATATACATGTTTATTTTGACATAATTACTAGAGGCGGTGATGTCTGTGTTTTATGTTGTAGTTTTGTTATTCTGCTCTCACAATTGAATATAGGGTAGATGATACTCTGCTTTTGTGCATATACATGTTTATGTGGACATAATTACTAGAGGCGGTGATGTCTGTGTTTTGTGTTGTAGTTTTGTTATTCTGCTTTCACAATTGAATACATGGTAGATGATACTCTGCTTTTGTGCATATACATGTTTCTGTGGACATAATTACTAGAGGCGGTGATGTCTGTGTTTTATGTTGTAGTTTTGTTATTCTGCTTTCACAATTGAATACATGGTAGATGATACTCTGCCTTTGTGCATATACATGTTTATGTGGGCATAATTACTAGAGGCGGTGATGTCTGTGTTTTATGTTGTAGTTTTGTTATTCTGCTTTCACAATTGAATACATGGTAGATGATACTCTGCTTTTGTGCATATACATGTTTATGTGGGCATAATTTCTAGAGGCGGTGATGTCTGTGTTTTATGTTGTAGTTTTGTTATTCTGCTTTCACAATTGAATATAGGGTAGATGATACTCTGCTTTTGTGCATATACATGTTATGTGGACATAATTACTAGAGGCGGTGTTGTCTGTGTGTTATGTTGTAGTTTTGTTATTCTGCTTTCACCATTGAATATAGGGTAGATGATACTCTGCTTTTGTGCATATACATGTTTATGTGGACATAATTACTAGAGGCGGTGTTGTCTGTGTTTTGTGTTGTAGTTTTGTTATTCTGCTCTCACAATTGAATATAGGGTAGATGATACTCTGCTTTTGTGCATATACATGTTTTTGTGGTCATGATTACTAGAGGCGGTGTTGTCTGTGTTTTGTGTTGTAGTTTTGTTATTCTGCTCTCACAATTGAATATAGGGTAGATGATACTCTGCTTTTGTGCATATACATGTTTGTGTGGTCGTGATTACTATAGGCGGTGTTGTCTGTGTTTTGTGTTGTAGTTTTGTTATTCTGCTCTCACAATTGAATATAGGGTAGATGATACTCTGCTTTTGTGCATATACATGTTTATGTGGACATAATTACTAGAGGCGGTGATGTCTGTTTTATGTTGTAAATTTGTTATTCTGCTTTCACAATTGAATACATGGTAGATGATACTCTGCTTTTGTGCATATACATGTTTATGTGGACATAATTACTAGAGGCGGTGATGTCTGTGTTTTGTGTTGTAGTTTTGTTATTCTTCTTTCACAATTGAATACATGGTAGATGATACTCTGCTTTTGTGCATATACATGTTTATGTGGACATAATTACTAGAGGCGGTGATGTCTGTGTTTTGTGTTGTAGTTTTGTTATTCTGCTTTCACAATTGAATACATGGTAGATGATACACTGCTTTTGTGCATATACATGTTTATGTGGACATAATTACTAGAGGCGGTGATGTCTGTGTTTTGTGTTGTAGTTTTGTTATTCTGCTTTCACAATTGAATACATGGTAGATGATACTCTGCTTTTGTGCATATACATGTTTATGTGGACATAATTACTAGAGGCGGTGATGTCTGTGTTTTATGTTGTAGTATTGTTATTCTGCTTTCACAATTGAATACATGGTAGATGATACTCTGCTTTTGTGCATATACATGTTTATGTGGACATAATTACTAGAAGCGGTGATGTCTGTGTTTTGTGTTGTAGTTTTGTTATTCTTCTTTCACAATTGAATACATGGTAGATGATACTCTGCTTTTGTGCATTTACATGTTTATGTGGACATAATTACTAGAGGCGGTGATGTCTGTGTTTTGTGTTGTAGTTTTGTTATTCTGCTTTCACAATTGAATACATGGTAGATGATACTCTGCTTTTGTGCATATACATGTTTATGTGGACATAATTGCTAGAGGCGGTGATGTCTGTGTTTTATGTTGTAGTTTTGTTATTCTGCTTTCACAATTGAATACATGGTAGATGATACTCTGCTTTTGTGCATATACATGTTTATGTGGACATAATTACTAGAGGCGGTGATGTCTGTGTTTTGTGTTGTAGTTTTGTTATTCTGCTTTCACAATTGAATACATGGTAGATAATACTCAGCTTTTGTGCATATGCATATTTGTGTGGACATAATTACTAGGGGTTTTATATTGTTTTGTTGAAGTTATATTTTGGAATACAGTTTGATTTCTTTCAGAAATTGTAGGATATATGGATTAATGTGATGAATGTTCTTTCATGATGGTTGGTTGGTTGATGGTTGTTTAGCGGCATATCAACACCTCTATGGGTTATTTAATGCTGAAATTTAAATATTTTGAACAGTTTTATGGCTTCAACTAAATATATTTTGATTGCAATTGTATGCCTGTAGTTAACAGATAAAATGTATTTTTGGTCATTTTGCTATAAAATACATTCTTTGTATTTTTTGTTGGCAATGGCCGCGTGGTTAGAACGTTCGCATTCTGACAATGAGACCTGGGTTCGAATCTAACCATGGTCGATTTGTCAGGAAGGAGACTTCGTGGTGTTATCGGATTGGAGGTAATCCCAGCGTGGATAGTTCCTGAAAACCATATCACGGGTTGACTCAAGCCTTGTGAGTGAAATTGACGGAACCCTTGCTAGCATGAAGTCACAAGTCATCGTGGCCGTCATTGTTGATCACGTTAGATAACACGCTCTTTCCCAGAAACTGTAACTAAGGTCTGCTCAGCATAGTTGCAGTATAAACCACAGGGTGTTGAATAAACACAAATGCGCCTGAACAAGCGTCTGCAATAGTAGACAGGTAGTTTTTTTTTTTAGATCAGTTGCCAATTCAGTTTGATCTTATCGATCCGATCAGAGTTACTAGTGAGACAGGAGTAAATAGTTGTGTCATAAGCAAAGATACCGAATTGAGAACTGATGTCATTAGGAAGCTCATTGATGAAAATTAGGAACAACGTCGTTCCAAGGACAGAGACCTGGACGACACATGCGTTAGTACAAAACGATGTAGAAGAGTGGGCGTCCAGGACAACTTTCGACTAAAAATAAGAATTCATATATTAGGTTGATCCCCATATTTCTGATCTTGTGTCATGTAAGCTACTCTTAGAAAATATATTAGGTTGAGTCATAAATGATTTTCGGGTTTTTGAATTTGCAATGAATTGTTGTCGCTTATCAGGCTGTTTTCATTACCGTTTGAGTAGGTTTTGTTGTGAAAAATTTTTTCAGTGACCTCTTAAAAATTTTATATAGAGTCAGCTTCCCATTGAAAGCAATTTGCAGCTACCGAAAAATGTAATGTTTTCCAGCTATTGGAACAAAGATACAAGGTTTCACAGTCTTCGCAGAAAGTAACAGATTCTTTAAGACATTATGCTTTGTGAATGACCGAACTAAAGTGACGTATTACTATTTTGTTGACCTTGTTCATCATTTCAAAAATGAGTAAAAGTCTCATATGGCATAATTTTTTTAAATCTAATCTGAATTTTCGTATCTAATCGGACGCCTTGAGGCAGCTGTTATTTTTTTCTTCGATTTTTGCGTCTCATTTTTAGAGTTAATCGGTTTGACGTTGTGAGACTACAACAAATAAAAAGAAACGTGAATTAAAATTAGTTATTAGACTGGACTTTCTCTTAACTGTAATTGCTATTCAACGCAGCTAATAGCAATACATAAAATGAAAGAAATACTAGTCAAAAATGAATAATAACTGACAAGGCTTCATCTAAGAAATTCAGACAACTTGACTATTACTACTTGGTGTAAAAGCAAGAGAAATAAGATGAAAGAAATACTAGTCAAAAATGAATAATAATTGCCAAGGCTTCATCTAAGAAATTCAGACAACTTAAGACTATTACTACTTGGTGTAAAAGCAAGAGAAATAATATGAAAGAAATGAATGGAAACTAACAATATGTTTATATTTGATCTGCCAACTGTAAATATGTTTTCGTTGAAGTGGTTGAGCTGCGCTTAAAGAAACGATCTGTCCTCCGGTCTATTGTTCATCGTTTATTTCTAAACCGCGCTCTTCATTGCTGCTCACTGAATTATTTTCTGCGCAGTTGAGATGAAATCGAGTGAAATGAAGATGAAAGAAGGACAAGTCAAAAATGAGTAATAGCTGACAATATTTCATCTAATATAAATGCATTTAATAATCAACGTCAATTGTTCGGGGTTAATTCGACTTGACAGAGAAATATATGGTTCAGTTAATGATGGATTCTATTCTGTCTCATGTCGGTTATCAGGAGGTTACAGCCTGATGGATTTCTTTTTTGATGAAGAGTAAAGAATCGTATTATGGAATATTTATTTTAACTGAACGAAGTATATCACTTATAACATTTAAAGGCGGGTCAATATGTCCGGAGATTCACACAATTGTTCACTTAAATTTGAGCTTAAAATTTCGTTGCAAATTGTGGGCTTAATGGACAAGCGTTGTGCTAAGTGCATTGACAAGAAAGGCTATTATACTGAAAGATAAGTATTTGTTGTGCAAAATAGATGCTTTTACGAATTTATTGACAAACCAGCACAAAAGATATTAGTATTATTAACTTTATTTTAGTGGATACGCAGGTTTTAGTGAACCTCCTCTTTTATTTTTCAAACGACGCAGTTAATGTCCACCGATCTTGATGCAGAAAGTTCCGAAAAAGAAAATGCTCCTCTCCGCAGGAATCAAACCTGTAGTCTCATTATCCAAGGAAACCACCGCTTAAAAAGGCTTGCTTTAACGCTTGGCCACAGAGGTTTCTGCAGCAGGTCAAGGCTTAGTTGTTACCCGCTTTTTGAAATGTCCGTCACGTTAGGACTTTCGATATCTATGTTTTCGTATGCGAAACATAAACAAAATCATTTTTATTAAAGAATGAATTTTAATCCGGAAGAGAGTGTTTGGCTGGGTGGCGCCGTTTTGTTTTAAACATTGAATTGTCATATCTATCTATCTATCTATCTATCTATCTATCTATCTATCTATCTATATATCTATATATCTATCTAAAATAACGCTTATAATAATCAAATTGATGGATTTAACCCCATTAATTACTGTGTTAACTTTTCGAGTAAAAAACAAATAAATTTAAATATTGAACTAATCTGTCCCTACTCTGAGTGGAGATAGTTGTCTGGCGTGAAAGCGTTTGATTGTAAAACTTTACTATGAAGCAACCTGATATCTGGATACTGATATAAGTTGACCATTTGATTTGAATTATTACAAATAATAGTCTTAATATGGAGAACTGTAATTGCAAAGGCTGCTTAATAATGTTATTTTCTAGAAATATTTGTCATATATATATATATATATATATATATATATATAGTTGCGTTGGTGTGAGTTTCTGACCCTGGGTTTCACGCCTTAGTTTGTCTGACGATCGCAAAGGGCGTGAAACCCAGGGTCACAAACTCACATTAACGCAACTAAATATGTTAGCTCTATCACTGATATTGAGCGCTCTCCAATAAGTACCTCGCATATATAATATATAAATAATATATATATATATAAATTGCATATATATATATATAAATTGCATCTGGTGCTCCTGCAGTATATCTCAAAATTCTTGGCAAAATTCAACGAAGAGTCTACAATGCAATCGATTCTGACCAGGCATCACCACTTCAGTCACTTTATCACAGACTTGATGTAGGTGCCTTCTGATTTATTTATAAATATTTTCATCCTAACTGTTCTGATGTGCTTTTTTCTCTGCCACGTCCGTATGAATTTAAGCATACTATTAGATTGGTAACTAGGTCTGATCGTTTTACTGTTGAACTAGCTACATACATCTGTCTGTTCTATTCTAATAGATTCTTTTCGTAAACTTCTCGCCTGTGGAAATCCCTTCCGATTTCTTACTTCCCTGATAACTACAATCTTCAAAAATTTAAATGCATCTTCAATCGCCATCTTGTCTTTTCTTGAATCCTGTTCCATTATTGTACTTTCTCCTCGTATTTCCTCACTAATGTCTTCTCATTCTTTTTCACTCACTGTAACCACATGCGTCCTAGTGGCATTATCGCCTTGCTTCGGGTGAAATTATATATATACATATATATATTTTACAGCAAAAAACAAAAAAAAACAAATTATCTCAACATCGGAATAGACTGTTTCAAACCGTCCCTTAACGGCTTTCGTCCGAAAGCAGATAGCCTATTCCGATGTTGAGGTGATTTTTGTTTTTTGCTGTAAACAATACATATGCTCTGTTAAAATAAAAGCATGGAGATCTCTGTGGATGAGTTTTAATAATCATTATTACTAGGATCCACCCGGATTATATACCAACGGATCGATTACGTGTACTATATATATATATATATATATATGTATATATATATATATATATATATATATATATATATATATATATATATTTCTAAAGAAATAATAGATTTATTTTTAATCCGGCATTTTGGGGGACACAGATATCCATCCCTGCCGGGGACGCATTTTCTTTACTAAATTTCTCGAATGCGTAGGTCAAAAAACTGTATAGTAAATAAAAATGAGGCGTCTATTTTAAAAACGAAGTATCCATTATACGACGTAATAAAAATATCGGATTAAAAATAAATTTATTCATTCGATTACGAAACTGAGCAGAAATTAAGCTTTCGAGAAAAATAACTCGAGTGAAGAAGAGGTTCTTTCCTTAAAAAGGGAAAATAGAACCTTGCTTAAAATTAACGTTCTTCGTGACCAAGCGTTAAAGCACACCGGATCAAACGGTGTTTTTTTTCATTTCGCATTTTCTTCACTAAGATTTCTCAAATGCGCAGCCGAGAGACGTAATAGGTAAATGGCGCAGCCACTCGGATCCGAGGATGCTCGCTAATTCCCACTGAAGACGTCTGCTCAGTCGCATTTGTGTTCGTTCAACACCCACCGATCCCACCTGTGGTTTATAACTGCAACTGTGCTGAGCGGACCTTAGTTACAGTTTCCGAGGGCGAGAGCATTACCAAGCGTGATAAACAGTCTGAACAAAGCATGCTCAACCCCTCGGTCGCGATGACTTGTGACTGCATGCTAACACAACCACCGACGGCTCCCCAAGGGTTCCGTCTATCCAATTTCACCCGCAAGGCTTGGGTCAACCTGTGGTATGGTTTTCAGACACTTTCCAAAACTGCTGAACGCTGAGATCGTCTCCTCCAGACGGATAACATCAGGAAGTCACTTTCTGACAAATCGACCCTAGTGTGATTTGAACTCTGGTCTCATGGTGTCAAAGCTATCGTTTTAAGCCACGTGGCCATCAATAGATGTAATAAACAAAAATGGATCGTCTATTTCAAATACGAAGTATCGACTATAATAACGTTTGAAGCAATATATAATTAAGCTCTTGAAAATATATTTCAAGTGAGAGACAGTCTAATTCTACAAACAGCAGCCGCCTACGCTAAAACGCAAACCTCTTCAGTAAAATGAATAAGAGCACTCTGGCTGACTGGCGTTTGTTTACATTCTTAAAAACAATACGGTAGAATTAGCAGTTTCTCTCGACCGAGTGCTGATGGCTTAGGGGTAGAAACTCAGACTGACACCAAATTGGTCGGGTTTCGATTCTGGCTTTCAGACATCTTCCAAACATTGCTGTCTGCGAATGATATATATATATATATATATATATATATATATATATATATATATATATATATATATGTAAGCAAATGTGTGGATGTAGATCCGACGGTGTGATGAAAATGTGGAAAAGACAAAGCAAAATCCGAATATGTGAGTTTACTGTTTTTATTTTGTTTTTGTTTTTGTTATTCTGTCGACGTCAGACGTTTCGGTCAAATAGACCTTCTTCAGGACATGGTTAATGGAGACATATTTATATTAGATTTAAGTTAGATGAAGAGACGATATATACAGGACTGGTCAGAAACAGAAAAACTGAAATTCTAAAGTCAGAGTATTCTTTCTTGGAGTCGGATACGCTGGCGTCGCGTGGGCGGCGCTACGAAAACTTGCTCACAGGGAAAAGATTGTGTCCTAAGTGGAAGGTGTTGGGGACTTATTTAAAACTATAGCTTATTCACATATTCGGATTTTGCTTTGTCTTTTCCACATTTTCATCATATATATATATATATATATATATATATATATATATATATATATATATACACGCACACACATTACTACAGAAAAACTTGTAGCGTTTGAACAGTAAACAAAATGTAACATGGATGGACTATTTATTGCCGTGACTATTTACGAGCAGTATTCTTTCAGAGTTGTGTGCAAAAAGAAAGCGACATTGTCGAACAAGGCAATGGAAACTTAGTTAGGATGAAATAAAAAAAGTCTCTCAGATGTTGAATCTCCTTATGTATATATCTGTTTGTCCCTGTCAGTTTTAACTATGCCAGCAACGGCTTTTGTATGATCAAGTAAAATAGCCTTAAGAGAATAGCTTATCAAAGGCTCATCCTTTGTATATTTTCATCGCTCTACATGCCAGTGACGAGACCTCATATATTTAGCAATGTATTGGTCACAGGAAGAACAAGAGCATTAGTATGAAGTGGATATAAATAATTACACCTGAATTGAACTCTGTCTGTTGATTCCGTTTTTTAATCTTAATAACTGTCACGCCTTAATGTATCTCTCTCTTTCTTTCTTTTTAAAATTTTCTTTTAAATTTGTTTTTCTTTCAGACTTTTTGAGTTTTCCTTTCTTTCTCAATTTCTTTCTGTTTTTCTTTGGAGGATCTTTCTTTTTCTTTTAAATTTGTTTTTCTTCCCGTCTTTGTTTTCAATTTATATTTCTTTATCACTTTCTTTCTTTCTCTCTTTCTTTCTTTCTTTCTTTCTTTCTTTCTTTCTCACTTTCTTTCTTTCTTTCTTTCTTTTCTATCATTCTTTCTTTTTCTTTTAACTCTCCTTTTTTTCTTTTAAATTTGTTTTTCTCTCCGTCTTTCTTTTTCTTTAAAATTTCTTGCTCACTTTCTATCTTTCTTTCTTTCTTTCTTTCTTTCTCACTTTCTTTCTTTCTTTCTTTTGACGTCCCTCTTTCTTTTTCTTTTAACTTTCTTTCTTTTTCCTTCTAATTTTAATTTTTTTTTAAATGTTCTTTCTTTATTCTTTTAAATGTGTTTTTCTCGCCGTCTCTGTTTCCCTTATAAACTTCTTTCTTTCTTTCCTTCTTTCTTTTATTTTTTTTGCCATTTTTTTCTTTTAAATTGATTATTTCTTTGTTTCTTTTTTAAATTTCTTTTTTTTTCTTTCTTTTACTTTTAACTCTTTTGACATTTTCCTACATCTTCCTTTTAATTCTTTCTTTTTTTCTTTCTTTTTTTCTTTCTTTTTTTTACATACACACTCACTTTATCTCACGCGTAAATTTTGTTTCATCGACCCTATAATATCTATATTAATCAACTGGAATCAATCTTTCATTTTCGGGACAAAACAAATCTTTCCCAAGCGAGTACCTTCAATCAATGCTCCATTTGTTCCACCTACGCCATGAGAGCAGCCATACGTCATACTTTGCTTATCAATTTACTTTTGCGTTCTGCACTATTGAAACCTATCCATCCACAAAGATTACCATAGGTCCAGCTTTGATTAGACTTCCCATCAAATTTCCACTCACTAAGGGCAACGCCAACTTCCTTAAAAGCTTTGATATTGCAGGTGATATTCCTAACTATATATATATCGATTACGCTTTTAATTCATATACTCAAACGAAGAGTCTGTTTCAACTGCCCGATCTTTGAGCCAACTCTTGTTTTGAGGAGAGAACAATCCGAACCGACGTAGAAAAGAAAAAACTATTTCTAACTCGATCCAGATCTATCCATCTCTCTATGCAAGAATATCATATCCAAATTCAAGGCCTTCTCATACCTGTTGGAGGAACCCCTTCTCAATTGAGCATGTGTCATGTTGACATTCAAGACAGAATATTGCAATGACTTGCCAGTCCCTTCTGCTCTGGAGATGTTGAGGTTACCTGGTTCCTCCTTTCAGAGGTGGATTTGTTTTTGAAGTTACCTTATTCTAGCCTTTGCCTAAAGAGGCAGGGCCTAATAGGCAGTAGGTGGTTTGAATTCGGAGTTACCCTCTCCTAGAATGGTTGTCACCTAAGGCTATAGGACCCAATCTGTCCTACTAATTTACCCATAGCTGGGGGAGAAGATATCTATTCATACCTTTCCCAAGTGAATGTAAGTGAATGTAATGAACTTACCAATTACTCAATCCGAGCCGCTATCCATTACTCCATCTTGCTTCCTCCTGTCAACTATGATGGATCTTAAAAAATGCCACTTGTCATCTGTCTCCTTGAATGCTATCCTTTTGCATCTTAGTGGTTTTATTACCTTGATTGGAATGAAATTATTAAATAAAAAAAAGTCCTTTGGAAGAACGAAACTTGTACTGCACTTGAACCCTCGGCCATGATGACCTGTGACTTCGTGCAAGCTCAAACATCGTCAGTTTCTGAACGGTCTTGTCTACTGAATTCTACTCACAAAACTTGGATCAATCCTTGATATTGTTTTCAGGCACACGATAAGATCATTTCTCCAGGCCTATATTAGCAAAATCGCCTACTTGGTATATTTTTTTTACAGTGAGGTTCACCCTGTACAAGGCCCAGGGGCCAATCAAGATAAAGGGTTACATGAAGAGGCAGTTTAGGAGAGGAGGGAACGATAACGGTTAACCCTAGCCTCGGGAAAACATCCTGTTGGGAGTCGGTTCCATAGATAGATAGATAGATAGATAGATAGATAGATAGATAGATAGATATGAATAGACTGTGATAGATAGATAGATATGAATAGACTGTGATAGATAGATAGATAGATAGATAGATAGATAGATAGATATGAATAGACTGTGATAGATAGATAGATATGAATAGACTGTGATAGATAGATAGATAGATAGATAGATAGATAGATGGATATGAATAGACTGTGATAGATAGATAGATAGATAGATAGATAGATATAATAGACTGTGATAGATAGATATGAATAGACTTCGATAGATAGATATGAATAGACTGTGATAGATAGATAGATATGAATAGACTTCGATAGATAGATAGATAGATAGATAGATAGATAGATAGATAGATAGATATGAACACAGATAAAGAAAGCTTGATATGATCTGACAGATATATTGATAGAGAGACATGATCAGACTGAAATAGATATTAATACAGATGATAGATAGGTATGATCAGACTGAGATAGACAGTTATGAACACAATCAGACAGACAGAGAGACAGACAGACAGATAGATAGATAGATAGATTATGATCAGACTGAGATAGGTACATAGATATGAACACAAATAATAATAGATAAATAGACAGATAGGTATACTCAGACTAAGATAGATAGATAGATAGATAGATAGATAGATAGATAGATAGATAGATAGACAGACAGACAGACAGACAGAAACAGGCCGATAGATAGCTAACTAGGTAGCTATCTAGATATATATGAACAGTTAAGTTTTATGATTTTTTTTACAGCGAAGTTCACCCTTTACTAGGCCCGGGGCCACTCGAGGTAGAGGTTTACATTTGGGGGCCATCTGTGTGTATAGGTGTGGAAGATACTGGTTAACCTTGGTCTTGAGCAGGTTAAGATTGTAGTAATCGGGGAAACATCTTCTTGGGAGTCTGTTTCACAGAGCAGGGGTTCGCGGGAAGAAGCTCTTCTCACCAATTGAATACGGACGGAATGTGAGCGGTTTGCTACAATGTGAGTGGCATGGCGGACCCTAGGCGAGAACATTAGAACTAGCGGAACCAAGGAATGTAGTCCTTTGAACCACTTTCCATGAAAATAGCGATAGATCAGTGAGAAGCATGTGAAAGAGGGGTCGGAGGGCGGAAAATAGTTTGTCACCTACAAGAAAACGAGGACGACAGATCCCGCCCAAATATGAGAGCAACACCCCATTTTAGGTCTGATCTGGCTCTTGTAGAGGATAGCATGAGGAATGAGGTACTTACTGGAGCAGTAGACGGAACCGACCATTTTTCCAGAGCGATAGATAGTATGTACGACTTCTGGGTGAGTTTATGGTCCAATAGTCGCTCAAGGGACGGAGCCTCACTGAGGGGACATCCATTCATCATGAGTAGTGGTAATCTCTGATCACCACGAGATTTGGAGGTGCACCCATATAATAATTCGTTAATGCTTATTCGAGGATACCCGTCTACTAGGGTGGGTAGCTAATCCCCATTAAAGACGCTTGCTCAGGTGCATTTTGTGTTTGCTCAACATTCACAGAGCCCACCTGTGGTTTATACTGCAACTATGCTGAGCAGACCTTAGTTACAGTTTCTGGGAGAAAACCGTGTTATCTAGCGTGCTCAACAATCTAAACAAGGCCAGCACCCTCAAACCATTAGTCACGATGACTTGTGACTTCGTGCTAGCACAGCTGTCGACGCCCCCCCCCCACAAGGGTTCCACTACCTATTTTCACTCACAAGGCTTTCAAGCACTTTCCAAAGGTTCCGCACGCTGGGATTACCTTCTCCAGACCGATAACAAGTCACTTTCCTGACAAATGGTGAAATTCGAACCCCGAGTCTCATGGTCAGAATGAGAACAATCTAAGCAGACGTACCCATGGTGAAGCCATATAAGGTTGTATTATAAGCATATATATTCACAAATGATTTGAGTATACTCTTAGACGGATCCTTTATGTAAAGTGAAAAGCGGATTGGTTCGATATCGACAATGTTGTGATTCGAACCTGGGTCTAACGTTTTAACAACTCGGTCGTGTGCCCACATATTGGCGATAATAAGGGAATAAAAAGCATTACAAATATATATATATATATATATAAAATGCCCAGATTCTGGGTAACGTTTATTAAATAAAATCAGTTTCAAATGAAAAAACAAATGAAGTGATCATTCTTTCTTTCTTTGTTGCTCTCTTTCTCTCTCTTCATCCCTTGCTCCCTCCTTTCATCTCTTGTTCTATCTCTTCATCTTTCTCTTCATCTCTCTCTACATATCTTGCTCTATCTCTTCATCTCTTTCTCTCTTTTCATCTCTTCTCTCTCTTCATCTTTTCATCTTTCTCTCTCACCTCTCTCTACACCACTTACTCTCTCCCTTCAGCTCTTTCTCTCTCTTCATCTTTTGCTCTCTCTCTCTTTCTTTTGCTCTCTCTCTCGTCATCTCTCCCTACATATCTTGCTCTCTCCCTTCACCTCTGCTCTCTCTCTCTCTCTTCATCACTCGCTCTTCGCGCCCCTCTTTCTGTCTCCTTTCATATTTTGCTCTCTCTTCTTCTCTTGCGCTCTCTTTTACTCTTTCTCTGCAACTCTCTCTACATCTCTTACTCTCTCCTTTCATCTCTTGCTCTCTCTTCATCTTTTGCTCTTTCACTCTTCATCTCTCTCTTCATTTCTCTTGTTCTCTCTCTTCAACCCATCCTCACTTTTCATCTTTTGCTCTCTCTCTCTCTCTGTACCTTTCTCTTGCTCTCTCTCTCTCTTCAACTTTTTCTCTCTCTCTTCATCTTTTGCTCTCTGTCCTCGTCTCTTTCTCTCTCTTTATATTTTGTTCTCTCTTTTCATCTCTCTCTACATATCTTGCTCTCTCCATTCATCTCTTGCTCTCTCTCTCTCTCTTCATCTCTCTCTCTCTCTGCATCTCTTGCTCTCTCTTCATCTTTTGATTTCTCTCTCTTCGTCTCTCTCTACATCTCTTCCTGTCTCTGTTCATCTCTAGCTCTCTCTTCATCTTTTGCTCTCTCACACTTCAACTCTCTCTTCATCTCTCTTTACATCTTTTGCTCACTCCCTTCATCTCCTGTTTTCTCTCTTCATCTCTCTCTACATCTCTTCATCACCCCCTTCATCTCTTGTTCTCTCTCTTCATCTCTTTCTCTCGCTTCACCTTTTGCTCTCTCTCTCTCTTCATCTTTTGCATTCTCTCTCTCTCTCTCTCTGCATCTCTCTACATCTCTTGCTCTATCCTTTCATCTCTTGCTCTCATCTTTTGCTCTCTCACTCTTTTTATCTTTCTCTACACATCTTGCTCACTCTACTATATCTCTTGCTCTCTCTCTCTTCATCTCTCTCTCTCTCTCTCTACATCTCTTGCTCTCTTTGTCTTCTCTTCTGAATAGTTATATCATCTTGTATTTCTCTTTCAATTATCTCTTTCTCATTCTTCCCTTCTCTTTCGCTATCTCTCTTTTCCGCTTTTCCCGATCCATTTCTCCCTGTTCTTTTTCTAAGTCCGTCCCTCCAATCTGTCGTTCACACGCACGCACGCGCGCGCGCACACACACACACGCACGCACGCATGTGCGCGCGCGCACACACACACACACACTCTTCTTATTCAGAACCAGTATTTCTGTAATCTCCAGTTTGGCCACTCTTGTCTGAAGGAGAACGGTGATGATGGTGGTGATAACGGTGGTGGATATGGTGGTGTAACTGTCCAGTCGCTTCATCTTGTGGGCTGTGGATGCAGACTTCCATGTTGGTAGACATTTGATCAAGCGTTTTCTGTAAATGGTCGCAACAAGTAAGCTTCGAGCATTCTTCGTTTGTACAGGTGCTGCATAAAAGGCATTCTTCCTCATGCTCGTCCGCCTTGTCTCCCTACAACATACAAGGAAAACATCAGAGATTAACCACAAAAGCCTATCTATCTATCTATCTATCTATCTATCTATCTGCCTGTGACTGTCTTTCTATTCATATCTATCTATCTATCTATCTATCTATCTATCTATCTATCTATCTATTCCAGCTTATTTATTTGTTCAACCTGTTCAGAGTTTGTATCTGTCTCTATATCAAGCACTAGCAGCATGGTCCGGCTTTGTCCGTACTTGATTAAAAAATCGTACGACTCATACAGCAATCGCTATCACTTGACTTAAAATATTTTACCCTTCCTTGCCTTTAAAGAAGTGCCCTTTGCCGTGCTGATGTTGTTACATGCCTTACTTCTTGCCTATCTCACACTAAACATTAAATCTGTTACGAAAAAAGAAATAAACAAAATGAACACAAAACGACCAGCTTTAAAAAAGGACTCGTAACTGGAAAAACCGAATGAAAAAAGAATGTTAACAACGAATACTTTTTCACACCCAACCCAGTCCTGCGGAATCAGAATCAACGTTGAGTTTAAGCAAGGGAATGAGCCAATTGGAGTAAAGTGCCATGCAGATTTAAATTTTTCCCACTTGTGACGAATGCAGCTATCGATTTTTTTGCATGCTAGTTAACATTCGTGTCAGTCAGCTGTTGGCTCGCACGCTGGCCAATAGAATCTTCCTGCCTATTCGTGGCAGCCAGCTATAGGCTCTCACTCTGGCCAGTAGAAAATGGCCGCAAACTACATGAAAACTGCCGTAGAAGCATGAAAAAATCGATTGTTTCCGCTATCGATGAAAGTTGGGAAATGCAAAGTCGGTCCTGGCCTTTCACGCTAACTTGAAGCATGTGCATGTAAATTTCGGTGCAAATCCGTCGAAAATTGCGGCCGTGCATTCGTTACACACACACACACACACAAACACACACAAACACACACACAAACACACAAACACACACACAAACACACACACACACACAAACACACACACACAAACACACACACACACAAACACACAAACACACACACACACACACAAACACACACACACACACACACACATCCTGCCTTTTATAGATAGAGATTGATAAAAAAGATAAAGTAAAAAAGAAAAGAAAAATGAAAAGAAAAGCGTAAAAGATTGCATGAATAATCGAGGAAAATAATGGAAAGAAAAAAGCGTAAGTTCGGCCGTTGCCCGTGAAAAGTACTTACACAAGACAGTTCTGGTTGAATGGTGATGTGTTGAATTCCGGCTTTTTCTAAGAATTGCTTCACTTTTCGGAAAGAACTAAGGAAATGTTCCGGTGCAGCCACATAATGAAGCGTTGTGACCAAAGTATCATCCGTTAATTGCCAAATATGCAATTCGTGAATGTTGATTACTTCAGGAATCTTTGGAAAGACAATGACAAGTTACAATATTAGAAGGAAAGTCAAAAGTATTTGTATTTATTTGATAAATCATTTATTTAAAGAAACTAGAAATGTTGTGTTATTATTATTGTAGAATCACACACGGCCGAGTAATGAATAGCGGCTAAGATTGAGGAATCCTAGAGCCAAGTTTGAATTCCAGTAGAATTCACGTGCTAATACCCTTTGGAAAGGTATGAAACCTTTTCTTCTCCCCCACCAGCTATGGGTAAATAGTGCACTAAAAAATAATTGTTTAACTAGCTCTGTAGTTTATCTCAGTACAATATCAACACTAGAAAATCCAAATATAAAGAAATTCTACATAGGTTGCACCATGAGACCATTCAAGGAACGTTGGCGGGGTCATATGCAATCTTTTAATAATAGTAACTATAAATATATGACTTCATTATCCAAATACTTTTGGAGTCTAAAAGAAAAAAATGAAACACCTAAGGTTAAATGGAAATTAATTAGAAAGGCCCGGACATGTAACTCCCTATATGCCCCGTGTTACCTATGCCTTAACGAGAAACTTGAAATAATTAGATTTAAAAATAAGACTGATCTTTTAAATCAAAGATATGAACTAACAGTTAACTGTAAACATCGTTTTAAATTTAACTTAGTATAGAGATCATATACTTTCAATGATAACGATAAGTTAAACTTAATAGACTATTACCTTTTTAGCATGATGGTCGCCGGATCGATATGAATGTGTACTGTGTACTTACAAAGTATTATACGTGTCTGTATTTGTATGTATATATTTGTATGTTATGTAGGGTTGTTTCTACTGTTGGATGTGTATATGTGTATATAGGGGTATATATATGTAAGGTTTTTTTTTTGTTTTTTTTATTATATGAAGGTATATTGTTGTGTATATTGGCATCTATCATATGTTAACCTGTTTATGTGTACGAGTAAGGGTGTAAATTCTGGTAAGTGTCTACCACTAAATGTGTAAGTATATGTTTGGGTATATAGAGATATATATGTGTACTTGTGTGTGTGTAGATATGTGTATACATATGCATATGTATGTATATGTATGTGTGAGTGTGCATATGTGTGTATATGTAGTATGTATATATGTGTATGTATATGTTTATATATGCATATATATGTATATCTGTGTATGTTTAAATGTGTATGTGTATATGTATGTGTGTATGTATATGGGTGTACATATATATATGTGTATGGGTATTTATATGTATGCGCTCGGCTGTTGGTGTACTGTATATCTGGATGTGGTGATATGGGTATTTATATATGATTAGATATTTGTGTATATATGGATGTATGTTTGTATGTCGTTGTATGTGTATTTGTATGTATGCTTTAGTGTCTTGGAGTGTATCATAGATACAAACTAAAATCTACTTTTGTTGATAAGGAGCCTTTAATTGCTTATAGACCGTTGTTCTTTTCTTAAATTATGATAAACTTTTAATATATTTTATCATAATATTGTTGGAATATTATTAGAATATAAGTTGGTCTATGTATACTTATTCCTTTCCCTTTTTTGTGTATGTGTCTACATGTTTATGTATATATGTATATGTGTTTGTATATGTATGTGTGTATGTGTATATATGTATATATGTATGTATGTATGTACGTATATATATATGTATGTATGTGTATATGTATATATGTACGTGTGTATGTATATATGTATGTGTATGTATATGTGTATGTATGTGTGGGGTTATATGCGTATATATATGTATGTATGTGTGTATATATGTGTGTAGTTGCGTATGTATGTGTGTATATATATGTACAAGCTGATGTGTATATGCATTTTTATATTTATATCGTTTTAATTTACGTTTGTTTGATTTTTCATGTATATACATGTATTTGTAAATGTCTGTGTATATATTTAGTTTATATCCATATATGTATGCGTGCGTATGTATGTACATCTAGATATGTATGTGTATGTGTATGTATGTATGTATTTGTATATAGTTGCATCTTTATGTATATATTTCTTTACTTGCTTTATTTACTTTTCTGCGTTGGCGTATGGGTCGATATATTTATATGTGCTTATCTATATGTATGTTTATGTGCGTATGTCTGTATATGCGTACCTATTATGCGTATATATGTATATGCGGATGCATGTGTTGATTTGTATGCGTATGTGTGAATGTACAATTATATATAGAGGTGGTTATTTACTTTTGTCTGTAATGTGTCGAAAACTATATGATTTAAAAATGTATATATATATATATTTATATATATTTATTTGTTTAAATTTTATCTCTATATATTTAACCGGATTAGTTATTTTTCAAGTTAAAATTCGTTTAATAACATATTAAGCCACGAATATATTCACTTTTAGCTATGACATCTGACCGTCCAGATCATAATGAATGTAGATGTATGTGTCTGTGTGTATTGATGTCTATGTGTAAGGAAAGTGCATTTGCGTACGTGTGGTGTAGATATTTTGTATGTGTGTGTATATATCTAAATACGTCTGAGCGCTTAACCTGCGTATGTTCGAATGATTTCGCGTGAGAGGCGACTAACATGTTGAAATAAAACTAAAGTGTATACATTTCTGTCTGGGATTCTGAACATCCCTTTCAACATAATTTCAATGAAAATACAAATTAAATAGCATATATATCTTTTATTTTCATATTTTTATATTTTTTTCTCCTCGGTAATTCTACAATTTAAAACTTAATAGAGATTTGATTTAGATTTCTAAATAGGTCATTTTTAATTTTTTACTCTTAATTTTAATTTCAAATTTTATAAATCTTTTAATATCTATGATAACCTTGCTTAGTTGTCAAATTTTTCGAATCACCCTATACTTGTATTTTGATTGGTCATTCTAGCATATGTAACAGCGTTTACTCCTAGCTAAGGATCGTTAATTAATTTGAAACTTTTAAAACCATTTATTCTATATTCTACATCATCACTTGATAAGACACCAGAAGTGTTGAAACAAAATGGCTATTTTTGTCGTGATTTTATAACATATTTATGTTGTAATATTCAAATAAATAATTATATCTGCTCTACTCTGTATTGAGCACTCTTTAAAGAATAGTAATTGTTGGTTATTGGAATTCCCTCCGTATATACCAATCCCACACTTGGGTGTATATATATATATATATATATATATATATATATATATATATGTTGACCACTAATATTATCAAATTATCTATCTATCTATCTATCTATATATATATATATATATATATATATATATATATATTGACCACTAATATTATCAAATTATCTGTCTATCTATCTATCTATCTATCTTTATATATATATATATATATATATATATATATATATTGACCACTAATATTATCTATCTATCTATCTATCTATCTATATATATATATATGTGTGTGTGTGTGTGTGTGTGTGTGTGTGTGTGTGTGTGTGTGTGTGTGTTCCAGATTTTATTTCCATATGTCGGGTGAGTGAAAAGTAACCAAGAGGTTCTGGGAACTCATTTTGTTGCTACTTGTTTTTCTGATTATTTATTTTCCAAGTTCTAATTGTTTTTGTTTTTATGTCCTCAATAATTTCCACCCGAATGAATGTTGAAAGCAACATGTCTTCCATTGATTCTTACCTTCTTGTACACTGTAATACAAATGACAAGCAATCGACTGACAGCCGTAAACACAGAAATAGGTCGCTACTTTTGACTCACCCTGTACTTATAATGCAATGGTTAGCGACCCAGGAAGGAAAACATCAGCGATTTGAGTTCGAATTCCGGATAATTTTTTTAAAAATTCACTGCTGCACAAATACACTCTTTCCCCCTAGCTGTGGGTTAAATAACGGATGTAAGAAGTTTCTCTTGCTTTGAGATGGCAATCTGTAAAAATTTTGAATTCAAAGCCAGTCTGACAGCTGTAACCTATCTTGTCATAGACTCATCACTACTGCTGTAGCTGCATTACATTTAGTACCTCTTTAACCCGAAAAGGGTTACGCGGTACTTATATAAATATATACGTAGTTTATTTTACCAGCTCGGGATAATGAAAAATCAGGCTGAACATTTAATTTTTATTCACATTACGATTATAAATATTCATGACCTTTGAGTTGATAGCTCGGATTTATAAGTAAGAAGGCGTACCTGCTTTGTGATATTTTCCTTTAGTTTTTCTGCTTCGAAATTCTGGGGCACTGTCTGTAACATTATATGGGCTGATCGGTGCACTGGGGGAAGAAGGAAAGCACATTTTCGTATATCATATGAAGTCAATTAGGAATGGGCGCGGTGTAGCCATAAGCCGTACAAATCAGTTCCAGGCGGCATAAGAACGTAAATAGATGGAATGGAACAGCAAAAAAGGGTGAAAAGAAGTCAGTTAAAATTGACTGACACACAAATGAAGATGTAGACAAAAATAGTTATCGACAGGCTCACACATACACGCATATGAATAGAGATAGATAGATAGATAGATAGATGCAAACACGGCTAGCTAGAAAGATACGAACATAGGTAGATAGATAAATTTGAACAAATTCAGTTAGATAGCTAGACAGATATGAGCAAGCAGAGTTATATAGATATATAGATGGTTAGATATGAATAAACTGAGATAGATAGATAGATAGATAGATAGATAGATAGATAGATAGATATGACAAAAATTGATGTAAATAAATCCATTGATAGATATGAACAAAGAGATAAATAGATAGATAGGAACAGACCGAGATAGATAGATAGATAGATAGAAACAGACCGAGATAGATAGATAGATAGATAGATAGATAGGAACAGACCGAGATAGATAGATAGATAGATAGATAGATAGATAGATAGATAGATAGATAGATAGGAACAGACCGAGATAGATAGATAGATAGGAACAGACCGAGATAGATAGATAGATAGATAGATAGATAGGAACAGACCGAGATAGATAGATAGATAGATAGATAGATAGATAGATAGATAGATAGATAGATAGATAGATAGATAGATATGAACAGATTGAGATAGATAGATAGATAGATAGATAGATAGGAACAGACCGAGATAGATAGATAGATAGATAGATAGATAGATAGATAGGAACAGACAGAGATAGATAGATGGATAGGAACAGACCGAGATAGATAGATAGATAGGAACAGACCGAGATAGATAGATAGATAGATAGATAGACTAATTTGAACCAACTCAGTTAGACATATGCGGGAAAACGTACATAGATATGAACAAACTGAGATAGATACGTATATATGAATAAATTGATTTAAACAGATAGATATGAGCAGAGAGATAAATAGCTAGCTAGCTAGATAGATATGAACAGGTAGATATGAACAAACTGATTTAGATAGACATGAACAGAGATAGATAGATAAATAATGAACATATTAAGATAAATAGACAGATTGATAGATAGATAGATAGATAGATAGATAGATAGATAATGAACATATTGAGATAGATAGATCTGAACAGAAGCTATCTATCTACCTATTTATCTATTTTTCTCAGTTCGAATAGATAAATAGGTAGATAGATAGATTATGTTCAGATCTATCTATCTATCTATCTATCTATCTATCTCAATTTGTTCATATCTATCTATAAAATATTAGTGTATGAGATAGATAGATAGATAGATAGATAGATAGATAGATGGATAGATAGATAGATCTGAACAGAATCTATCTACTTATTTGTTTATCTCAGTTCGAATAGATAAATAGGCAGATAGATATATTCTGTTCAGATCTATCTATCTATATGAAGACAGAGAGCGAAAGAAAAAAAACTACTTACTTAATGGCGCATCGCTTATTGTGATGATCGTGATCATAACAATAGTGAGGAGAGGATCTGCATAGTGACACCATTGCCCTTCGCCGTACAAAGTCAGCACGCCGGAGATGATCAAAGTCAGCGAACCAAAATTGCTACCGATAACATGAAGGGCAACGAAGCACATACTGATGTTGCGTCGACGAGGGTTGGACTTTTTGTCGTCTGATATTAACAAATAAAAAAAGCAGCAAATGAAAAGTGTTGTCGACATCAAAGTGGAGAGCATTTAGTTCCTCTGTTTTGTCGAGGTATTTGACAAATTAATTCTATTCTATCAACACATTTCACCTCAACACAAAATGTCAGCCTATTTTGTTTGTCAACTGCAGTTCTTGTTCTTATCTGAAAGTTAATTAAAACCTTTCATCCTAAAAAATAAATCCTTCCCTCTACCACCTGAGCTGATTTCACAAATCCAAAATTATTCCAGGATTTGGAATGCAACCGAAATATATAGAGTCTTCTTAACCAAAATGTCTACCCGTTTTATTTGTTACGAGTATTCTTACCTGAAACCCTTTTATCATAAGGGATAATTGTTCCAACAAAGCCCTTTCCTCTACCACATGTGCTGAATTCACAAATCATAATCTTTCCAGGATTTGTAATTGAACAGTCATATAGATTCCTTACAGCCAAAATGTTTATTTTTTTGGTTTGGTAACAGCGTTTACGGGTAAGTTCACCTCCATCACTTCACCGCGAGGAAGGTTCATCCCGTATAAATTAGATACCTTCACAGAAACGCGATACCCAAGGTTTAAAATGAATTTTTAAAAATGAAAAATCTTTCTTGAAGCGTTTATTTGTTATAATTTCAAGCTAATAGATTAAATTCATCTTTTCCAATAAGAAAAATACTTTACTGTCTGTAAAAACTAATTTAAATTGATTAGAAATAGTTTTTTGCTTTGAAATCACTAAAAATCGCTGATTTTAGCGTCATTTTTAGCCATCTGTCATCACAGTGTAATTCTTTTTATTAAGAAAATCTTCCAAAAATAAAATATACTTTTCTAAAACTTTATTTAAGGAATATTAGATGATTTAAAGTTTAATTATTCTGATTTGAAATAATTATTCCTTACATTTAGTTTAAAATATCGCAGAAATGTTTTTTTTTAATAATGACGTAGTTGTTGTTCTACCTGGATTCTATCCTCTTAGGAATTTATATATATATATATATATATATATATATATATATATATATGAAAGTTTATTTCATTTTTTCTATAGGGAGCATATCTGTAAAAAATTAGTTGAGGAATATAACGTGAGCGCCATTTTTATTTATTTTTTTAACTATGCAATAATCTTAAAAATTTAGGAAAATATTCTCCATAATACAATGTTTTATTGAAATATAGGTACTTTAAATTTACTATAGTTATCGCTCTTATTTTCTGATAATGTCGACAGGTTTTAATTATTGAATTAATTAAATTAAAGCGCATGATATCAGTTTTTGACACTATTTAAGTGTCACTGGTAGTAGTTGGAAGGAATGTGACATAGGATTAAGAACAAGGTTCATGTGAGAACCCCCGATTGAATTCGAGCATTAGAAGGGCGGCAATGTAGAAATTATTGAAGTGAAAACTCTCTCCTTCGCTCTATATGTTGTTCCTCTCCCTTTCAATGAATATGTCACGTGTTCGTATATTGTCTCCTGATTGGTCCTGATGACAGTTCCCGCCTGGACAGAAGAAATTCAAAGTGGAAAGTTAGTGGGAGATTCGGGACGACAGTGAAAGGACGAGCTATCTTCTCCTCCGTCGAAATAAGACGTTAAAGTTGTCCAGCAAGTCGACAGAATTAGTCGCAGGTATTCAAGTTGCGAGGAGAGAAAAAATTCGCCTAAAAAGCTAGGCGTGTTTAGTTATCGTCTCCGTGTGAAGACAGATGTAGCGCAGAATTCTCCCAGAACTGTTTATTTATCCTAAGTACGGGATAAATGGGATTTTGAGGACACTCTCAATAATTGAAAGGATTGGTAGATACCTTGGCGCGGTAGAATAAACCAACAAGGTAGAATTTATCTGCGGCTAAAGGAAAAGGAAACCTTCGAAGATAGAAAAGGACATTTGGTTCATCCAACCTCTGAATATTGCTACACGTGGGAAGGAGGCAGCCATTTTGAAGTGTTTTTGTGACGAGCTACTCGAACTACCAAAAGAAGGGAAATAGACCTTTTTTGTCCCTAGCCAAAGGACTGTTATCTACAATATTCGAATGTAAGGGAGTTAATCCTTTCCCTTTCTTTTCCCCTTTACTCGACAAAAAAGAAACGGGCCGAGAAAGAGTTTTAAAACAACTTTGTGACACAATATCGTAAGTGGAATCTTGACTCTTCTTTCTTTCTCTATTTTCTCTCTAACTCTTTCTTTGTTACCTACATAAGATTGAATTCTTATGAGCTAAGAGGACTTTTTTAGCAGTGCAGTTGTGAACTTCCTTTTTTTCTCATCTTTTTTTTATACTTCTTGTTTCTCTCTAATAAAGTTGAATTGTCTATATAGGCCTTTCTTCTTTCATCTCCTTTGTTTGTTGTTTTCCTTTTCTGTTTTCTTTCTTTCTCTGGTAACGTTGACGAGAAGACACCTTCGTTGGAAAAGGCGATAAAATCTTCTCAAACGTGGATAAATTCCCTTAGCCGATTTGACATTGGTTTTAGTTTAATAAGAGCAACCGATCGACACAGGCAATATTTGGGTCGTTTGAAAATGTAAACAGTTGGTGATTGTTTTGAAAATGGCCAAAAGTATTTGTCGAGACTAAGAAATTATTGCTTGGAGAAAGGGAAGGATTTCTAAAAGCAGAGTGAATTCTTTGCTGATGTGGAATAAATTTTTATATACAAGAATTAATTCGTAAACAATAATCGTGGAGTAACAAAGGTATGTAAAAACAAAGTTATGTCGTTTTAAATAGTTAACCCGTTATCGAGAGTCAGATGTTGTCAATCCAAGGTCGAAGGAAATGAGTGTCAATGAATCCGGGGGCGTGGTCAGAGTTGTACGAGATGCATATAAACCGTACGCTAGTTGGAGCAGAAAAAAAGGAGCTGGAGCTACGACCAGATCAACGCTAGTCGAGGTGAGATGTTGAACCAACGTTACCCGGCCACCTGAAATTCTCGACCGACATAGTTCCGCGTTGTAGCATCGGCGGCCACAATCTTAACAGCATAAGATATACAGATGACACAGTACCGATAGCAGAAACGGAAAAGAAATTACAACACCTCCTACAGAAGGTAGCGAAGGAGAACGAGAAGAAGGGACTAAGCATAAACTACAAGAAGACAGAATGCATGGTCATCAGTAAAAGGATGAGCTCGAAATGCGATTTTCAGATCGGGGACACTAAAATCAGGTAGGTGCGGAAATGTAAACATCTGGGAAGTGTTTTGACAGAGGACGGCAAATGCGACACTGAGACCCGTAGACGTATTGGGATGGCCAAGGACGCATTCCAAAAGCTGGGCAGAGTATTGCGAGACAGGGGGGATTTCTTTGGTAACAAAGAAAAAAGTACTGAGCTGTTACGTGACATCTGTCCGCCTTTACGGCAGCGAATGTTGGGCGGTCTCCTCAAAGATGAAGAAGAGACTCGAGGTGACGGAGATGTGGTTCTACTGAAGAATGCTGAGGATATCATGGACAGGGCGTGTGAGCAACGATAAGGTCTTGGAAAGGATGCAAACAACTTATACTTAAAATCAGGAAGAGGCAGCTGAAGTTTCTGAGACACGTAACAAGAAAGGAGGGAGAATCTGATACTCACAGGTCGAATAGAGGAAAAGAGAGACAAAGGAAAGCAACGCATGACATACCTGGCGGGTTTAAGCAAGTGGATGACAGAATGTGGTCTTGGGGAGGTGGGAGAGGGACGACAATTATTGAGAGCTACAAGGGATAAGAGGGAAGTGGAGAGCCATGATCGCCTACGTCCTGAAAGGACACGGCACATAAAAAGAAGAAAGAATAGCTAACCCGCTACTAGTGTAAAACAGAAGATACCTTGTCGCTAGATTCTACGGGAAGGGTTAATTTTGTGTAACGCCCATTATATAAAACCAATTGAAAATTAACCCAGCGACTTTTTTTCGTGATTTACTATAATTAGTATTTCCACCAGCGAAGGTATCGATGTTTTTTGGTTTTCATAGCACGGTTCCGCCAACTCGAATCAACGCTTAAGTGCAGACAAAAGTTCGATCTCTACTATACAGGGATCAATCAATCACAACGTGGGACAGAGTAGATGAAGAAAGAAAGCAGTCAATAGATAGCCCTCAGTTGACCGTCGCCAGCATGGGAAAAAAAATCCGGATCGAGTCGGGCTGACTTCGGTTATTATTATTTACATTTACTCTAGTTTAAAAAATGTTTTAGACACGTTGATCAATAAAATTAAAACCCCTTAAAAATTATTTCATTGTTATCCTTTTACAGAGTTGAACTTTCCCCGAGGTGAACTTTTCTCACGGTGAATGGATTGCGGTTAACTTTCCGACGGTGAATTAATGGTGATGAACTTACCGGGTACGAGTTAGAGCATCTCTGTATCTTAACAAAAGACTTAAGGAATAAATGCTTGTGTAAATTCGAGAAAGAAAAGAAAATTGTAGTTGAAGTGGCCTTTTATTTGAAGTACCTGAAAGGCAAAATTCGTACGGTCTAGAAATTTCGTGATTTGCAATAAACAATCGATCTTGTTTTAGAAATCAAGCTTATGTTTAAAAATGGCGTCTTCACTGGAAGTTATGACGTCACCATTAGTCAGTTTTAACGATAGAGTGCTATGTTTCTCTTTCTTAATCTCCGACATGTTTTGAATAAAATCTCAGCATCTAATGGGTTTTATGCATCGGAGGTCAGTTTTTCTTCTAAATTTTGCGTTTGTATTTCTTTTAACAAAAGATGGTCGCTCATAAAACAACTTCATGAAATTGCATACCGCTCAAATAGAAAATTGTATGCCTGCTACGTCGACCTCATGCTTGCATAAGACCACATCAATAGAGACTTCCTCTTGTTATCCATTAAAAACCACCGCCTTCCAAGCTCTGACTATATAGAGGAACTATATCGATCCACAAAGTCGTACCGATTTGACGAGAAGCCCAGCACGGAAACATTTCATCAACCTTATCAGGAGTACGTTCAGAAGGAAATGAGAGCTCCAGTCTATTTCATCTTTTCCTCGACTATGTCCGGCGCAAACACAGATGTGAAGAGATGGACACTGATCATTAGAAACAAGGAAAAGTGTGCTGGACTGTTACGTGATATATGTCCTCCTATATGGCAGCGAATTCTCAACAATCTTCTGTAAGATGAAGAAGAGACTTGAAGCAACAGATATGCGGTTCTACACAAAGAATGCTGAGGATACCATGGATCAAATATGTGAACAACGACGAAGTTTTGGAGAAAATTGAAACAAAAAGAAACGTATACTTAACACCAGGAAGCAACAGTTGAAGTTTCTAGTGCACTTAATGAGGAAAGGGAAAAATCGAAAAATATAAGCTGTAAATTGTTGATATCCCCTGAAGAATGGACGGACTAATCCGTGTACGAAACTCAATCAGCTAACAAACTTTTACTAATATTAATGCTCTCTCTCTCTCTCTCTCTCTCTCTCTCTCTCCCTATATATATATATATATATATATATATATATATATATATATATATGTAGTCGGATTCATGCTTAAAAGTGATCATCAGGCCATATGCGATGTGTTTTGACTCGACTACTTATATATGCTGGCCAGTAATGCATTATGGGTAGGTCTATTGTATTATTCTAAAAGTTTTGGGGAGGGTGCTAGCGGTTAAGTTCCGAATTATACTAGGGGTTATTGAGTGAAAATAATTGTACACACACACACACACACATACATACATATATATATATATATATACATATATATATATATATATATATATATATATATATATATATATATAATTAGAAAAACTTAAAAATCCATTGTCAGCAATAAATTTATTTCGATGAATATAAGCATATTCATCTCATCAGACAGACTACATTTTATGAGATGAATACTCTTATATTCATCGAAATAAATTTATTATTGACTATGGATTTTTAAGGTATTTTTCTAATCATTCTTATAATTTGCTCTGTATCATACATTCAGTTCTCATATGGACTGAAAAATCTTCCTTAGAATAATCCCTAACAATTATATATATATATATATATATATATATATATATATATATATATATTATATATATATGAACATTGAATTCAACTCACAGAGCGTGACAGGCTGTGTTGATTTCAATGTTCACTTTTATATTTATATTTGCATACGCTCTATTTCTGATATTGAGCACTTTATCCCGTAAATATAGTACACATTAAAACTATATTTCTTTATATATATATATATATATATATATATATATATATATATATATATACGGAAGTCATCGGCGATTGAACAACAAATTGCCAAGAAGAATCGTATGGTGTGCATTTCAGAAGATAGAAAAAGTTGTAGCTGACGGAAAGTACACAAGTCGATACCCAATCAGTATCGGCTGGGTCGCCGTGGAGAGGGGGTATGATGTTGAACGATCTGAAAACCCCTAATGAACCTCAGCTAGAAACATCATTGATGTATACTAAAGCATCCAATAGATGTATTTTACGAAGTATATATATATATATGAAAAATGTTTGATTTTACCTTGTTTGTTCTCCTCGCTGTTCAATTGGTCGTTTTCTTCATTGTCCACTTTATTTTTCTCGGTGAGTGTCTGTCGTGCATAAATCTCCGGCTCGTCGTCGTACACTTGTCTCCTTTTCTTTTCTCGCAGAACGTGCGTATAAGACTTCGAACCGAACAGAACTAGACAAAGAATATTTAAGCTTAAACCGACGGCTCCCATCATGATAATCAAGGAGGGGTCATGAAGTTCCTCGACCTCAACCAGGCGCTGAACTGCACAGGTGATCACCGTAAAAAACAGCGCAAAGGTAAGTGTGCCGCTAATGAACCCACCCAAGACGTAGATTCGAACCCAGCCATACGTGTTTTTGCCACTTTGGTTTTGGCCAGCCTATTGTTAAAAAGAGAACAAAAAGAAATCCTTATATCATTTTTTTGCATGATATTGAAATACTAATAATAAGCTAATCATAGGAAAATCAGCGCTCGAGATACGCCCCTAAATTATTCGGGGGTGCTATAAAAAGGGTCATAAATCAGGTAGTTCGGAGCTCAATAGTCTTTTGTGATCCATATTCTTCTGAATCTGTCTATATTTCTAAGATGAGCTATTATGTACACTATTTACATTATTCGGACTATTGTCCTCATCTTTGTTGCCATATTTATCATAACGTTTCGACCGTTGTACGCTCCGGCCTTCTTCAGGTGGTTGGAATGTCGAACTGAACCCTTTATTTCACTCACTGGGGTAGATTGTTCTAGTTCCACGTGCCATGTTTAATGGATGTCAGTTATCAGTTATCAGTTATCTCCTGTTAATTTCCCTCTGAAAGTTCTCCACTGCCTTAACCGGGTATTGAACTCACACTCTTTGGGTCCTGTCACTGGATCTAACCAACGCCTTTATCCACTGTGCCATGTGTCCTTGAGAATAAAGGGTTCAGTTCGACATTCCAACTACCTAAAGAAGGCCGGAGCGTACAAGGGGCCGAAACGTTGTAATAAATATGGCGACAAAGATGAGGACAATAGTCCGAATAATGTAAATAATGTAATGAAAAAGATTTTATGAATTTCTACCGACAGCAAATGTTCGCTTAATGAATGTCGAATATTTCCTGTATGGAAAAAGTTAATCTCATCATCGCTATTACCGTTTCACAGCGCAAATGGATTGTAAGTTATCAGGTGGTTGGAACGTCGAACTGAACCCTTTATTTCGCTCGCTGGGGGTAGACTATTCTAGTTCTACCCTTCAACCGCTCTCTCTCTCTCTCTCTCTCTCTCTCTCTCTCTCTCTCTCTCTCTCTCTCACAGGCGGGATGTGGCGAGTCTCTTGCTTCTCTACCGCTACTTCCATCGAAAGTGCTCGGAAGAAACTACATTACCTGGTCCCGCCAAGGCAAACCTTCACGGCAAGAACACGCCATGCCACTTACATAGTAGCAAACCACCCATATTTCCACCGTATTCCATCGGCGAGAAGTAAGTTCCACTCGATCTGGTTCTTCCCGCGAACAACTGCCCTGTGGAACCGACTTCTAACTTCTCCGATCACTACAATCTTAACCTGTTCAAGGCCAGAGTTAACTGTTATCATGCACTCCTATGCACACAAATGGCCCCTAAACGTTACCCTCTACCTTGAGTGCCTCACAGGCCTTGTAATGGGTGAAACTCGCCGTAAAAGATTGGTTGTAAAGTACTTCTGATGCATCATCGGAGCATTCTATTTTTATTTAACTATTTAAATTTAACTATTTATGTAATTTTTTTTTCTTTATTGTTAATTGTCATTTTTTGTATTTTAATTTCTTAATTTTTTACTATTATTAATTATTAATTTGTTTCCACCTGAATACTTTAGATATATAGAAAAAGGTTTTAGTTTAAACTGACGGCATGAAGATATGGACAATATAGAAACTTTTTTTCCCTACATAATGAGACCGTTTTTTGTTAAGTACGAAAATTCCCAGCGTATTCCAATTAAATTCTTTTATAGACAAACCCCAGAAAATAAACGCCATATAAGCATAGGTTAGATTAACACATTAACTAGTAAGGAGATAATGCCACTAAGACGCAAAGTGGTTATTGGAAGTGAAACAGAACGAGAAGACTTTATTGAGAAGAAAAGACAGTAAAAATACAGTGTTCAGGAACACAGAAGATGGTGATTGACGTTGCATTTAAATTTTTCAGATTGTAGGTGCTCAGGCAAGCAATTGAGTTGCACAACGTGAGAAGTGCGAGTAAAGAAACTATTGGTATAGAACCGAGTTAATTCAATAATATAACGACGAGTCTTAGTTTCCAATCCACGCTTAAATATTCATTCGTGTGATTGAGGTACCAAGGGCGAAAGTTCATTAGAACAATTGCCATGAAAATATTTATAGGAAAAACACAAAGGGAAGCCACGTTATGGCGGTGAGAAAGTGATTGAAGTTGAGATGCCAGGTCAGGGCCTATTATATTACAATTTATTTGTAAATTACAGAACTGGTATGGTGGGTAGGCAGAACATCTGTCTGAATTGGTATCAACATAGGTGGGGCCATCAAAACCAATAGCTGGGGTCAGCGGAAAAATGACAACTACTTACACCAACTAAAATTTGCTTGGCAAATTTTGCAATCACCTCACCAATGTTTTCCTATGAATGAGCCTTTTAATATGTCTGCTTTTCTTGCTCTAATAAATCTTTTATGCACATTCGATATATATATATATATATATATATATATATATATATATATATATATATGAAGAAATATATTCTTAAAATATGCTATATTTATGGGATAAAGTGCTCAATATCAGAGATAGAGCGTGTGTAAATATAAAAGTGAACATACAAGTCAACACTTAGAGGCGACAGTCTGTTTCATGCTAGATGCAATCGTCAGGCCATATATATATATATATATATATATATATATATATATATATATATTGTAAATTAATTGATTTAAAATATGGGTTTATCGCTACACAGTGATAACCATGTTTTAAAAAAAATGGAAGCTATGCTCTGTAAATTTACATTGAGCACTATTGTGTAAAAATAAAAATATCTATAAGAACACCGGATTTTATATCTTACTGTTCTTTCTTTCTTTATATATATATATATATATATATATATATATATATATATATATATATATATATATATTAGAGAGCATATCGATATATAAATAGTTATTATACCGCATCTTTATGTGAGCTTCTAAAACACATTATGCATGTAATGATTATATACATACATCATATGTCATAGCTGGGAGTGGTAAAGTGGACAAACTCCCACTGTCTATAAAATACTCCAATGTCATACCTCTCAAATAGCCCCTGACAACTGTCCAGCTTCAAGCCAGTGAAGGAGTGAAGGTGTATCACTAGCGCCTCATAACCAACAGCTTCGGGGAGATAGAACACGTCAGCCTGGGAAGGCAGTCAATCAAGGAGAAGGAAAACCCTCATTTTAAACCTCCCTATGTAAGTAAATTCAGACAGAGAATCTCGAAGGCGATTGGCTGTCAGCACTGACAACCTTCCGGTAACTCCTGCAGAACATCTCTCTGGATTGGTATAAATATAGGTCCGGGAACCAAAAACAATATGCGAAATAGCGGAAAAATATCAACTACTTACACCAGGGGTCGGCAACTCATTCGACCCCGCGGCCGGGATCGTGTTATAATGACGGGTCGCGGGCCGGACGAAGCCCATTAATGAAAAATTAAGGAAAATTACATATGCAGACCCCTGTCAACCTAAATATTTAAAACCATAATGAAAATAAACATTGAGAAATCAGAAAAACAAAAGAAAATCTAATATTAAAAAACACCTAACAAAAATTACTTTTCCTCAAGGAACGTCAAAATACTTCAAAGTGAAAAAAATCAACCGAAGTGAAATGGATGAAATTATGACGTGTAGGTTTGAAACTGTTATTGAAAATTGTTCCACAAACGAACCACACACACACACATCAAACAAAAACGAAGCGCATATACACATACATACGAGTACAAATAGTTGCAAACATATACACTTACGTACGTACACATGCGGTATCATCAACACATTCATGAGGCATGTATGTATAATGCGCGTATGTTTAACTGTCCCTAGATTTCTGCTACCTCGCATGTCAGTCCCTCCCTGGCCTCTTTCAGTTTAGCGTTCCTTTCGCTTCTGTTATCATCTTTTAATGTAGCCAAGGGTCAGAACAAATATGTATCCATTATTTGACATTATTAAACGTAGGCACGCAATTTGGTAAAATAAGTCTCATGAAAGATAACTGGCAGATAGTCTAAAATTTTTAGTGCACTGAGATGTGTAGACATTCTATGGAAAAAAAAATAGAGTCATTGGTAATCAGGCTCGCGGGCCGGTCAAAATGCCTTCGCGGGCCGTAGTTTGCCGACCCTTGACTTACACCAACCAAAATTTGCTTAGCAAATCTCAAACTGACCTCGCCAAACTAAGGTAACTGTAAATAGACGGCCATATTTCTGGGGATCAATCGGCCTAACCTCACGAAATTGTCGCATTTTTTCTCTAATGCTGGACTCCACTATATCCAGAGGGTAATAATTCTCGCTCAGGACCTTCTTAATTCCCACGCTTTATTTCCCCGATTTTACTCAGATCCTTTCATCAGGTTGCTATATTACTCTTAATTCTCCTCTTTCAGAACGGTTCGGTTTACGGCCAGTTCATGTTGAAACACCGGTTCTCATACGATCACCGATGTTAAGTAACATTGAGCCTGGTTAGTACTTGGATAGGTGACCGTTTGAGAATACTTAGTTGAAATGTGCTGGTGGCGTAATGGATAACGGCTTGGAAATGGAACTCGGAGAGCCGAGTTCTAATTCCAGTCGAGTTAGTTATATTCACTTAGGCGCAAAAATACCCTTGGGTATGAATCTCTTTCTCACATGACTTTAGAATTACCAGCAGTTCGCTTTTTTTTCATTAGCTCAAGTAACCTATTGCGTGAATATCACTTCCTCAGTAGGTTTTGCTGTTACACAATTTCGAATGTTTCTTCAGCTTCAGGGGGAATTTGAACTCTTTTAATCTCTCTCTACCCTGTCAAGTATCTTCACAATCCGGTTCAGCACTCTCCAAAGTTCTTTTTTTAAAATCATTTCACCTCCAAGCAAGCCAACAAAGCCACTAAAACGCAAGGGACTATTGAGTGTGGAAGTATATGAAAAAAAAATATTAGGGAGAGTGGACAATAAGAAAGAAGGAATTAAGGAAATAGAAGATAAAGATTGACATTGCGTTAAAACTTTTTAAAAATCAAAGTTTATTGGAAGAGAGTTCCACAAGATAGTATAAACTGTCAGTACAGAACTTACGGTTAAAACTAACAATTTCAGTTGCAAAATGACGAGACATTGCTGCCAATACTGTGTTTGAATTCATCTGGGTACTAAAGAGGATAATTTATCAGAACAATTACCATGAAAGTATTTATAGAAAGGCACGTGGAAGTTACGCTACAGCGGTGGGAAAGAGACTGAAACCGTGATGACAGGTCAGGAACAATAACATTGCAGATTCTTCTTTGGGTTTCATCAAGAATCTTTAAGTATACAACAGAAGTTCCATACCATATGTGGCAGCAATATTCAATGCATAGACGAGTGGTAGACTTATAAATATGTAAGATAGATTCTGGTGAAAAAATTGTTTATCACGACACAGTGAACTAACTCTTCTAGCAGCAGATATAGCAATTGATTCAATATAATTTTTCCACTTCATGTCAGCGGAAAACGTTAGCCCGATAAAGCGCAACGAGTCGCTCTCACGGAGGTTAGCATCAGCCATGCTGATGGAAGGCAGAAAGAGGATCTTTCAGGCGATTAAGAGAGAGCAATTTCGGTTTGGAAGCGTTAAATCTAATCCAATTATGCTCAAGATATGTTACCAAATTTGATCTGTTTACAAAAGGTCACAGAGGGCATCATGACATTTCTAATGAAAAGGTTTGTAAAAAAATAAAAATAAAAATAAAACGACCTAAGATCACACATATGTTAAACTGATAAATCCCTCCGTATGGTATGAGCTGTAATGTCAGAACATATTTTTGTATTTCTTTAAGGCATGGGTTACCAGGGATACCTTCAATGAATCTATCAGAACCTATTCCAATCAAACCGAAGACATCAATAATTCCAGCTGTAGTTGGAACCCAAAAAAATGATTGGAAAATGTTCCGATAGACTCTATAAAGAGATTCCTGGTAGCCCATGCCTTAGAGAAATGCAAAAAATTGTACTTACAAGTGAAACTCACACATTATGTAGAGCTTTATCTATGTAAAATGTATGTAATATTAGTTTTTTTTTTATAAAAATAATACGTGAAAAATGTCATGAATCCATTTCTAACCTTAGGTTTCTGGTTGGGACCCGGAAGGAAAGTGTATACAACAGAAATCAAAGGAAATAATAATAATAATAAAAATATCATTGATTTGTTTCTAACAGCTGCACGTAGAGTGAATTGGGATTTGGAAGCGCGATTTGTGCGAATGATTGTCGCAAAGGAATAGGCACAAGGACAAGCAGCATGACAGATTCAAAGAAAAGAAGCTTCGTAGTCAGTTTTTTTTTTTTTTTTTGCTGACAGAGACAATTGCTGGATTTGAGAAGTAGCTTTGGGTAAAAGACGGTTTTGCAAGGAGAGAGAAACAGAGTCACTTATATTCACAAAACAGAAGAAGGTCATCATAACGAATGCAATCATGGCCAGGACAGATAAATCACAAGAAGAAAGCAAATGCAGGAGGTGTGGACAAGCTGATGAGACAGTTAACCAAATAGTCGTTCAGAGTTAGTCCTTTTTGGACGACTCGGCTAGACGGTCGAACTCTCTGCCTCTGGGCAGAGAGGAACCCGGACGAAGCTCCGCCGAAGGGCAGAGCCTCGTTCGGGGAGGTTGACCAACCCGATCCCGTTTATACGGGCATTTTTTGGCCGAGCCTACGGGCTCTGTGAGCCCATATTAAACCGGACTTATGCCACATTCGACACATGTGGGCGTGTTGTTGAACATCGTTAACCAAATACTCGCTGAATATTCCAAGTTGGCACCGAAGGAGTATCAGCGACGACACAGTCGGATTGGTAATAGAATCCATTACGAAGAAGTATGCTGTAAATTTGACTTCAGTGTAAAAGGGAAGTGGTATTAACATATCAGCCTGAGGCAGTAGTAGAAAATGACAGTCACAAGATGTGGGATTTCTCAGTGCAGACATATCGTGGCAGTGAAGCAAGAAGATCCGACCTTATTGTTATAGATCAGAATAGAAACTGTCAAATCATTGACTTTGCGGTTCAAAGACATGAAACATGAAACATGAAACAAGAGTGGACTCTAAAGAAACTGAAAGATTGAAAAATGCCAGGATCTGGCTAGGGAACTGGAAATGCTATGGGACATGAATGTAGAATTAATTCCTGTACTAATGGGAACACTTGAAACACAACCTAGAAAACTGGAAAAGCGCTTAAGGAAAATTGGAACTGAGACAAAGATTATAGATCTCCAGAAATTTGCCCTTATTTACTCAGCGTGGATTCTCCGAAAAGTTCTTGAGTTTTGAGGAATCTTGTTGGAACCATTTCACAAGAAACGAATTTCCATTGACTATGTCAACCTAATAATGCCATTATTTTAATGTTTATGCATACAAAAATGCATTGTTACAAATATATAGGGTGACCCCCCCCCCAAAAAAAAATAAACAGGACCTATAAATATTGTAATAAATCCTACAAAGATCGAATTAATTTCAAGAAACTTGGTAGATTTACATTTCAGTCTGTGTACTATCATTCAAGAGGAGGCACGGTGGCGTAATGGATAGCGGATCAGATTGAGGAATCGGTGAGCCGAGTTCGAATTCCAATCGAAAAGGGAAAGGTATGAATCCTCTTCTTCTCCCCACCCCACCGCTATGGGTAAATAGCAAGACAGACCGGGTTCTATAGTCTTGGATGGCAAGGCTGCAGAAAGAAATGGCAACCTATTGCGGGAAAAAAATCTGCCTCATCAATCATGTATCGAAAGATACATGATCGCCTAAGCGTGTATCACGCACGGGACATACTTGACTATCATTCCTCAAAGTTTTAGTTAGATTGGTCGCTTTGCATAAAAGTCACGTTCTTTCCAAAATATGCTCCAAATAAGCAAACTTGCAAACGTCGTATAAAATTGTCAATTACTCGGACGCATTTTTCTTTGGGGGATTTCCCTGATTTTTACTGCGACTGCTGCCTTCAGTTCATCAATCGTTTGAGGGTTGATCTGGTACACATTATCCTTGATATACCCCACAAATAAAAATCTGTGGGGTTCAAGTCCGGCGAGTACGGTGCTCACTCAACGTCACACTTCCTGCTGATCAGTCTCTCCTGAAATCGCTCTCTCAGCCAGGCTAGGGAATCATTTGATGTGTGTGTGGGGGTGCCCGTTTTGCTAGAATCACTGTTCATCTCGTTCTCTCCCTCTGCGTCGTCCCAGTGATGCCCAAAGCTTCCTCAGCACTGCCACATTGTGCTCCGTATTCACTGTTTGAGGTCTCTCATTTTCGTCTTCGAACCAGTATGGGCCGATAAAGACATGTGTAGAAATTGCAACCCATGCTGTGCACTTTGTTGCGTGTAACGGCCTCTGTATTTGTTGAAATGAGTTCGACGTTTTCAATCGTAATTTTTTAATATTATCAGCACATTTTACAAATTCCGCGATAATCCTGACATCCGTGCTAATTTTAGTCAAGATAATCGTGACATGAATTGTCCATACAGTTGCATGTCTAAGTGCTTTGCTACCAAAAAGACGGTTTCAGCAATTATTTTAAGGTATGACGTCGTTGTTGAGTTTTATAAAGATCGAAAGGCTTTGCACTGTGTACAACACCTGCAGTTGGTGAAATATTACTAAGTATGCAGACATATCTATGCAATATGAACTCACACACGATATGTTAAACAAAGTGTACAGTTATTTCGAAGAATATGTATAGAGTTACCACCACTAATTCGGTATACGTAAATTTTAAAATGAATTTTAAAAAATGAAAAACTTTCTTAAAGCTTTCATTTTAGCTTTAATTGAAAGCTAAAGAATTTAAAATTTACTATTTCCAGTAAGCAAACAGAAATGATATTGATCGAAATCGATTTTTTCAGTAAACTCGATCAAAAGTATTGACACATTTGTAAACAAAGTTAATTCTCGGTTTTAAAAATCTTGCAAAAATAAAATAGATATTTGTGAAACGTTATCTGAGGAAAATTAACAAATTTAAAGTTAAATTAATCTGATGTGAAACAAATATTACTTATAACATAAAATGTTGTATACAAACATTTCTTAACTACGGGTCTTGTTTTTCTGACGTGTTAATCGATATATTAACAGCGTATTGACAGCCGAATCTGTCCATAGTTAAGTATTGTGGAGCAGACGATAAACTTTATATGATGGCGACAACCCTTAAAACACGTGACCTTTTAATGATAGATTTATCGGTTCGTACATTCATACTTCAGAAATTCTGTACGTAATCACACATACAAAAACAAATCGAAATTCTTTTTAAAATATTCAGGGTTTGTAATAAGAGTTCAGTATATAATTAGTAAATATAGTTTTACTTAACAATCTTTTCTAAGAATTATCTCATTGAAAATGAATTTTAAAAGATTTAAGAACTTTATAAATTATTCAATTTAAAATTGTAAAAAAATGAAAACCAATTTATCTTCCCTACATACATTGTACCTTTTACTTTTTACTCTGTAACCTCGAGTTGCTCTTGGCTTTGTACAGGGTGAACATTATTATAACAAATGTCAATATTTCCTCTACTTACCCATGAAGTAACCAGACCCACTGAGAGGGCTAATCCATCGGTGAGAATTCGGTAGGAATCCGCTTTTAAAGCCACTGAATTTGTCCATGCACTAAGACAAATTTCGACTAGAAAATATGCCACGTGAAGGACTACAGCAAATGAGATAAACCTTTTGCCCCAATTAAAACCCATCGTAAATCAAAGTTCACTTTCACTCTCACTTTTGGCTAGGGTCGGTGACCGATGAAGTGATTTCTCGGAGCAGTTATCAAGAATCACGATATTGTCCTTTTAGATGATTAGATGCTCCACAACACAGGATAAAACCTTCACAACACAGAGTAGAATCTGAAAAATTCAAAATGAAGAGAAAACAAGTAACTATAAGTAAAATAGTAAACAAAATATTTTTTTACCTATTTTTAAAAATTATATTATAATTTATAAAAATGTATATATATAATTTACCCTTTACTCTCGGTATGTTACAAGACCCCCATTGCATTCCTGAAAGAGCGAAGAATCCCGAAAATCTTATGTTATTCCTATACATACGAAGGGCCTTCCAGAAATTTTCAGAGAGGCAGTTGTATCTGTCCTAGATTATTGTAATTGTAATATAGCATTACTATACATCTAATAATCTGACCCGCTCACTTTTGTCATTCCAGATTGAAGGAGACGGCTGTAACAGCACTTTGAACACACCTTACTGAACACTGCTTGTTACAGCTGACTAGTTTGCAGAATGCATTCGGGACATGAAAACAATTTGGAAACTTGCTACGAAATAAAGTTTTGTGCTGACAGAGAGATGGGCATCGAAACTGTCCCTCATCTTCACTACAGTCCTGACTTTGCGACCCGTGACTTTTAGTTGCTCCCCAAGTGTTGAAACTTGACTAATGCATGGAATAATAATGCAACACAAAATGTACTTAGAACAAAATGTATTGAAACAAGAAAGTGTACACAATATTTACATATAGTCTTTTGTATATTCCTGGGAAGACAGTTCCTGGAGAATGTGTTGACTAAGTCGCAGTCGGCCAGAGTCTCAAGTTGAATCTCTTAATTCGCCTCTCAGTCTTCCCGGTACCAACCATATTTATATAGTCGGTACTCCACTATGCAAATTAGGTGGATCCTACCACAACACAAAGCTGAACAAGAACCTCAGGGGCAGTCATTTTGAAGACGCTGAGAAGATGAAGGAGACCATGACAAGGGTCATGGACACCTTCACTTTGGAGGACTTCCATGGGGCCTTTACAAAAATGCTTGAGCGCTAAAACAATTGCATTGAAGGCAGTAGACCCTGCTTTGAAGTTTGTTATAAATTAGGCACGATAAGAAATGAAAGACATTTACTCCGAATTTCGTTCATTATCTCTGGTACAGATGTAGGCGGACAACTCCGAGGCTTACACGAGTTGAGAGGTCACCCGAGTAACGGTAGCTTCATCGAATTTCGACGGGCTGCCGGATATATCTGAGCATCGAACTTAAACTATTAGCTGTATATCCGCCTGTATGACACGGCATCCCTGGGTGAAGATCTTCCTCGACTGGAGTCAACAGCCAGGACTGAGGATTACGCCAATGACAACAACGGCCGTGTATCCGTGACCGAGCAAGAGGCAATCAGCTGTGGTCTAGCCTGGAAAGGGATGGGTTCCGCTTGGTTTACTTGCCCAACTTACGCAACGCATAAATGAATACCTCTTCAACTTTCAACCCAGATATTGACACGCGGCCGAGACATTTGGAGGGAGCTTGTCAGTTGCCCAGTTGCGCAGTAACCCTACGACCGCAACCGGTCATTGAACTGATGATGATGATGATGATGATGATGATTAATGAAAAAGAAGAATTATAATATACTGTAATAAAAGTTATGTGGGGGATATATTTATTCTTATCGTATACCTCAGTAATTTTCTCACTTTATTAAAGTGTGAACTAGGGCACTTCGATCCTCACTGGCCGCTCCACACTTTTAATCTTGTGCCACATCTAAGCTAGGTTTCGTAAATTAAATTTAAAGTGTGAACTTTCACCTTTTCGCTTAATGGAAACTTTCTACAGTTCCTCTTTGGCAGATTCGAATTGTTAGTATTGGGATTTGAAACTGTTCTAAAGCAAAACTTATGAATTGTATACTTTCTAGGTTTGACCGTGTGTAACTGAAACCGTAGAAAAAAAAGCGTGGATAAGTGATGCATTATTTGATGACATTCTTAAATGCCTCCTTAGTAGTGAGTATTGGAAGCAGTTGGGTCGTGTGTTTAAGCGAAACAAATAGTTTACCAATTTTCTAACATCCTGAAACGTAATTATAACCATACCCGAATGATTATTATTTTAAAAAAATACACACCCGCTCTTATTCTTCCCCAAGCCCCGCTTATTTACTTTCGTGGAAACGTCTCAGAAAAATCCGTGACCTCGGGTTACCATATTGGGGAGCTATATTTTAAACCCCACGCTAACAAGATTTTTTATTTTACCACTTATGATCATTTTGGCTACTTTTTCAAACTAATTTTAAGTCAATTGAAAATTTAGTAGCGCTGACCTTTCAAATCTCATCTAATATGGCAGCCCTGCCGGGACTAACCAATAGTCGATTGCTTTACATTCACCATGGTGTGAACATTTTGTTTTTATAATTTTTGAACAATGGACTCTAAACCAAATAAATTTGTAATTCAATTCCCCATTGTAAATTACAAATGCGGATTTAAAAAAACAACAAAAAAAAAACAGCCATTCTCCAACTCTGTAAATGTAAACGATATACTTGGTGTAGTTGGCACAAGGATAATTTTTACGGAGGAATTATATCCTCTATTGACACTGAGGAATATCAGTGATTTTTCTTTTTGCTGTAGGTGACACAAACCTTTAATCGGAAAAGGAATCGGAAAAATATTGTCTTTTATTTCAAGAAACAAATTTACTGAAGAATGTTTAAAAAGAGATCACATACATCGATCGATCTATCTATCTATCTATCTATCTATCTATCTATCTATCTATCTATCTATCTATCTACGTACCTACATACCTACTTACCAATATATATATATATATATATATATATATATATATATATATATATATATATATATATATATATATACATATATATAAGAGAGCGCTAAAAATCTAAAACCTCTAATACTTATCTGAAGAAGAAATTTATATAGAAGACATTTTCAAAAACCTCCAATATCCTCAATATTTCATCCACAAGAAAGGCATAAAAATTATACAATCGCAAGAAGATAATATCATTATTAGCAACAATAACAATAGACTAGATAAAAGCAAACATATAATACGACAACTTAAATCCTTAACGAACTATCCAAAACAACATTATCAGAATAATTGCGACTACATCCAAAATTATTATGGATATATGATCAGAACTAAAAATACTCACGACTCTGAAGCAGGTATATATAAAATAAACCGTTCCTCACAATATTGGGGAAACTTGCAGAAATAAAAGAAAGGGATCTATGAAGACGAAAGAATTTAAATATTAATTGCATAAAAAATTCAATATCATTAAATCACTTCCGTTTATTAGACATTAAATTATATCACTTAGCATCCTCCATAACTTATCTCGACTTTTCAGTTAACTCGTTGAATATTTATGAGCGTCTCTTAAAGTTAATAATTTTAAATAACTAACAACATTTTACTTTTGCTTCTAAATATTTCTTAGAAAATAAAATCCTCATATTTGCCTTCATAAAGTCCGTCAGAGGGCGAAACACGTCGGCTAAGATAAGTTTTTCTTTTGTCTTAATTCATATTACTCTTTTACAGATATATATTTCGGGTTATATCTGAAATACACGGAATATATATATATATATATATATATATATATATATATATATATATATATATATATATATATATATATATATATATATATATATATATATATATATATAAAGACAGCATATCTTAATTCAAACATATTTCATTGACTAATATAGACATATTGTATCTAATTATTTTTATACTGATCCTTGGATTAAAAATCTACGGCGCCTTTTATGATAAATTTAATTTTAAACATGAACAAACTGATTAGAGAACTGAAAAGTATCAGTATAAAAATAAGTAGATATAATATGTCTATATTATTCAACAATATATATATATATATGTGTGTGTGTGTGTGTGTGTGTGTGTGTGTGTGTGTGTGTGTGTGTGTGTGTGGACACTCGTATCCGATGATGCCCATTTACTAAGGCGATTAGCTAATCCCTGTTCCAGTTGCCTTTTCAGGTACATTTGTGTTTGTTAACACCCACAGTGCCCACCTGTGGTTTATACTGAAAATATATTGGGAGGACAGTTTGTCTAGCGTGGTGAGCAGTCTCGGTCAGAATGACTCTCGATAGATACATAGCTCATGGCCATTTCGATGTGGAGAAGCAGTTAGATAGCAACACTTGCATACTGTTATTATTAATATTGTATCTAATTCTATCCCCTTTGAGTGGGCCATATTTATATCTTACGTGACCTGGTGGTCCCCAAGTTTATTTCCCAGGTCAACTGACTAGTGTAGCAAGTTCGAGTCTCACTTTAGGCCCAGTAAAATCTCCAATATTTCTCAAATAAATCTGGCTATTTCAGTTCGTTTCGTAAACCATTATCACTGTAGCAAGTCCGATTTTTACAAGATTCTCCAAAACCTTGCACCAGACCGAGTTAAGCTAAAGGCCAACGTAGTCTTCTTACACTCATTTGTTTGACAGAATAAGTTAAACTTAGTAAACCCCGGCCTAGGCTTCCAGGTTCATTTTCGCACAAATGCCATTAGGAAAGGCATGAACCCATCTTTACCACTGGACAGCAACCACCTTTAAGAGAAAGAAAACTTTGAATTCCAAACCATTTCGAAGGCAACAGGAAACCAGTCCACCATCTTTCTTAAGAACCCGTGCCAATTCCCTGATAACAAAGGTATCTGAGCTATGATCGTTTACATTTTGAATAAACATGACATTATAAAAGGTAAATGGATTGTTTGCTAGTTATTGTAATTCTAATAAAAATGCATTGATCCACTTACCTTCGTTGTATTTTCCTTTTTTGTGTATGGATTTGATGATATTTTAGTTACATCCATAGAGATCCATATGTGTATATATTTTATAAACTACAGCTGTTCATCCAAGAATATCGACGTATTTGTCCTGACAATAGTGGAAACAAGGTATAGAAATGATTTCCGGCTTCGTATGTTTATATAAATTCGACTTGGACTGTTGAAAACTTAGAGAATATAACAGCGATCCTCGATGGCGAACAATAGACAACAGACCACTTCAGCAGAACATTTGAGTTGATAAATAAATCGACAGACAATTTAGTAGATACCTAGAGTAGAAGTAAGGGAGAAAGGAAGAAAGAAAGAAAGAGTATTTATGAAAGAAGAAAAAGGAAAGCGATAAGAGGAAGAAAGGAAGGAAAGAAGACAGGGGGGTAGTTCTTTGTCCTTTTCTATTAGGTTATACTCTGTTTATCATTATTGGGTCAAAGAGTGGATATATTTATATCTGTACATGTGATTGTGTTAACATTTACCAAAGTTGAATTGACAGATTTTCCTTCACACGCTTCTTTTTTTTTTTTTTCATTTTATCGTTTATTTAAAGTTCGTGCCTATAAGCGTGTGGGACCTCGATTTTAGGGGTAAAGTTTAGCGAAGAGAATCTGGTTGACCATTACGACTATGAAGTAAGTTCGATTCTCAATCTATACAAAATTTCAACATTAAATGTCCCAACAAGGTTTGATCATCTCGTAAAATCAACCAACCTAACTCAGCATAGGGTAATGGTTAACGAGGCTAGACCTTTACTATTGTGCAGTGAGTTTGATCCTTACTCGTTGGCACGTGCAAAAATTCGGCATTAAATAACCCAACAACATTTAACATGTCGTAAAATCAATGAAACTATCCTAACCTATGCAAACGAAAAGTTCTCAGTCCGATCCAATTCTTAAAATCAAACCAGTTCTCCAAACACCCGAACTTTTTAAAAATCATTTCTTGGTCGAGCTGAGATGTTTTTAGCATCCCATTCTCATTCTCTATCGATATATATATATATATATATATATATATATATATATATATATATATATATTATGTAGTGTTACAGTAGAACATGCACCTACCCACTACAAAAATGTACATCTTGTATCAACGTTAATTTTTTTTAACGTTTCATCAGGTGGGAAATCACGATGCTACTAAAATATTTTATTACGAAATGCAGTTCGGAATAAAATGTTTTAGTAGAATCGTGATTTCTTACCTGATGAAACGTTAATTTTTTTAACGTTGGGACAAGATGTGCAGTTTTGTTGTGGGTATATGTGTGTCCTAATGTAACATTGCATAGTAAATAAATACTTATTGCTCTACTTTTGTATTGAGCCCTGTTTTAAAATAATAAAAAAGTTAATGGTCAGAGTTGAATTAGACCAGAAGACAGCAGTATTATAAAAAGTGTTCAATACACGTATAAAAAATAAAAAGTTAACATGTAGAGCTTTTAAGTATAAAAAATCAGGAGATCAATCAATTCCGCTACTTTGGCCTCAACCTTTCGATATATTCAGGCAATTTCGGTCTATTGATTTCCTAACTAGCTAAATTTTCTTGTTGGCAAAAGTTGCAGATATTACTATGACTGTTGTAAGGATTGGTCACCTTTAACTAGGATACCTGCAAACTTTGTCAACAAGAAAAGTTAGTTACAATAACATTTCCAGATCAAAAGAGCCTTTTGAATGAGAGATTGGAAACTATGACACATTTCATACATGAAGAAAATTGAGTAATAGTTTTTTTTTAAACCCAAATTTAAATTAAAAATTAAATTCTCAATTAAATTCAAGTTTTACCCGTATACGATATTAAATTAATATATTTAAATTATAATTAAATATATTAATACACAGAACTAAACTGCCGATTTTGTTCTCGGCTTCTCCTAAGGACAGTAACAACAAAGCTACTCAATGAAGCAGACGATCTTAAAATTATTAGATAACAACCAAAATATACTGTTCACAGATAAATATTTATTTTAATAAATCAAAAATTACATGCATATTGTTCCATATGCCAAATAGTAACAAAATATAATGATAAACAAAGGGATTTACTTACATAAATAATTTTGTCGGGTCTATAGAATGTATCATTCTTTAAACTGATAACTTAAACATCTTTTCTTTTTTTTTACAATGGAAAACTTGTTTTAAAATCTTTTCTTAACAGTCAAATTTCTTCAGATACTTTTATCTTCTTTCTTCTACAAATTTCTTTTATCTTCCTTTTTTCTTCAAATACATTTCTTTTTCTTCTTGAGAAATTATTTTTCTCGTTCATAGGAGCTGAAAGCGAAAATTAAAAAACACAACGCCTAACCTAGGCTAAGACCAAATTTTAAAATAAATATCTATTTAAAATATTTTAAAATCTCATTTTAAATAGAGAACGAGAATGGGGCAGCCCTCCCCGCATCGAACGACTCTGCCAAATAAAACGTTATACAAACAAATCAAAGGCAATAATTCCTCTTCTTAGGAATAAAAACACCTCTTCCAAATAAATGTCTCTTAGACAAAGTTGAAACAAATCTCAAAAAGCCACAAAGTACCTTTGTTATCTTTAACAAAGATCTATATTTGCGTCAATGCCTCAATAGGCCTTATAAGTCAAATCAAAATAAAATATAACGTTTCTCAAGCTATAAAACAAATTTATAACTTTTCTCAAGTTATATTTAAACAAATTTTAGCTTCGAAATTCTACCGAAGCTAATAAAAAAATCTTTTCAACAGAGTCGCCTGAAACGAAAAACTCACTAACCCTTCTTCCCATTCCTAAATAAAATAAGATATTACTAATTATAAACTCATAATTTAAACCCTATCTAATGAAAATAATTCGACACTGTAAGTCGAGCTTTCGAAGTAACATGCTATTTTACGTGGCAAACTAAGTTAGTTTACCACGGAGCCAGAAACACAAAGCATCTTAATCGACCAAGAAAAATTTTTGACTGAGAATAATATCCTCCGAAAAAAAAGGAGTCGTCGTCTGCAGCTTCCAATTCCAAAAAAAAAAAAAGAAAAAAAAATTAAAAGAGCGGCAACAAAAAATTATCGTCTGTTTTGCCATCAGACGCGTATTATCCAAAATATCAATACATCATCTAATATTTTATTGCTGAAGTTACTGAAAAGATGTCTTCTCACTCTCTTTCTGTATATTTAATATTCTAAAGTTCTATAAATAAAATTTTTCCAAATACATGCTAAAAAGTTCCATTTGAGGTCATATGAAGTGGGATGAAAAGAAAGTATGCATATTTCATTTAACCTCCCACCCCACCGATATATTTCCAATACACTTGATTTTCTCCTCCTACCCCTCATCTCCTTCTACCACACTTCACGTGGTGCGCTTATTTATTTATTTTTAAATAATATAGCGTTCATTAATTTTTTTAAAATAAAGCGTTAAGAAATCAATTGAACAAAATCGCCTGAAGATACCGAAAGGTTGAAACCAACGTAGCAGAATCGGCTGATCGCCTAATATGTGTGTGTGTGTGTGTGTGTGTGTGTGTGTGTGTGTGTGTGTGTGTGTGTGTGTGTGTGTGTGTGTAAATGTAGTATTTATGTAAAGTATAAGCCTTTGTATGACATACACGTGTGTCATCACTGTATAGCCACAGTGTACACTAGAATTGCTGATAACTTCTGACCAGTGAATAAAACATCGATAAGCTTAGCGACAAATTTATTGAATGATATAGACATATTGTGTCTACTTAATTTTATATTCATCCTTTCAAGTTGTCTGTTGGTATTGAGATGAAATTTTTCAAGGAAGACGCCATAGTTTATATTTTTTACCCAAATACTTTCGACCTTTTCTAATGATTTTCAGGAGTCAATTACAATGACATACACGCTATTGGAACTGCGATAAACTGACAGACTCACTTAAACATGCGTTTGTGGAGTTATGCTAATATTTGAAAGAATATAAAAATAAGTACACACAATATGTCTATATTATACAAGAAAACATATATATATATATATATATATATATATATATAGTGGGAGAAGTTCGGACGGACGCAAATTCAGTCGGGTTTCGATCCTAGCTAGAGGCAACCGGACGTCTAGCCACATTGATGAACTGTGAAACAGCGAAACAGTCTGTCTGTGGATGACAAAAATATTAGCTCCTGAAAAATTAATTTCGGTTGAGCCCTCTGGTTTGAGGTGTGAATTTGTAAACAGTTACTATTTAAGCTAATACTGCACGACTCTTCGACAGAATTGAGTCACTCTCAGTCACTGTGTGTTTATCTAAAAATCAACACGCTAAAATTCACCCTCATCCCGTACCGTAAGCTGATGGCTTAGTGGGAGAAGTTATATATATATATATTAGCTCTTAGAGTCATTGAAAAAAGAATGGAATCAATTATCAAACTTATACTTTAAGAAACCTTTGCAACGAATGCCAAATTTTTGTGCTGGAGTTGCAGTAATGAAAGCTAAAAGAGGACATTTTGACGAGAGCAAAATTTAATCATAAAATGAATTTTTCTGTGTGTAAAAAGTTTTCTTGTGATTCGTTTTGCCCTTTAGGACTTCATAGGACTAAGTATGTTATGTTGGTGAGACTACACATGCGCACGGACGAGGGATGCTGGGAATTCATTTACATTCTTTTTCTTTCCATCACCTTCGTTAGCAGATATCCCACACTGTGATAATAGAAACCTTTTTCCACTTTGTCATACATTTTCCCCCAATATTGTCCTTGATATATAAAAAATATATATCGTTATCTCATATATATATATATATATATATATATATATATATATATATATATATATATATATATATAAAACATTTATGATATGTTTTAATGTCTTTAAATAAATTGTCGGACTCTGTCCAATTCAATATATATATATATATATATTTGACAATTTATTTAAAGACATTTATGATATTGTTGTGGTAGGATCCACCTAATTTGCATAGCGGAGTACCGACGATATAAATATGGTTGGTACCGGAAGACAGGGAGGCAAATCAAGAGATCCAACTAGAGACTCTGCCCGACTGCGACTTAGTCAACACATTCTCCAGGAACGGTCTTCCCAGGAATATACAAAAGACTATATGTAAATATTGTGTACACTTTCTTGTTTCAATACAATTTATTCTAACTACATTTTGTGTTTGCATTATTATTCCATGCATTAGTCAAGTTTCAACAGATATGTTTAACGTTCTTTTTATAGATACAAGTATTTAAGCAAATGCTCTGTTTGATAATAAACAGTATTAAATAACATTTACCGGCTATGAAAATTTCTCGAACATTCAGGCCGGTAAATGTTATTTAATACTGTTTATTATCAAACAGAGCATTTGCTTAAATACTTGTATCTATAAAAAGAACGTTAAACATATCATAAATGTCTTTATATACACACACACACATATATATATATATATATATATATATATATATATATATATATATATATATATATATATATATATATATATATATATATATATATATTATATATATATATATATATATATATATATATATATATTAATGCATGTTTCATTAAATAATATAGACAAGTTTTGTCTATTTATTTTAAGTAAGTTCCTTTCGTATTGTCTGATAAGCTTAATCACATTATCGTTGAAAGACGAAAGGAAAACACCATATTGACACATGTTTGAATCCAATCAAAGCTTTCGGCTTACATAAGCCATTATCAAAGATAACAATTTTAATAAATCAAACAACACATATACGAAACCACAATAATGGCCCGCCCTTGCTGTTTGAATAAGCTCAAAGTAACGACAAACTCTTATTTACGAGCCAAGGAAGCGAAAAAACGCGTCGTAGCTCGTGACGTCACACATGACCACGCGAGAGTGAAAACGAGAAGTATTAAGTATGGGAAGCCATTGGTATAAACCAATAGATTATAGGCATTTAAGAATGTTTGTGGAGATTTCATAGTTTATTTTGTTCAGGTTGGGTTTCAACTCTTTTATATATATAGTTTTATGT
>OZ038514.1:20461601-20474101 GCA_964036315.1 Acanthosepion esculentum
TCTGCATGTGCTTTCGAAAAAAAAAGAGAATTAAATTTAAAAAAAGTTAAAAACTTAAAAAATTCAGAAAGTTTTAACAATATACATATATCAATGATGTTAGCACATTTTCAAATTTGACATTTGTAAAAAATCAGCGAAGTAACTTAACTTTTAAGGCCAATAACTCTGTAAAAGTCAGGAATCGATTTCACAGTAAATCGTTATTATAAACAGGACAAGTTTTTTAATCGATAACAAATTAGTAATTATTGATTCTGACAAATACCGTAGCCTAAGAAAGGTCAAAAGAATACTAGGCTATAAAAATTAGTTCCCTCCAAAATTTACCCTATTTTTTATGAGTGGACCAATCAATTTAAGTAGCGCCAAATATTCTCCCAGAAATTGTCAAATGTTCATTTCGTAAATTCGGACACTTTCTGACGAAATTTCATTCTTGTCTGAGAAAGATTAATCGTAATTTGGAAAAGACGATCTGTAAAACTAATCGACACAAAATGTCAGTTGTTTTTAATAATATTTGCCGTAAAGAACATTTACTGCCTAAATACACAGACAACACACACACACACACACACATGTATGTATAATATGTATATATAAATATGTATATATAAAATGTATTTTATATATGTGCGTGCTTATTGGAAAGCCCTCAGTATCAGTGGTAGAGTTAACATATTTATTTGAATGGATATATATGTATGTATATATATATATATATATATATATATATATATATATATATATATATATATATATATATATATATATATATATGTATGTATGTATGTGCGTGTGTGTGTGTGTGTGTGTGTGTGTGTTTGTGCGAACCATAATTCTTAAACCCGTATGCATGTATGTATCTGTACGCATCAGTGTCATCCCAAAACGGACACAGAGGAGAATTTCGCACCCCCACCCCCACATCATCATCAAATTTTAAAAACTAAATCCAGATCGCATAAGAGTGAATCTGACGGTCACAAACTCATATCCATTCAAGTATATATATAACTCTACCGAGTGAAGATAGCTCTGTCTGACACCAAATTAGTTGTGTTTCAATCCTCGCTTGAGGCATTCGGAAGTCTAGTCGCACTGAGGAGCTGTGATACAGCGAAACAGTACTGTCTGTGAATGACATATATATATATATATATATATATATATATATATATATATATATATATATATATATATATATATGTATGTATATATATATATATATATATAGATATTTTAATTATATTTTTATTGTTTTTGAAACATAGTAATTCCTGTGTAGCGATGGAACCATATTTTTAAATTAGTAAATTTATAAAACACACACACACACACACACACACACACACACACACACACACACACACACACACACACACACACACATTTTACACAGTTTTTACATATCGAATACAGTAAGAAAAAAATTGCATATTTTGCTTGTGAAGATTCATAATTTGAATTCTGGTTTTTATATTTTTCCATTCAGTGTATGTAAAACAAGTGATATCGACTTTGGATTTATTGTAAATTTGCATTGAGCACTGTTTTGTAAAAATAAAAATATTAATAAGAACACCGGATTATATATCTTACTGTTCTTTCTCTTTATTATAATATATATATATATATATATGTAAAGAATTAATAGAATTATTTTTATACATGTTTTATTTCTTGAAAAGTTATGGTTATCCGTGTTTGAAACAGACCAGAGTAAAGCACATCAGATCAAACGGTGTTTCCTCCTACAAAGGGGGACACACGTTCGAACCTTGCTGGAGAGCATGTGTCGGTAGACGTAATATTCACCGTTTAAAAAAAATAAAAACAAAAAGAACAGTGCGTCTTTTCTAAAGAAAAGGTATTCATTAAAATAACCTTTGATATATATATATATATATATATATATATATATATATATATATCTATAAACGCTCTATCTTCGATATTGGCGTAAATATAGCAAATTTTAAACGATATATATATACATACATATATATATATATATATATATATATATATATATATATACATACATATATATATATATATATATATATATATATATATACATACATATATATATATATATATATATATATATATATATATATATATATATATATATATATATATATATATATATATATATGTATGTATATATATATCGTTTAAAATTTGCTATATTTACGCCAATATCGAAGATAGAGCGTTTATAGATATAGACATTGCGGACATAGGGATCATCAATGCATGGTGACTATCAGTAGCCCATATCAAACTCATATCTTATGGAGTTGCTAAATTTAGCGTCGACTGTCACAAGGTTAGCATAGTGTGGTTCCCGTGTTGTTCGAACTGACAACGCTTGTCATAGATAGACTTAATAATCAATGACTGGTGACCTAAATATTTATCAAATTTAACTTAGTCTGGCTCAAGGCCACATTAATGGATCACCACGCAAGAATTGACCTGTAAACTCAGAAAATCTTACAGCCATAGCTCCTTATTTATTATGTAAATTGTCCGCATGTTAATACGTACGCGAGTTGCAATGATCCAAACTTACGACCGACATGAGATGTATATTAACGATTGGTTAGTAGACTGCATTATAATGAACATGCAGTCACATCGCACGTCCGCCGGGGATTCTTAGCCTTATCTCGAAGTACTTTGCACAATAGCCGCTTAATAGCGATTTTCTATAATTATATTTGAATATCTGAAAAACGGTTTTAAAAATGCATTGCATTAATGCCATAAAAAAAAAGCCGTGTCCTTTCAGGCCGGAAGTAGAGTACTGAGTAGGGACGGAGCCCCATACACTAACAAATGTATAATGTGATTCTCTTGTCAAGCATTGTTTTACGGTAGGCAATCTGGATATTAACTGACCTTGGATTAGTCTGGCACAAGGCAGTAATTTAGAGGTACTTAATGAGAATCGATTGCGTAACATTAGCAATAGTATGTGAAATTTGCTTGCAAACCATCTTACATCCTTAGTGATAAGTGATCATGCCTTTTCCACCGATTCCCTTTCTTTATTATCTGTAAATTACTATGCATTCTGGTAAAAGATGGAGGGGGTTTTCCGTTGGCTTCTCTACGGTCAGGAATTCAGAATTGTTCTTGCTAGCCAAATTTAGAGATCCCAGGCTAACCTACTATTTAACTCGTAGCTAGGAAGAGAAGAGAAAAGATTCCTGCCTTTTCCGATGGAATTTGTGTGAAAGCGAAAAGAACAGACTAGCCTTGAATTTGAAACCGGATCAACGATTCCACATTCACTTAGCAGCACATCCTGATTGAGAGGTAATGTTAATTAGGGCAGGTTGATTTTGGAAATGTGATATTGAACTCATTTTGAAAGTTGAACTTTGACATGATAAATAACAACACAAAATATTTTTCCAAATCTTTAACGTTCTTGAGACGAGTTGAAAGATTAAGTTTAGGTTCAAAATCATAGCGTTGGAATTTAATTCCGGTGATCGGTAAAAGCCTTATAGCACATCCTAATAAAATTTATAATTTACTAAAGCTTTACAAATTGTATATGGACAAGATGCTTGGCACAAAAACATTATTACTAAATTATTGTCATCAAATAAAACCTTCATTTACTTTAAAGGGAAATTATACTTGAACAATTTAGCTATATTGCGATGTAATATGCTATATAGAGTGCAATAGTTTTAATGTGATTTTCAATAAACAATGCAAATTTGAAACATTTTGTCCTATAATTTGTGTCCAGGAGTATTATGGTCATATATACACTATTATCTATTTTTTGTTTTTATTAATCTTATCTCACAAATCTTATTCATGGAGTTCCCTTTTTTGTAATCTTTTACAATTATTTTATTTTTTACATATCGAAGACAGTAAAAAAACTGCATATTTTGCTTGTGAAGATTCATGATTTGAATTCTGGTTTTTATATTTTTCCATTCAGTGTACGTAAAACAAGTGATATCGACTTTGGATTTATTTTTGAAATAGTAAAGTTTGAAGTCAAATTAGGTATTTCTGTACATTTTTCGGACGATCTTTAAAACTAAATGCTCGAAAATTGGTAAAAGACATGAATTTAGTTTTTGGTGTCAGTACTTAGAGCATCAAACCCCATCTTTCACATTGTGTGCAATATTGATTTTCTAAAATAGTGAAAATTCAATCCGTTCATTTTGTCTTACTAATCTTTTTATCATTCGTCATTATCGTCTTCGCGGCGAAAAATCTTTTGGCTGCTATGTTATGTACATTCGTGATTTACTGAGTAAAATGGCAAACAGACGTCGATAATAAGTTTTTTTTTACATCCTCGTTCATATTTTAAAACATAAAAGAAACGTTAAAGTTAACAAAATTAAAAAAAAAATAGGAATTACTTACTTTTACCAAGGAATAAAATTACCACTGACAAAATTTTACTTATCAGAAAAATAAAAATATTCGTCAATAGGCAACATTTTTTTAAATTCTTAACGTCAAGTAATTAATCGCTCGAGTGAGAATTCCGTGAATTTACACTCGAGTATTTCATGGTTTTAAATAGGAAATTTGCTCTTCGACCTTTGTACTAACAACGTTCACAAAATATGTAAACAATAAAATATATTTAAATAATTAGGCGTGAAATCTGATCTTACAACTGAAAGAACCTTAATTTATGTGTTGTATAAGTCGATTTGTTGAATACTTAAATTTGAAAAAAATAATAAACCAATTTATATAACCTTTATACACGGACAAGGTTTAAAGTAATGCTTATTTGAGATACTCTATGACTGCTATAGAGGTGCCAGTGTACCATAAAATCATATTTAGACTCGAAGCTTTGAAAATAAGATTAAAACTATAAGAATCTATTTAAAAGATTTTTGCTTGGCATTAAATGACCATTATATAGGTGTCAATGTGTCATAAAACCACATTCAGAATTCGTATTCATATTGGAACTCTGATTAAAGACTAAGAATGTACTTTAAATTCTTCATTTGGCAGGTCATGACCACTATATAGTTATTAATGTGTCATAAAAGTAGAATTGTAATTAAAACCATTGAGAAAAATTGATTGAGAATTTAATTTTGTTTGTAATCTCATGACCACCACAGAGCCGTTGATGGGCCATAAAAATGCATTCATCATTTAAAATGAGGCCGACCCCAGGCCTGAGACAGTTGCATATTTCACACCTCTTTTCGTGGCCTGTGTTAACATTTTGAATGCTGACTTAAAATAAGAATTAATAGGAACGAGTAGGTTCGCCTATCAACCGGTTCACACTTCTTCCCCGTCTTTTGAACAGGAGTAGAGGTGTATTCCTCATTACTTGATTAGGGTTAGGGTTTTTGGTTTCTTCTTCTGAAGTCTTCTCATTTGCTTTCATTATCAGTAAATCCTTGTGTCTTAGTGGCATTATCGCCTTGCTTAGGGTGAAATGATTAAAAAGATTTTTTTAACTACGAGTGTTGCTGCTTACACTACAATTCAAAAGTTTGAATCCGTCCCCAGAATTAGCATGGGACAAATTTGACAGAAAAGTGAAAATAAAATGGAGCTTTTAGAGTCATTGAAAAAAGAATGGAATCAATTATCAAACTTTGAGAAACTATTAGAACGAATGGCAAAATGTCGTGCTGCAGTAAGCAAGGCTAAAGCAAATTTAATCATAAAATGCTTTTTTTTTCTTTTTGTCATAATAAAATTTCTAAAAAAAAAAATCATATCTCACTTTTTTTAACCATGTATAATAATTTTCTCTTATTTAAAGTACAAAACAACTACTATTTGGGTCAATTAAAAAATTACCAGGGGAATATCAAACTTTTGAAATGTAGTGTAATCTTCCTGATACTTGTTCACCCTTCACTGAGGAATAGACTCGAGGCGACGGAGATGTGGTTCTACAGAAGGATGCTAAGGATATCATGGACCGAGCCTGTGAGCAACGATGAGACCATAGAGAGGTTGCAAACAAGGAGGAGGCTTATGCTTAACATCAGGAAGAGGCAGCTGAAGTTTCTGGGACACAGAATAAGGAAGGAGGTCCTGGGGAACCTGATACTCACGAGTCAAATAGAGGGAAAGAGAGACAAGGGAAAGCAGCGCGTGGCATACCTGACGAGCTTGAGCAGGTGGATGACAGAACGTGGTCTGGGGGAGGAAACTGAGGGAAGGAGATTGATGAAAGCTGTAAGGGATAGAGGGAGGTGGAGAGACATGCCTACGTCCTGAAAGGACATGGCACATAAAAAGAAAAAGAAAGTGTGCTCGTACGACTGGAGGAAATAAAACCCCAACTTATTATATTCCCCCGCCCACGTTTAGCTGTTAAAATGGAATTCTTGGGGAGTATAAACAGTGTTCTACCTTCTCTCGAGTTTCCTGAAGTGTTTCCACCAAAGAGTAAGTTTTTGGTCTTTTCAGGCCATGATATCTTATTTCAGGCTTCTTGAGATGATGATAGACAAACTGTGAAACTTTTCAGCGGTACTGTCTCCAATGGGCGTGATGGAATGATCTAGGGACGGTGTGAAAAAGGAGGCGGTACGGACTGGTTAGAAAATAGGTGGGGTGCAAAGTGGTATTAGAATCAAGTAATAATTTTTCTTTTCTTACATCATATTTAGTATAGCAGGGCCGTCCCGTCGCCATTTTCTTTCTAAAGCAAAGAGGCAAACAGAAACATACTGAATGCATGGATTGAAGATACCTGCTTCGTGCTTTTCCAGTGCTTTGTGCTTTTGCTGAGAAGCTTATATCGATACGCCACATGCATCTGTCCCGTTAAAACTGTAAATTTACCTTTACATATTACTAAACCAACTAAATGAACGGGTTTACTTGTTTAACCGGTTTTTATATGAAATGCATTTGCGTGTTTACAGCATTAAATTAGTTGTCGATGTAAATTTGCCGTGCATCAAATATCAAGAAAGATGTGTCTTTAGATGGATGGAGACTGAAGCGTTTATTTTTATACCACCGAACCAAAGGCTGCTTGCTCGCAGCTACCAAGCTAATATCTTGCATAATAGTACGGATCCAAAATGCAGGTTCTGTGACCAACACATTGTAACTATTGATCACCTTATCTCAAAATGCTCAATACTCACACCCAATGAATACAAACACCATCATGACAGGGTAGGTCAATATCTGAATTGGAAGATCTGTCATCACTAAGGGATAAAAGCTGCTGCAAGCTACTGAATCTGTAGCTGATGGAGCAAATGTTACCATCCTCTAGTTTTTTTTCTATTAACACAGATAGAACAATACAAGTAAATAGGCCGGACATTATTATCAAAGACAGAATGAAAATTTTTCACACTGATTTACATGAGCGTATCAAGTGATAAAAACATCTCTGCGAAGGTTTTTGAAAATAGAAAGACCTGGAGATGGAAACAGAAAAAAATGTAGCACTTAAAAACTAAAACTGTTCCTGTTGTGGTTGGAGCTTTGGGTATGATAAAGAAAGGAACTCAACAACAAATCAACAAAATCCCTAGTGCTCCATCTCTCCAGGCAAACGAAAAAATAACAAGCACTGCCCTTACCATGCAAATATCTTTATCCATTTTATTTGTTTATTTATTTTTGTTAATAGCTATCTTTTGTTTAATTAAATGGAAACAACAAAAAATTATACCCTTCGCTTGCCCTAACACATTATTTTCCAACCTTTTTAAGCAACGGAACATCTAGGAGAAAATGAAAATATCACGGCAACTTAGCAACATTTTTAAAGGGTATAAATTTACAACGTTATGAAATAAAAGCAAAGATTTTTTTTAAATACACACACAAATATGAACTTACTTTATTTCAATATTTCTATTCAAATATTTGTGCTGATGACTTAATGGGAAACCTGCGGCTGATGTTTTTTTCCCGATTTCTTCAATGTTTGGTTGAATGTGCGATAAGCAGACCCTCATTTCTTCTTCAGTTTGAGCGTCTTCTTTCTTGCTTGTTATTTTTTATGCTATTTAGGGTTGAGAAGAACAATTTACATAAATAAAAAGTAGAGAATTGCAATAAAACTGATAAAGCCATTTCAGCTAATCTGGGATATTCCTTTTGTATTCAAATCCAAAATGTATCAGCAGCGTCGAATGTTTTATTTTGAGCCATACTTGATGTATGGCTCATTACTGACTGACTGAAGCAAGCACAAATACCTCGAGATTGAAATAGAAAAATGTAGCACTTAAAAACTGAAACTGTTCCTGTTGTGGTTGGAGCTTTGGGTCTTGTAAAGAAAGGAATTCAACAACAAATCAACAAAACTCCTGGTGCTCCATCTCTCCAGGAAATAAAAAAAAAAAAACATATACAGTCTATCTCCGGCGAAGAGTTTTGCCCATTTCATATTTTTATTATTATTAATAGCTGTCTTTTGTTTAATTAAGTGGAAACAACAAAAAAATCACATTCTTCGATGACCCTAGGTTATTGGTTATGACCCGACAAGGGGTCATGAAAGAAATGTAGGTCAGAAAGAACTTTTTTTATTTTAAAAATGATAAAATATCTTTAATATATTTTTTTTTCTGTTGACAACAATGTTAAGATTTGAATATTATATTTAAGAATTGCTTTCTTTATGTTTGTGTTACGGAACTGAACAGTTATGAACTTTTGGAAATCTAATCAACAAGGCTGTGCTTAAAAGCAGTATACAAACCTTGCTTAATCGACCACTGTCTTCGTGGCCGAGTCGATTAAAAGCCTGTCGGATCAAACGACGGTTTTCCTGCAAAGGTGTGCGCTGTTTCGAATCCTGTCGGAGGGCGCATTTATCTTTGATATGATTTCTCGAATATTCAGGCCGGTAGACGAAAATAAAATAGCATTTAAAAAAAAATAAACAGAGCGTCTTCTCAAATTTGGGTATCCACCAAAAGAAACGTTTAAAATGATAAAATATGTCGGATTAGTAAATTGAAAAAATCCATTATTTCTTTAGAAATAAGAACATTTATAAATGATTTTTTATCAAACTGACACAACATGATGACATATTTGATACTTCCATAGAATTTGCTCGGAAGAATAGCATTCTTTGGTTCCACTATTTCTAACCATTACGGCTAGAACCCGTCATGCCATTCACATTGTATCAAACCAGACTCATTCACTCCCTAATCGATCGGTAAGAAATTCCACTCGAACAGCTTCTTCCCACGAACCGCTGCCGTGTCTCCCAAGAGGATGCTTCCGCGATCACTACACTCTTAACCTGTTCAAGTCTAGGGTTAACCGTTATCTTCTTCTCTTATCCGCATAAATTTTAGTCCTTCTCCAAACTTTTTGACTCTGGGCTGGAAAGAAAATTTGCTTGCACCTTACTAAATTTTATGTGATAAAAAGTACATTTAAAAATTAAAAAAAAAACAGAGAGGGTTAAAGGGAGATACCTGCGGATTCGAAGTCAGAACATTATCATTGATAACTCTCTTCTCTAATTTGCAGACCCTAGTTGCTATATTCTTAATACTTGATATACTGCAAAAATATCACAATGATAAAATCAGTCAATAATTATATTTATAACTATTTGTACTGGGACTCATGCATGCGATTACAAGTAATCCATAATAATATTTTAAATTTTGATATACTTATTTTTGACATATGGATTTGTGAAACTGTTTCTAAATCTTTGATTATCTTTCAGTCTTTCCACCTTCACCTGCTATTCTCTTCCGCAGCACCTATGGCTCTGTACAGGGTGAATATCACTGTAAAAACAAAAATCTCCAGTTAATCAAGCTGAATCATTTGTTGAATAAGAATCTGGTCTCTTTTCTTACTAATATTTAATTCAAAATTCGAGTTTTAAATCACCACCAAAAACCTATTTCTCTCTCTCTCTCCCTCGTTCTTTATCTATCTATCTATCTATCTATTGTAACCTAGGGAATGTTACTGAATAGAATAATCACACGAAGGTTAGTAATGAACGATAATACTTAGGACAAGAACAACACATATAAGATTCGCCAGCGGCGCGTAGAAGTAAGTAGTCAGTTGCTAGAAGCGAGTCAAGTGAATTTCACCATGAATCTCCAATTGTAGACCAACATAAAGTATTTACTACTATATTTATGTGAATGGGGACATACTAATTATCGCCCGTAGGTATGTTACAACACTATCTATCTATCTATCTATCTATCTATCTATCCAGATCCTTTCACACGAACACCAGTGTCCCCAAGGCCCTATCCTGAGTCCTACGCTGTTTCTGATCTACATCAATGATCTTCCTGATGTCATCAGTTCCTAAATAGGTATTTATACAGTAGGTATTTATTTCTATATCGAGCTGAATTCATTTAGAATTTTATTCTTTTTCTTTCCATCACTTTTGCCAGAAGGTATCCAACACTGTGATAATAGAAGATCTTCCACGAATGGTGAAATGTAAGAAACGGGGCGCAAATTTACTGTGGATGACCTTGCGATTAAGGCACTCTCTGAATTGTTTTCTCCTTTGATCAGAGTAATATTTTTTATGTCAAAAGTGTGGTCAGTCTCGTTACGGTGGTCAACAAATACATTTGATGTATTATTTTGTAAAATGTCCCTTTTGTGTTCATATAATCTTTTATTTAGATTCCTTGAGGTTTCTCCTATGTATTTTTTGTGACAATTATTACATGTTTTAGATGTAGTAGTAACAAATTTTATGTTGAGTTTAGATAGATTCTTTTCGATTGTAGATGTGATAGAGTTAGTTGGTGGGATAATATACTTTTTTGATTCGTTGGGTTTTTAAGGAAGGGCCGCTTTTTGTTTTGGAATATTTTACGGGTCTTTTATTTCGCATTAAGTATAAAATAATTAAGGTCCTGTAGAAGTTTGAATGTGTTTTCAATGTATTTCTCTTCTTCGTGTAAATAATGTGTCTGCATATTCTCAGTCCTCTTAAGTAGAATCCGATGATTATGACGGATTTCATTTTGTTGTTATGATGAGAATAGAAATCTATTAGGTCGTTTTCGTTGTTTTCCGATGGGCACCGTGTTTTAAACTGCTGTTAACGTAGTGTAGCTTGATATCTAGGAAGGGTAAGGAATAGTACTCTTCCATTTCGTATGTAAATTCTATTGTGTGTTCGATTTCGTTTAGTTGATCTACTCAGTCAGGTAAATCAGTATCACGTGGATATATAAGTAGAGCATCATCAATATAACGGAAGTATGTTGATTGGGTAAAATGTTTTGAAAAGGCCCGGATTCCATGACTTCTAAGAAGATACATGGCATTACTCCACTGAGAGGCGATCCCACTGGTAATCCAAATTTTTGTTTGTAACAATCATTATTGAATGTGAAGTAGCAGTGATTGGTGATGAGACGGCAGATTTTGATTATTTTAGCTGTTGGTAGAGTGAGCCTTATTTTTGTGTTAGATGCCTTTTAAGGAGATTTTAGGCATTTTTCAACTGGGATATTGGTGTAAAGGGATTTTATATCTATACTGGCTGTGTGTGTGTGTGTGTGTGGTACGTAGTGGAAAGTGCTCAATATCTGTGATAAAGCTAACATATCCATACAACTGAATATATATATATATATATATATATATATATATATATATATATATATATATATATATATAAAAGAAAGAAAACTAAGATATATAATCCGGTGTTCTTATAGATATTTTTATTTTTACACAATAGTGCTCAATGTAAATTTACAGAGCATTAATATTATAAATTAACTGATTTAAAATATGTTTTTTTCGCTACACAGTAATTTAAATTTTTTAACCAGTTAATTTATAATATATATATATTGAGACATATTTCATTGAATAATTTAGACAAGTTTTGTCTCCGTATTTTCAATTGGATCCTTTCATATTCATGAACAAGTTTTTTTGGTGTTATTATTAAAGGAAAAGCGAAAATTACCATGTTGATACATATTCATTTATTCCGAATACTTTCGACATTAGCACAATGTCATCATCAGGGTGTTATTTATTTCAAGTCAAATATTGTAGTGTTCGTCATTTTCAAAGATAGAATTGCTGTGTTCATCTGAAAGTCAAAAATGTTTTACAAGTGAAGTGAAAAATGCTGAGGTGATGTGCGTAAGATATAGTTTGGTGTAAAGCGTAGAGGAGGTAACTAAGTTATGTTGTTGTGAAGAGTTTGAAAAAAAAAGTATTAAAACTATTAGTACAAACCTCGATATTTTAACCTATCTACTGTAAGTATTTCAAAACATTTGTGCAATATTCATAATTAATGTTATTAAGGTTTGGTTTTAATATTTAATATATAGATAGCTTCGAGTATTTTCAGTTTATGTGTATTATTTTTATGAAAAAGTATAGATATTTTTTCAGCAAGAATTTTTCTGAATTGCAAATGTGGACAGGTATGCTGTTGTAAATTTTTAAAAATATGTTGGGCACATCATTCAATGAAAACTTAACTGCCG
>OZ038514.1:20476601-20516601 GCA_964036315.1 Acanthosepion esculentum
TACAGGAAATATTCGACATTCATTAAGCGAACATTTGCTGTCGGTAGACATTCATAAAATCTTTTTCATTACATTATTTACATTATTCGGACTATTGTCCTCATCTTTGTCGCCATATTTATTACAACGTTTCGGCCCCTTGTACGCTCCGGCCTTCTTTAGGTAGTTGGAATGTCAAACTGAACCCTTTATTCTCAAGGACACATGGCACAGTGGATAAAGGCGTTGGTTAGATCCAGTGACAGGACCCAAAGAGTGTGAGTTCAATACCCGGTTAAGGCAGTGGAGAACATTCAGATAACTGATAACTGACATTCATTAAACATGGCACGTGGAACTAGAACAGTCTACCCTAGTGAGTGAAATAAAGGGTTCAGTTCGACATTCCAACCACCTAAAGAAGCCGGAGCGTACAACGGCTGAAACGTTGTAATAAATATGGCAACAAAGATGAGGACAATAGTCCGAATAATGTAAATAATGTATAATACCACATCTCAGAAATATAGACAAATCTTTTTCGCAAAACAGTTTTTCAGGAAAATAGTCAAGTCCACTGTTATAGTTCTTTCTAATATTAATAGGAATTTCCTTCGAAATCTTTTGTTTAAAGTAGTGTGGAAATTCAACATCTTGATTGTATCATTATTTATATAGCTAAGTGCAGCCCTGGTGTATGGATGTGTGAACAGGCCAACAAAATCTTGAATCTCGAATTTGGTCTAAACATGTAATGGAATAAACATTTCTTCCAGAGAATTTAATTGGTAAAATAAAAGCCCTAATCAAAGGTTTTTGTTGTAAATAATAAAGATATTAATGAAATTCGTTTTCCTTATGACCTAATGGATTCATTTGCTTGAAGCTGTTTTTAATAACTGATCTACGGTTGTATTTCGATGATAGTTTAACAAATTCTGCGCCATTTGAATTCCATACATGACTTCCATCTGAAAATCAAGATATAACGAGGCTACCCGTTGAACGGATGCTGAGAATAAAAATATTGCAGTTTTCCACTCGGCTGAGTTCCCTGAAAATCACTGTTGTTTTGTGCATTGAAATTTGAAAATCTTTAAAAAAAATAATAAACATATGATGAAATGGCCTGATCTTGCAACTCCAAGACCGATCCAAAATGAACAAGTCAGGAAAAATTTGTCTTGTCTTGTTAATTTTTGACTTTTGATAACCAAAGATAAAACATGAAACTTGGAAATATAAGATTTAGTTTGCTTTGTAGCAATAAGGAATCGGTTTGATATTGGCGGGAACAGTGTCAAAAGTTCAAATTGAAGCTATTCGCAGGAAATCAAACACAAAAACATCAAATAGATGAATCGATACTTTTATAAATATTTGATTACACAAGTCTACAATATGTACATACATATTTATATATACAGGCATATTATACAGGTGTCCCTCGATTATTGCAGCTAATGTGTACATTAAAATATACACACTGACCGAAAACGTATTAATCGGTTATAATAACTTATAGGAAATGATATAATTTGTACCTCAAATTTTAATCTCATTCACAATTAATTTCTAATTTGCGTACTTTTTAATTAAAATATAGGTACATATAAGACGATACAAGAAAAATGCTATGAATTAATATTTATTAATCTGAATTTTTTATGAAAATCTTATTTCGAGTGGTTTGCCGCATTGTATTTTTCTGTTCTTCATATAATTGACGATACTGAGAAATTGCCCTTTTGAAATTTTCCAAATATGTCGTAATTATTAGGATTTTAATCTGAAAAATTTTATTTATAATCTTTCCATAGCAAATGCATACATCTTTTAGATTTCGATATTTTTTAATAAATGTAATTTCTGTATGTAATTAAATCGTCCATTTTTTTAACAAAATTTAGAAATCTCCTTTTAAGACCAAAATAAACATAAAAGAAAAAAAATACAAAATATTCAAAAAATTATAATATTGACAAATATTCAAATATATATTTTTTATTATTCGCTTATATAAAATTTATCTATTTATAATTTTCCATTTTTTAAACAGCACTGTAATTACTGAGATAACGTAATTCTTGACAAGCAAAATACTTACCCATTTTCCATTTTTTAATTTTAGAAAATTTTTAACTAATCGACAACTATATAAAAAAAATTTTCAATTACTATGGTTAAACTGAAGAATGTTTAACCGCACTAATTAAGTATTAAGTATACACTAATCACATTTTGGTATATAAAAATTTTAGCGCACTAATCAAAAACGCATTAATCGAGGGATTCCTGTATACATACATATATATATATATATATATATATATATATATATATATATATATATATATATATATATATATATATATATATATATATAGAAGGTGAGCGCGTGTGGGTGGTCGTGTATGTGTAACGAGTCCAACTAGTGATTAATCAGTCATTACATATTAACCAATTGTAGCTTTATTTGATCATATTGGTCTTGGACGGATTATATTGATCAGTAATACACATCAAAAATATATCTGAACCACTTAGAATAAATTTACCATATCTTTTAAGTACTGTCTTACTAAGAATTGACTAAAACTAAAATAAAAATTCTGATCATAATTTGGACGGATCAAAAGTAAGTATTCCTATATATATATATATATATATATATATATATATATATATATATATGTGTATGTGTGTGTGTGTGTGTGTGTGTGTGTGTGTATATAAATATATATATATATACATATACTGTAGACCAAAAGTTTGAGGCCACCCCGCATTTCTTAAAAAAAAACAAGTAAAAGTAAAAAATAAAATGTAAGTACCGAATTACCTATATTTTCTTTTATTTTTCAGTTTTTCTCCAGGTTGCTCTTACTACCAACAAAGTTCAAATTTGTATTCGTCTCCGTGATGGTTTTATTGACGAAAAGAAAACATTACATTTTTGTTATTTTTAAGTGCTTATTTTTTGTCAAAATAAAAGCAAATACACTGTAGTTACTGAGATTATTATGAAAATATCTCATTTAATGTGTCGAAAAAAAAAATGCAGGGTGGCTCCAAAATTTTGGATCATAATGTATAAATATATATATATATATATATATATATATATATATATATATATATATATATATATATATATATATATATTAATGCCTGTTTCATTAAATAATATAGACAAGTTTTGTTTATTTATTTTAAGTAAATTCCTTTCATATTGACGAATAAGCTTTTTATGTTGATCCATGTTTTTATAGTTAATCCTGTCTAAGCTTTTGGATTACATAAGCCATCATCAGAGATTACAAGTACATTACAATAAATTAAATAATAACTTATAGAACAAAGATGGTTATTTTTGTTTTAGAATGGTTATGCGGACATTGCAACAATGATAGTTGTTTTGTTTGCATGGAGGATTGCTCTGCAACGATAAATTCGTGCATATGAAACGCAGGAAGCAAAATATCGCATTGCGGTTCATGACGTCACACATGACCACGTGAGAGTGAAAATGAAGAAAAGTGTTAAGTACGGAAAGCCGTTAGTATAAACCAATAGCTCCTGTTATCAACTGTAAACATTTAAGTACATTTGTGGAGTTTTCATAGTTTATTTTGTTCAGATTAGGCTTCAACTGTTTTATGTAAATAGCTTCATGAATTTTTAGTTTTTGTTTATTGTTTTCATGGTTAAGTATAATTGTATTTTCAACATTGAAAGGAATTTACTTATAATCGACAAAACTTGTCTATATTATTTAATGAAACATGCATCAATGAAAAAATGCTGCCTAAATACACACACACACAATATATATATATATATATATATATATATATATATATATATATATATATATATATATAGGGAAAAGGTTATAATTGTACCAACGAGAGAAAAATGTATATATTTTTTTAAAAAACGAGAGAAACCGCAAACGTTTTTGGTTATAATGTGGATTTGTTTTAGTGTATATATATTTTATTCTTCATATTTCTGCTACACGTGTTTCCGGTCTCGTGGGATCTTATCGAACGGATGCTAAATCTACTTTTCAAATTTAAAATTTTTAACACTAGAAATGTCACGTTTTAAATTCAGAATAAGTTACATTCTTCCTCGCTCTGGCACTGATGAGCTGTGATACAGCAAATCTGGCCTGTATGTGGATAACATTATTAAGCTCCCGATAATTTCGATTGAGCACTGTTGAGAGATAGGGTAATTCTAAACAGAAGCCGTCTCCGCTAACACAACGCTCTTCATTAAAATGTATCGAGAACTATGGCTATCTGGCGTTTGCTTACATTCGTAAAAATAATATGCAAGAATTTCCCTTTCCCTCTGCCATGCGCTGATATGATAGCTCAGGGTTAGAAACTCAGACCGATATATATATATATATATATATATATATATATATATATATATATATATATATATTGTGTATTTGGTAGCAATGCCTCTTTAATACATGTTTCATTAAAGGCGACTGACAAGGTACTGCGATTAAGCTTTTTATCTACTTTTTCTTGTGTTTGCATAAGTTTTTTCTTTTCTGGACACAAAGTATGTACAAACTGTCCAAATGTTCTATATATCCGTGTGCTTTATATCTAGACGACTTACCTTACACCTACTCAATTAGGAGTTACTTAAACACACACGGAGGTCGACCAAACTTCATCCGCAATATACCAGTAGAAAATACAAGTATAATAGCCTCATCCACATGTAGAAAATGATTAAAGATAATGGAAGCACTAATTATAAAAAAAAGATAAACCAACACACAATAACATTAACTATAAACACGGCCACAATGTGCTGGCCGTGTTTGGAAAATAAAATATTCCTATAGCTTTAGACACATACGTAAAAAACACACATTAGGTTAAAAATAAATTAAAAACCGTCCTTGATAATGTCTAAAAGAATAGCCGAAAGCGCCCGGATATGCAGAACTTTTGGACAGATTTTATACACTTTGCGCCCAGAAAAGAAAACTCTTGTACAAACATAAGAAAAATTAAATAAAAATCTTCATCGCAGTATCTTGTCAGTGGTCCTTAACGAAACATGTATAAAAGAGGGATTGCTGCCAAAATAAACATTATCTATCTATCTAAAGCTAGTCTTGGAATTATTGCTACGTAATTTAATTATCACCGGGTGCTCCATTATGGTGGCTTGTGTAAAAATTTAAATACATCCCAAAAGATACATATATTCGTCCATGCAAAACAAATAATGTACTGTATATATCTGAATATACGAGAAGCGGTGCTGAAAAGCCAGTTAGCAAAGTTTGACTTATTGACAAAATATCTGATTTATATTTCATTAATATCATTGTGCAAAATCTTTTGCAAAAATTTTCCGATGGTTCTTTGTATGTGACCAATCACGATGCAAAATTAATTTTTTGAGAATCTTACATGATTGGACAAATACTAAATAATCATTTTTGAAACATGGATCGTTCTTTTATGTACAGCATGAAGAACCAGGGACATGTTGGAAATTACTATCTAAAAAGAAAGAAGTGGTCCAAGTCTTCTTAAGTGGCCAGTTTTTCGATTTAACCCTTATCAAAGGGGATAGTTGACAAATTTGAAAGATTAATCAATAAAACAAAACTACCAATTAAAACGAGGTAAAACGTTCGAAAAGATATTCCTTATTAGTTATAGGTTTACCTATCACCTGGTTCATGCACCTTTCTGTTATTTTGAAACAGGTCTATTCCTTGCTACCTTTTAGGATTTAGTTTCCGTTTCCCTTTGAAGTCTACTTTAACTCTATACTTTTAATCTCCGCCTAAACTCTGAAATTTTATTCACTTTTCTTTTATCCCGATAAGAACAAATATATTCGCCTATCGTCCGGTTTACATTCCTCCCTGGTTTTCTGAACAGGAGTAGAGGTTTATCCCCTGTTTCCTGTTTTCCTAATCAAAACAATCTTGACCTCTTCTAGGTTAGAGTTAGCCGTTATCTTTTCTACATCGACCAAAGAACTTCATTTCTTGCCCTTTCTTACGCTCATACAACACCACACAGTAAAACTCTTACTTGAGTGGCTCTTGAGCTTTGTATTGGTTAACACATGAGTAAAAAAAAATGTAATAAAAATAACGAGAAATACAAAATACTTCTAATGAGCTTTCCTGCATGAATTTAAACGTACTAAGAGAGTGGCGACTTTTCTGTAAATACTTTTCTGTGCCAACTTTTCTGTAAATTACTTTACATAGTAATTGTCCTGACGAGCTTTCCTCTTTGGTACATAGACTTTATGAATTTAAGCGTACTACTAGATTGTCTGCATGGTCAAGGTTTCATTAATTTACAGATGAAATGGCTAGATGCAACCATAAGTTCTATGCTAAATATTTCTTCTCCCGCACTTCTCGCTTGTGGAACTCTCTTCCGGTTTCTTGTTTCCCAGCCAACTTTGACCTTCAAAAATGTAAATGCAATGTCGATCGTTATCTTATGTCATCTTAATTACTGTTCCTTTATTGTTCTCTCTCCTTACTTTTTTCTCATATTCTCTCCCACTCAATAACCCTTGCTTCTTAGTGGCTTTATTGCCTTCATCATCATTATCATCATCATCATCATCATCCTTCGACCTCCCTGTGGTTGGTCGGAACTACATTGACAATCCCTTTCTACACTGTTCGGTCCTGTATTGCTATTCCCAGACCCCCAATGCCCAGCCCCGAATCTGGGAAAGTCAACATTCGGGGGAAGTGACGACTTTCCTGTTCGTTCGGTGGCAGCGGCCGGCAAACTGTAGTTGTTTTTGTTTGAGCGTAAGAGAGATTGGTCTCAGTTCTCTGTAAATTGTGTTGTGTTGCATGGGATCTCCAACTGATGTTCTGGATTTTTCTAAGTAGATTTGTATATGTTCAATCCAGTCGTCTTTCAAGACGAACAGATGATGTCCAAGTTTCTGATTCATACAGTGGGACTGGTTCAATCAATGTTCGAAAGGTTTGGACTTTTAAGGAGGATGGGAAGGTTCGAGCCTCAAATCTTGTCAGGTTTGTTACGCGTATTGCATGAAAGAGCTCTGCGAATGTTGAAGTCTTTTGGGGAATCTGTGACGTGAGATCCAAGATATCTGAAGTCCTCAACTCTTTTGATGGGCGTATTATTGAGTGATTTCAACTCGGATGGTTTATTGCCTTACTTGGGGTGAAATGATTAGAAAAAAGTGAAAAAAAAAGAAAAGAAAAAAGGACCTCACTGTTGAAATAGCTAGATGCAGCCGTAAGTTCTATTTTAATAGTTTCTTCTTTCTATCTTCCGACATCATACTTCGAAACATTAAATGCAACGTCAATCGCTATCTTCCGTCTTCCTGAAATCTTCTCTTTTATTGTCCTTTCTCTCCACTAAAATTTTCTCATTCTCTTTCACTCTCAGTAAATCCTTCCATCTTAGTTGCATGCATTTATCCCCTTGCTTGGGGACAAATGATTAAAATAAAAAAGTTTTTTTTTAAGTCTTTTTCTTTTTTGATAGCAATGGTCAACATGTTTCCGCTTCTTCATTCTATACTTAAACTGACTTTTATATTAGAAAACTAATATTCAAACGGCGTTTAAATAAATTGTAGCACAAATAACATTCTCACTTTCTCTCTCTCTCTTAATATATATATATATATATATATATATATATGGTTCATAGAATAATATAGATATGTTCTGTGTATTTATTTTCAGAATAATCCTTTCTATATCTTTTCAACTTCAAAATGATAATAATCAACTCCAAAATGGATTAATCAACTTCAAATTGGATCAAACAACTTCAAATTGGATCAATCAACTTCAAAATAGATTAATCAACTTCAAATTGAGAAAATGTCAAAATCCTAAAAACAATCAACTGCAAAATAAGAATAAACAACTTGAAATTGGAATAAACAACTTCAAATTGAGATTTTTGTTTTTGGTAAATTGAAAATTATTTTTTCAATTAATTTACCCCGTGAGTAATGAAATTGACTGTTCGTCTTCATTATATAGATGAAGAAAAAACCAAAATACAAACAACTTCGAGGCCAAGAAAGCATTGGGTGAGCCTACAGTAAAAGTAGGAGGAGAAAGTCCCGTATGGGCAAAAATGATGATTGATGATGATGCTGGAGAAACCTCTACAAAAGAAGCTGAAGAAGAATTAGCAACAGCTCCAAAGAGGACTTACCTCAAGAAAACTGTGGCTGGCGAAAATAAGGCCCAGATTTTAGCTGCACATGCCGCAGCAGGAAATTGAAAAGACCTGGCAAGAACAATTGGTGTGCCTCTGTCAACAGCCTACCGTTGGTTAGACCAGGGTGCTGATAAGAGTGACTCTAGGGGAGGAGCAAGAAAATATAAAATTACGCAAGAGCATAAGAATCTTATGGCCGAATTAATTGAAAACTCTCCTAGGATCACTCTTCAAGACATTGTAAATAAGTTGGTCGAAAAGTATGAGGTTCGTGTGACGAAAGAATGCATAAGAAAGCACTTGGACTCCATGGCCTTTACTTTAAAAGCGGTTCATTATGAACCAGAAGTTGCCAATAATAATGTCAATAAGGCGAAACGTAAGGATTACGCAGTAGCTTTATTAGAATTTCTGTCCCAAAGTGTGCCAATTCTTTATATGGATGAAACCAATTTTAATCTCCATATTTCAAAAAGAGAAGGTCGCTCTAAAAAGGCACGAGGTGCACTACAGTCGCGGCCGGCTCCAGGGGAAATAACATCCAGGTTATTGGATGTATTAGTAAGAATGGATTAATTCATCATAAAATTAAAAGAGGTTCTTTCGAAAAAGAGGATGCGAAAGAATGGATCAGGGAGTGCCTTAGAAAGGCAAATGGAATTTATGAAAGGGGAGTTGTCTTAGTTATTGATAACGCTCCTTGCCATACTTCAATTGAAGAAGTTGTGGAGGAGGATGAATTTAGGCAACACCAAATTTTCAGACTTGCCCCCTATAGTCCGATGTTAAATCCCATTGAAAAGGTTTGGTCAGTCATTAAAGCTGACGTAAAAAGAAGTATGGCAGACTCAATTGTTGGGATTTTAAGAGGTGATGGCCAGGGATCTTTAACTACTAAAGAATTCCGCCTCAGCAAGTTAGAAGCGGTGATCTCCGAGGCAATTAATAATATTTCCCTTGAGACTTGCACTAACTTTGTATCTGGAATACAGAGATTACTTCCCTCTGTAATTAACTTAGATGATGTAATCTTTTAAATAAATTTCTTAGGAACGTTTATATATTTTTTTATATCCCTTTTTAAGTAAAAATAAAAGAATAAATATTAAATTTATTAGTATTATATTAATTCTCAATTTGAAGTTGATTACTCCAATTTGAAGTTGATTATTTCTCCTTTTGAAGTTGTTTTCCAATTTGAAGTTGATTAATCCATTTTGGAGTTGATTAATTTTTTTACCTGAAAATAAGTCCATTTTGAAGCTGATTATTATAATTTTGAAGTTGAAAAGGTATAGTTCTTTAATCAGTTTCTTGATGTTAAAACGAAATTCATCTAGGAAGGGGTCCTCCTTTCTGAGTTTCATCTTAACATCAAGAAACTGATTAGGGAACTAGAAAGGATTATTATGAAAATAAATAGGCATAATATGTCTAGATTATTTAATGAAACATGTTTGAATGAAGAGTTGCTGCCTGAATAGGCACGCACACGCACACGCACGCACACACATATATATAGTGTTAATTTGAAATACTGTTTTTGAAGCCAAAATTGCTGGTTTCCCAGTGCTTTGCTGATAAGGAGACATTTAAGTCAAGCAGGTTTCGTGGTAGAGGGTTCAATATCGATGACAAGGATAGATCGTTAATAGAATTAAATGAAAAAAACCTTTATTTTTTATTTACATTAATTACATTGTTCGGACTGTTGTCCTCATCTCTATTTGTATATTTATTTTTTTTCAATTAAGTCATGTTTACAACCACTCCGAAGTAAACATGAGTTAAGTGAAAAAAAAAAACCCAAACTTTTTTCCATATTAATTCTATATATATATATATAATTAAAATAATAAAATAAAATATTCACTTATTTTGTTTAAATCTGTACTCAGAGTTTCATGGATATTTCATATTCAGTCCTAAGTAGATTTTTTTGTAAATTAACCATATACACAGATTCTATTTTCTTTCTTCGCTATTAAAAAAAAACGTTATTTTTACGATGCAAATTGTTTAAAGTAATTCTATTAAAAACGTAAAATTGATGTTATATAAAATTTTATTGCTCAGTTATAATTAAGCCATCTAATAATGGAATAGCAAATTTTATTTTTTTTACAATGATGTTCATCCTGTACAAGACCCAAGAGCCACTCGAGGCGGAGTGTTACAACGTAAGAGGCACAGTTTATGGGAAGATATAGGGTAAGATAAAGGTTAACGCTAGTTTTTATTTGAGTTTTGATATTAAATTCCTAATAACTGATCCAATTGTCTACATAAACTCTTGGACAATTCTCATGTCGCAAAATTGTTAAGCAAACGTTAGTATAATTTATGGCGTTCCGAATTCAAGGAGAGACGACACGTCTCTTTGAAGTTCCAAGAATTAACGTCTTCCAAACCGAACTAAAAAAAACTTAAATATTGCTTTATGTATGCAAGTGTATAATAATTGTAGTTTATCTCTGTGCGATTCAAATAATAATGTATATTCGTAAGTTTGTGTGTGTGTGTGTGTGTGTGTACGTGTGCATGTGTGTGTGTATGTGTGTGTGTGCGCGCGTGTAGTAGACATTACGTTTGGTGGTTTTTCGCATTTGAATTTGAGAACGTTTTTACGTATACATCGTTTGTTTTAGATAAACATACGTTAATTTCTTGAAACTTCGAATGAACGTGTCGTCTCTCCTTGAATTCGGAACGCCATCAATAATACTAACGTTTGTTTAACAATTCGAATGCACATGAAGCCTGATTAATCAATGAAAATCAAACAACTCAAAAGTAAAAATACCTTTTACTTTTTATTAATATTAAATCTATTAGTCATAATTTAAAATTGTCAATAATTTTATTTCTTTTATTTAGGGTTATTAAAATATCAGAAATTGTGTTCTCTTCCTAAATTCCAAAGATGCCGCAAGAAAGTTCTATACTGCCTTTTACTTCTTATAAATATTAAATGTGTAAGCCATTATTTAATATAATATGATTTCTTTTATTCAGGGTTATTAAAATATTGGAATTACTTTGTGTTCTTTTCTTAAATTGCAAAGATATTCCAAGCAAGGTCCTTTTACTTATTATTGATATTAAATGTATAAATCACTATAAAATAAAAACATCGAGCTCCGTGTGGATCAGTTTTAATAATTAATATTACTAGGATCCACCCGGATTATATACTCTTTAGTGATCTGACTGATCAGTGACTGCAACATTGGATTGGGTTGAATTTCATGGGGGTACCAGGTTGGCAGTTTTCTGGTTACTGTGTTTTCTTTTTTCCCCACATCACGCTGTCTACTAAAGCTTTAATAAAAAGTGAAACATGTTAAATGAACGTTTACTGTTTTTTTATCTTATCATTCTGTAGGATTGCGATCCATATTCAGTCTCTCTCTCTCTCTCTCTCTCTCTCTCTCTATATATATATATATATATATATATATATATATGTATGCCAAAATGGGAAAAATTTTCGTATGACGCGTTTCGTCCCTTAAGACTTCATAGGACTAAGTTTGTTTACATTATGGCGACTACGCATGCGTACAAACGAGAGACGCTGAGAATTTTAAATTTCGAAAAAATTTTTAAATGTGTTTTGGCTATATAATCTTCTGTTATCATAATGAGGGATATTTAATAACAAAGATACTTGAAACAAAAAGAAAATAAGATAACTAATTTAAATGAAATTATCTAGATTATATACGCAAAACACATTTAAATTTTTTTTCTAAATTAAAAATTCGCAGCGTCTCTCATTCGTGCGCATGTGTAGTCGCATAAACGTAAACAAACCCAGTCTGATGAAATCCTAAGGGATGAAACGCGTCACACGAAATCTTTTTCCACTTTCTCATATATCTTTTCTCCAAAACTCTTCTTGGTATATAAAAAAATCTATATATCGTTATCCCATATATATATATATATATATATATATATATATATATATATATATATATATATATATATGGGATAACAACAAAAAACAAAGAACAAAAAAATACCGCAACATAGATATAGTCTATTTCAAGCCGTTCTGTATACGGTTATCATCAGTCTCTAAGTGTCTGTCTCGGAACATTGTTTTCAATTTATTTTCAATGTCATTCCTCCTCTCGTAGACGCCTTGTTAATGAGAGTGGGTTTGTGTTGGCGATTGGTCGGGGAGTAACGTATCTTATCTCGGATAAAGCGGTCTGGATTTGGAGTTTATTTATAACCAGGACTTGTTTGTAGTTTAATATCCGTTCCTACGATGTGGTGGCCAGGACTTGTTGTTTATGTTTCTTATAAAAAGCCCCGCTGTGTCTTTTCTGGTAAATAGTTTTTTGTTTTCTTTTTTGTTTTTTTGTTTTTTTTTTTATTACAGGTGTCCAATATTATCGGCTTGAAATAAACTATATCTATGTTGAGTTCAATTTTTTTTTTTTTTTGCTATAAAAAATACACATGCTCTCTTAAAATAAAAACATCGAGCTCTGTGTGGATCAGTTTTAATAATTAATATTACTAGGATCCACCCGGATTATATACCAACGGATCGATTACCTGTACTATATATATATATATATATATATATATATATATATATATATATATATATATATATATATATATATATATATATATATATATGTATATATATATATATAAAGATATATATATAAAGATATATATATATATAATAGATTATCCCTTTTCGAGCTGTTTTGTTCAAAACGTAAATCATGTTTCTCCTGATTGCCCAACCAAAACTAAAAATGAGTAAAGACATTGGAAAACTTGTTATCACACGGCAATAAATAATATTAAAAATCACAGTTGAAAAGATGTCTATTCAAGTGTTATTCATTTTGATACGGTTATGGGTGCAGGTGTGTTTTTGAGGGATTGATTAGCTAACTGCATATACACACAGTCAGACAAACACACATACGCACAAGCATACAGATCGATATATAATATATTCATGCATGTAAATATGCATGTATACATATATATTAATGTCATAAATATATTATCTATCAGGTTTACAAACACACACACATATATCTATATTTCTGCGTGCACATAAGCAGATTGTAGACACAAAATATATATGTCTATACATATTTTTATCTCTCTCCCTTTCACTGTATGTGTGCGTGTGTGTAATTTTATTTGCCTATTATATATATATATATATATATATAATATCTGGATAAAATAAATGAAACAAAATTGGGTGTTTTTTTTTAAGTATTTATTTCTGTGTTTTTTTGTATATGTTTAATATTAAATATATACAAAAAAACACAGAAATAAATACTTAAAAAAAAAACACCCAATTTTGTTTCATTTATTTTATCCAGATATTATATACATATCAAGAAAGTATACGTGGCCTCTCATTATGCTATATATATATATATATATATATATATGTATTTAGGCAGCAATCTTTCTTTTATAGAGGTCTCATTAAATATGACTGACAAGGCACTGAGATTAAGCATTTATTATATTTTTTCTTGCATATGCACAATATTCTTTTACGGACATAGAGCGTACAATAACTGTCCAAATGATCTTTCGATCCGAGCATTTACGGTTAATCTGTTAGCCATTATCAAAGATCGTTTTTTGAATATCTTGATTTTTTGTGTGAATATGTAGATTTTTTTTTTTTAATAACAATAGAAGTGTTTTAATTCCCGAACACAGTCAGCACAATGTGGTCGTGTTCATGGCTGAAGTTGGAAATTGAAACATTTCTATTGCTATAAAAAAAGCTACATGTTCAGACAAATAAAAAAACTCTAATAATGCCTAATAGATTAGCCGAAAGCGCTCGAATCCAAAGATCATTTGGTTAATTCTTACTCTCAATGTCCACCCAAACTCCCTTGTACGCTTGCAAGAAAATATAACAAAAGCTTAATTGTAGTGCCTAGTCACTCATGTAACAGACGCACACGCACACACACACACACACACACACACACACACACACACACATATATATATAGATATGTATGACTTGTCACCCAATATAACACACACATGCACACAGACACACATATATATAGATATGTATGGCTTGTCACCCAATATAACACACACATGCACACAGACACACATATATATAGATATGTATGGCTTGTCACCCAATATAACACACACATGCACACAGACACACATATATATAGATATGTATGGCTTGTCACCCAATATAACACACACATGCACACAGACACACATATATATAGATATGTATGACTTGTCACCCAATATAACACACACATGCACACAGACACACATATATATAGATATGTATGACTTGTCACCCAATATAACACACACATGCACACAGACACACATATATATAGATATGTATGGCTTGTCACCCAATATAACACACACATGCACACAGACACACATATATATAGATATGTATGGCTTGTCACCCAATATAACACACACATGCACACAGACACACATATATATAGATATGTATGGCTTGTCACCCAATATAACACACACATGCACACAGACACACATATATATAGATATGTATGGCTTGTCACCCAATATAACACACACATGCACACAGACACACATATATATAGATATGTATGGCTTGTCACCCAATATAACACACACATGCACACAGACACACATATATATAGATATGTATGGCTTGTCACCCAATATAACACACACATGCACACAGACACACATATATATAGATATGTATGGCTTGTCACCCAATATAACACACACATGCACACAGACACACATATATAATTTATTTTTGCGTATTAAAACATGTAAAAAAATCGCTACACAATGGCAATTATGTTTCGACTTTCATTTTACCTCGATATATATATATATATATATATATATATATATATATATATATATATATATACACATACATACACTACTGTTCAAAAGTTTGAAGCCACCCCCGGAATTATCAAGGAATGAACTTGACAGAAGAGTTAAAAAATGAAAAAAATGAAAAAGAGCTCTAATAGTCATCGAAAAAAGAATGGAATCAATTACGAAACTTATACTTTGAGAAACTTTTGGAATGAATGCCAAAAATTTGTGCTGCAATAATCAACGTTAAAGGAGGATATTTTGATGAGAGCAAAATTTAATCATAAAATGCTTTTCATTATTTTTGTCATTATAAAATTTCTAATAAAAAAATCATGTCTCACTTTTTTAAAACCATATACATTTCAGCCCAAAAAAAAACAAATACTTTTTGGGCCAATTTAAAAAAAATTACCTCAAATTCGCCTCAAACGTTTGAAATGTAGTGAGTGTATATATATATATATATATATATATATACATATATATATATATATATATTATATATATATATATATGTGTGTGTGTGTGTGCGTATGTTTGTGTGTGTGTGCGCGCTTATGTACATATGGAGTGTAGGTATATGTAGATATTGCTGGTATATATATGTGTGTTGGGGGGTATTATTATTATAATTATTAGGCTTCCGTCTCTACCGGTCCATCATTCTCATTGAAAGGTCGGACGCGGTTCGATCTGTCCTTGTGATATTTCCAGAATACCACGGCAAGAATTCCAATTAAGATCGTTGCCAAAACTCCACCGGCGATTCCGCCGACCAAAACAGAATTTCCTGCGTCTGTGAGAAGAAAGGGGAAAAAAGTATTAAAGAATGAATGAAAAATTCGAATGAAAATTAATTTTCACTGATGTAAAATTAAAACACGAATGTTTAGGGAACAAAGACACCCAACGGTGGAACAAGCGAGTGATGATTATGACAGATCTCAACGGTTGAACCAGCGGTTGAAGGGGGCTATGCTATGCGTGAGGGACATGCTACAAAAGGCGCCACTCGAAATTATAACAGAGTCAGCGGCCGCCCGTTGCGGTTTCATAACAGGCTAAGCACGACCAAAGAACCCAACAGTGGAACAAGCAGATGACGATTACAAAGGTTGAACCAGCAGATGAAGAGAACTACACATGATGGACCTGCTACAAAAGGCGCCACTCGAAATTATAACAGAGTCAGCGGCCGCCCGTTGTGGTTTCATAACAGGCTAAGCACGACCAAAGAACCCAACAGTGGAACAAGCAGATGACGATTACAAAGGTTGAACCAGCAGATGAAGAGAACTACACATGATGGACCTGCTACAAAAGGCGCCACTCGAAATTATAACAGAGTCAGCGGCCGCCCGTTGTGGTTTCATAACAGGCTAAGCACGACCAAAGAACCCAACAGTGGAACAAGCAGATGACGATTACAAAGGTTGAACCAGCAGATGAAGAGAACTACACATGATGGACCTGCTACAAAAGGCGCCACTCGAAATTATAACAGAGTCAGCGGCCGCCCGTTGTGGTTTCATAACAGGCTAAGCACGACCAAAGAATCCAACAGTGGAACAAGCAGATGACGATTACAAAGGTTGAACCAGCAGATGAAGAGAACTACACATGATGGACCTGCTACAAAAGGCGCCACTCGAAATTATAACAGAGTCAGCGGCCGCCCGTTGTGGTTTCATAACAGGCTAAGCACGACCAAATAGCCCAACAGTGGAACAAGCAGATGACGATTACAAAGGTTGAACCAGCAGATGAAGAGAACTACACATGATGGACCTGCTACAAAAGGCGCCACTCGAAATTATAACAGAGTCAGCGGCCGCCCGTTGTGGTTTCATAACAGGCTAAGCACGACCAAAGAACCCAACAGTGGAACAAGCAGATGACGATTACAAAGGTTGAACCAGCAGATGAAGAGAACTACACATGATGGACCTGCTACAAAAGGCGCCACTCGAAATTATAACAGAGTCAGCGGCCGCCCGTTGTGGTTTCATAACAGGCTAAGCACGACCAAAGAACCCAACAGTGGAACAAGCAGATGACGATTACAAAGGTTGAACCAGCAGATGAAGAGAACTACACATGATGGACCTGCTACAAAAGGCGCCACTCGAAATTATAACAGAGTCAGCGGCCGCCCGTTGCGGTTTCATAACAGGCTAAGCACGACCAAAGAACCCAACAGTGGAACAAGCAGATGACGATTACAAAGGTTGAACCAGCAGATGAAGAGAACTACACATGATGGACCTGCTACAAAAGGCGCCACTCGAAATTATAACAGAGTCAGCGGCCGCCCGTTGTGGTTTCATAAAAGGCTAAGCACGACCAAAGAACCCAACAGTGGAACAAGCAGATGACGATTACAAAGGTTGAACCAGCAGATGAAGAGAACTACACATGATGGACCTGCTACAAAAGGCGCCACTCGAAATTATAACAGAGTCAGCGGCCGCCCGTTGTGGTTTCATAACAGGCTAAGCACGACCAAATAGCCCAACAGTGGAACAAGCAGATGACGATTACAAAGGTTGAACCAGCAGATGAAGAGAACTACACATGATGGACCTGCTACAAAAGGCGCCACTCGAAATTATAACAGAGTCAGCGGCCGCCCGTTGTGGTTTCATAACAGGCTAAGCACGACCAAATAGCCCAACAGTGGAACAAGCAGATGACGATTACAAAGGTTGAACCAGCAGATGAAGAGAACTACACATGATGGACCTGCTACAAAAGGCGCCACTCGAAATTATAACAGAGTCAGCGGCCGCCCGTTGTGGTTTCATAACAGGCTAAGCACGACCAAATAGCCCAACAGTGGAACAAGCAGATGACGATTACAAAGGTTGAACCAGCAGATGAAGAGAACTACACATGATGGACCTGCTACAAAAGGCGCCACTCGAAATTATAACAGAGTCAGCGGCCGCCCGTTGCGGTTTCATAACAGGCTAAGCACGACCAAATAGCCCAACAGTGGAACAAGCAGATGACGATTACAAAGGTTGAACCAGCAGATGAAGAGAACTACACATGATGGACCTGCTACAAAAGGCGCCACTCGAAATTATAACAGAGTCAGCGGCCGCCCGTTGCGGTTTCATAACAGGCTAAGCACGACCAAATAGCCCAACAGTGGAACAAGCAGATGACGATTACAAAGGTTGAACCAGCAGATGAAGAGAACTACACATGATGGACCTGCTACAAAAGGCGCCACTCGAAATTATAACAGAGTCAGCGGCCGCCCGTTGTGGTTTCATAACAGGCTAAGCACGACCAAATAGCCCAACAGTGGAACAAGCAGATGACGATTACAAAGGTTGAACCAGCAGATGAAGAGAACTACACATGATGGACATGCTACAAAAGGCGCCACTCGAAATTATAACAGAGTCAGCGGCCGCCCGTTGCGGTTTCATAACAGGCTAAGCACGACCAAATAGCCCAACAGTGGAACAAGCAGATGACGATTACAAAGGTTGAACCAGCAGATGAAGAGAACTACACATGATGGACCTGCTACAAAAGGCGCCACTCGAAATTATAACAGAGTCAGCGGCCGCCCGTTGCGGTTTCATAACAGGCTAAGCACGACCAAATAGCCCAACAGTGGAACAAGCAGATGACGATTACAAAGGTTGAACCAGCAGATGAAGAGAACTACACATGATGGACCTGCTACAAAAGGCGCCACTCGAAATTATAACAGAGTCAGCGGCCGCCCGTTGTGGTTTCATAACAGGCTAAGCACGACCAAATAGCCCAACAGTGGAACAAGCAGATGACGATTACAAAGGTTGAACCAGCAGATGAAGAGAACTACACATGATGGACATGCTACAAAAGGCGCCACTCGAAATTATAACAGAGTCAGCGGCCGCCCGTTGCGGTTTCATAACAGGCTAAGCACGACCAAATAGCCCAACAGTGGAACAAGCAGATGACGATTACAAAGGTTGAACCAGCAGATGAAGAGAACTACACATGATGGACCTGCTACAAAAGGCGCCACTCGAAATTATAACAGAGTCAGCGGCCGCCCGTTGCGGTTTCATAACGGGATTCTGCGTGTCTCAATTGCATATGTGCTGCAGAGGAAGGTCATGAAATCAAGAGTGTGGGTCACTTCCTGGCAAGTTGAGGTTCACCTTAAACGTCATTGGCACTTTCTTCTACTCTGATTTTCGCCGTCTGTCTTGCAAAGACAGACGACGACAAGGAATAGATGACGGGAACAGGTTTTGGTGAAACTTGAAGCTTCTAGTCCTGAACCTGCATGTTGGCGGCGAATGTGGTCATTAACACCATCATCAAAATGGAAGTGATCAACAAAGAAGAAATTAAATTCTTGGATACGAGATGAAGCCGGCGAGAGGCGATACAGGGCGATTGAAAAGTAACTCCCTATTTTATGTATGAGCGGTCAGCCAGGATTCCTGACTTTACACCCTGTGACGTTTTTTTTGTGGGGGGGTGATTGGTTAAAGGAGCAAGTCTACTATTCTAAAGTAAGACTTTGGAAGAAGTTGAAGAAAAAATACAAGAAGTTATGTCTTCCATACTACAAGAGTTCCTGGTGGAGTCAGTTGACGCGATTCCTGGGCAGATCGAGAACCTGGTAGCGAAATATGATGTCCATATCGAATTTTAAGTACAACCTCATGCTAAACGCCTTCCACTCATATTCATTTCTTGTAAAAATTATAGTTAATAAATAAAATAAATAAATTATGTATTTTAAAATGGGGAGTTACTTTTCAATCACCCTGTATATATATATATATATATATATATATGTCTGTGTGTGTATATATATATATATATATATATATATATATGAAGAAATATAGTGCTATATTTATGGGATAAAGTGCTCAATATCAGAGATAGAGCGTATGTAAATATAAATATAAAAGTGAACACTGAAGTCAACACTCAGAGGCGACAGGCGGCATCTACGGGTGCATACAGCTTGAAATAAGGAAGAAAAGAGGAGAAAACTCAAGAGGTGGTCACACTCGAAACCGAGACGACAGCCATCATATATATATATATATATATATATATATATATATATATATATATATATATAGTTTTCCTTTTGCTTTTATATATATGACTAGTGACAAAAGAAAAACTTCTTAGTCGACGCAAGCTAGAGAGAGAGAGAGAGAAAGAGAGAGAGGAAGAGAGAGAGGGAGAGAGAAAGAGAGAGAGAAAGAGAGAGAGAGAAAGAGAGAGAGTGAGAGAAAGAGAGAGAGAGAAAGAAAGAGAGAGAAAGAGAGAGAGAAAGAGAGAGAGACTGAGAAAGAGAAACTGAGAGAGAGAGAGAGAAAGAGAGAGAGAGAGAAAGAGAGACTGAGAAAGAGAGAGAGAGAGAGAAAGAGAGAGAGAGAGAGAAAGAAAGAGAGAGAGACTGACAGACAGACAGAGAGTAAATGATAGATGGCGAAATTCCGAGAATAAAAGTCACTCACCGGTGCCGTCGTCTGTACCTGAAATAGGAAGAAAAATCCTATTATCCAAGAGGAATTTTCAAAGAATTACCTTTTTTTTTCATTCCTATTTATAAATGACACGCTTTGATTCTGTCAGCCCCATTTCTAATAAAAGTGATTTGACCGAAATATCTAGTGTTATTCTGCTTGTCACAGTCATTCATCTTGTAACCAGTGTAACGTGAGTTGCGCGAGAATAACCTGGCGAAGCCCATCCCTCACCAGGCATGTTCCCAGTTGAATTACATTCTCTAAGCAGCTCGTCTTGGTCACGAACAAGTTGACATTGTATCTAGTCTCGTACCTTTCTGACCTGTCTGGTGTCTTTATCATTGAAGTCATACACCCAGCGATAAAATCATGCGACAGAATGTACTGCGTTGCACGGTACCAGTAGAAAGGGGAATCATTTAACATGAAGCCAACTTTCTGAAAATATCTGTTAAACGTAGCTGTCTATATTTTTTAATTATTTCACCCCAAGTAAGGCAACAAAGCCGCTAAGAGAAGAGGTTACTGAGTGTTAGAGAATATGAGAAAAATATACTATTAAGGAGAAAGAACGATAAAAGAATAATAATTAAGAAGATGGAAGATAACGATTGACATTGCATTTAAATTTTTGAAGACCAAAGTTGAATGGGAAGCAAGAAGCCGGAAGTGAGTTCTACAATCGAGAAGTGCGATAAAAGAAACCGTTAGCATAGAACCTACGGTTACATCTAATTATTAATTAATTATTTCAACTGTAAAATTATTTTAAGATAAAAAAAGAAAAGGTCTGAAAATAAATCAGTATGTGGATAGTTTTCCCATATTAAAAACTGTTGTTTCCTTCGGGAAAAACCGAAGACGTCCGAATACATCGTTTTTTAACCTTCTAATCACCATTCGCTAAAAGCTGCTGTTACCCTAAAGCAGAAATAGTTTCCGGTCTTCCGAATCTTTTCTAGAACAAATCAGGAACAACTCTGGAATAACTCTGGAACAACTCATCCGGCAACAACTGCTGTCTCCGTTAAGAGATGGATTCATTATTTTCTCATGGTTATTTTTTGTGAAACTGAAGGCAAGAACTTTGGTCAGGATTTGTACTCGGCACTTTGATTTAACTTTTCGACAACCACTATCCTACGTACATATCCAAATGACATAGTAACCATATTCTATTATAACTAAATATGTCCAAGACGAAGCAACCTTTAAAAACGTTATACTCTAGTACATTTCTCCTTTTGAATTCGATAAATATGACAAATTAACAATCCTTTAAGAAAAATAAAAAATTATCTAACACCATTATCTGATAATACCAACTCTCACAAGAAAGAACGCTATCGTCCCAATATCATCTGTCAATTTTTCTTACGCACTAAGGAAGTGAGATTGGTAGTATGTACAAACAAGTTTATAAATCAGATATACAACCACCACTCTATCTCGTGGTTTAACCTCTCACCTTATAGATTGCACTGCAACCTGCAGTTACATCAATAAAAATACACTAACAGACTATTTTTAATCAGTATTAGAGTAGAATTTGATCCTGCTATCTAGAAAAGCATAATAATAATATAGTCCGATTTATAGATTCGAATTCAAACAATGACTGCAAATGGCACTTGCTATCATTTCAAAATATAAAATCTGAACAATAACTTTCGCATCTGATGAATTGCTTTTTGAATATATCCACTAAAACTGACACCATTTTAAGGCAGAAGAGAAAAATAGCCGTACCCTATTCTGTCACGTGGTTAGTAAATAGAAAGCACAATACAACTTTCATTTCTTCTGTGTGCCATGTCTCTTCAGGGTGTTGGTGATCATGCCTCTCCACAACTTCCTGTCTATTGTAGCGCTTAATAAATTTTGTCTTTGCCTAGTTCTTAATTTTTTTTATATCTCTCCTATCTTGACTTCAAACTGTCCTGTGCGTATCAAATTTCCCAAGCCCTCTTTCTACATTATATACCCAAGAAATTTCAACTGTCTCTTCCCTATGTTACGTATCTGGCCTTTTGTTTCCATTTTCTCTAAAAGTTCGTCGTTGCTCAAATGTTTGATCCATAGAATTCTCAACATCCTTCTGTAGAAGCACATTTCTGTTCTTCATATGTAAGGAGATTGTGCAGCATCAACTGACATATAGGAGGACTGATATTATATAAAAGTTCAGTACTCTTTTCTTTGTTTTTAACAAAATTTTCCGGTTTCTTAATACTTTGCTTAGCATTTGGGAGACATCTTTCGCTATCCCAATAATGCTTCGGATTTAATGTGTCGTAATTCTGTAGCTGATTAATATTCATGAAAACATATTTGATAAAAACATATCTGATCAAAACAGTTTGATAAAAGTTAAATCCATTACTTGATGTTTTTGAAGATATACGTCCTTCACAAAGCAGAACAATCTAATCAGAATCTAAACAACATTCATTTAAAACAAATTCTTGAATGTTACTCGTTTACTTTTGGCTTACCAGACTTTGAATGATGTCATATTATGTCCTTTCCATCTTTTGGCTGAGCTTTCAACCACTCGATGAATATTCATGAACATTCTCAAATTTAAAAGCGTTAATAAAACAGAGACGTCATTGCTTTTGTATATAAACACGCGCAACAAAATAAATTTCATATTGGCTTGATAAGGTCACTCATAGGACGAAACGAGTCAGTTAAGAATAATTTCTCCTCTTGTATTTTTATTAGTATATATATATATATATATATATATATATATATATATATATATATATATATATATATATATATATATATATATATATATAAAGACATTTATATTATGTTTAACGTTCTTTTTATAGATACAAGTATTTAAGCAAATGCTCTGTTTTATAATAAACAGTATTAAATAACATTTACCGGCCTGAATGTCCGAGAAATTTTCATAGAAAATTTTCGCTCTTCGAATTCTATGAAAATTTCTCGGACATTCAGGCCGGTAAATGTTATTTAATACTGTTTATTATAATACAGAGCATTTGCTTAAATACTTGTATCTATAAAAAGAACGTTAAACATAATATAAATGTCTTTAAATAAATTGTCGGACTATGTCCAATTCAAATATATATATATATATATATATATATATATATACCTACACACACACACACACACACACACACACACACACATATATATATATATATATATATATATATATATATATATATATTAAAGAGAGGAGAAGGGGTGGGGAGAGATAAAAGAAAATCATTTTACTCACCTGTGTCGATATTTGTGCCTGTAATAGGAAGAAAAATGAATTATAATCACAGAATTATCAAAAATTATTGTCATTTCTCATAAAATTTATTTTAATGCATTGTTCATTCAGGACAATAGTGGATTACGGTTCTTCACTTGTTTCTTTTTCTTTATTATCTGTCAATTGTCCTGGCTTATTTGGAAAGTTATTGGAGTGGTTTCTTGTGGCCTTCGCCGCGGTTTTAAATTCAGGGTTACTCTTCTCTTTGACTGGCAGCTGCCAAAGTCGAGACAGTCCAGTCTGCCCGACTATTTAGCCCAAAGCTGTTTGATCTTGTTCAGCGGCATATCAATACCTCCATGGGTTATTTAATGCCTAAATCTAAATATTTTGTATATAATTTTTATACTTTCAAGGTAGTTTATAGATCATAAAATGTATTGTTGGTAACTTCAGTAAAATGTATTGTTCGCAATGTTTTATAAAAAAGGTATTGCTTGTGTTTTTATACTTTTTAGTGTTGTATTCAATGTCATTTTTCTAAAATGTATTGTTGGTAATTTTGCTATAAAAATTACCGGTTTTTTTTTTTTTTTAGGTGGTGTGACTATTTGCCCATAGTTGGGGCCTTGACAGGTGCTACCACCACGGATCAGGGTGGACCTGGGAACTAGAGCATTTGAAAGGTGGTTCCACTCTGCTGAAAATCACCCGATCAGAGGCCTTGCTAATGGATGTAGTTTATTGTCATACCCAGGACGAATTTAACCCAAAGCTCGTAGTGGGGTAAGAAGAGATGAAGTGATCTCTTTACCAAGCGTATTAATGCGAAAGTGAACGCAACAGAATAGGCTGAATTTTGAGCCTGACTCGCCATTCCTACTTTCAGTGTCACATTACCCCCATGTCAAGCGGTTATTAAATAGAAAACATAAGACACCTGTCAAATCTGTAGCTTGGAAAACTCGGTTTATTTGGAGAAAGAATTGGAAAAGGTCGAATATGGAAGATGTCTTTTATTCATTTCATTTTGTCTGAGCCAAATGGGAGACACGTCTTATTTCATTTTGTCTGAGCCAAATGGGAGACACGTCTTATTTCATTTTGTCTGGGCCAAATGGGAGACACATCTTATTTCATTTTGTCTGGGCCAAATAGGAGACACGTCTTATTTCATTTTGTCTGGGCCAAATGCGAGACACGTCTTATTTCATTTTGTCTGGGCCAAATGGGAGACATGTTTTATTTCAGTTTGTCTGGGCCAAATTGGAGACACGTCTTATTTCATTTTGTCTGGGCCAAATGGGAGACATGTTTTATTTCAGTTTGTCTGGGCCAAATAGGAGACACGTCTTATTTCATTTTGTCTGGGCCAAATGCGAGACACGTCTTATTTCATTTTGTCTGGGCCAAATGGGAGACATGTTTTATTTCAGTTTGTCTGGGCCCAATGGGAGACACGTCGTATTTTATATTGTCCCCTCCTTTACAAACCGACCATGGTGAAATACAAATCCTTTTTTAATCATTTCTCCTCAAGCAAGGCAATAAAGCCACTAAACCGCAATGGGAGGTCACTGAGTGTTAAATGATATGAGAAAAAGAAAAACATTATAAAGAGAGAGAACAATAAAAATCAAATATTAAGAATACAAATCATAACGATCGACACTGCATTTAAATTTTGAAGATTGTAATTGACGGGAAAGCATGAAACTGAAAGAGATTTCCGCATACATGAAGTACGAGAGAAGAAATTGTTAGCATAGAACTTACGGTTACATCTTGAAAATTCAACTGTAAAATGATGAGACATAACTGCCAATCTAGTATTGTGCTTAAATTCGTGAAGTCGAGGATACCAAAGAAGAATGCTCATCAGAACAATTACTATGAAAACATTTATAGAAAAGGCACGGCGAAGCTACCCAACGGATATGGGAAAGTGGCTGAAGCCGAGATACCAGGTAACATGTATCTCAGGATCGAAACGCTAACGTTCTAACCATTCGACCACGCATTTACTCAGACGCCTAAAGTAATGCTATGGTTAACAAGTTCGTTTCACAGACCATTTTATTTTTTGTTATGGACCCACGACGATGTCAATGTGTTAGATGAACCTCGGGAAAATAAAGAAGAGAAAATCGACTCACTTGTTTTAGATGCCACGACAAACATAGACAGATGTGAACTGCTACAGATTCCCGTGGACGTCGTTCTGTTCACAACTGCTTCAGACATTTGAAGCCACGTCATTTGGCTGGCGTCCCAGTAAAGGCAGACGTGTTTCTCGTCTGATCCGATTGAGTTTATTTTCATTTCGAAGTTGATTTTATCAGTCAAATTGGAAATCTGGATACCGTCACCTAAAAACAAAGAACAACGGACGATTACTGCATCGAAAGCAGACGATCTGAGTTTTTTTGTATGGTTAAAAAGAAGAAAGAAAAAAGAAGTCTCTCTCCCCACATGAATAGTATTTGGGTTACCTGTGTTGGGGTTATAGAGTCCAATGTCGACAATGTCGGACTGCACTTTCAAAGTAGTCGAATTCACCGGGAATATTTCTTGGGCGTCTCTGTACGAAAGAACACGGATGATGGCTCCTTGACACTTCCGGTTGTTTTCACACGTCCAATCACGGTACCTTAAAAGGAGTAAAGAATGAAAAAACATTTATGAAGAGCACGAAAGAATAAAGAAAGACTAGATTGCATAAACCGTAAAATTGAAAATAACTTTTATAATAGAGATGCATTACCAAGGATGTTTATTATAGGAATGTATTAGAAATATTTTTGTTTTAATATTATAGGAATCTGTTGTCAATAATTTTATTATCGGAATGCATTTTACTATAAGAATGCATTGCCAACAACTTTTAGTGTAGGAATGTATTACCGATGATTTTTACTATAGGAAATCATTGCCAATGATTTTTACTATACGAATGCATTGGAAAATGCCAATGAATTTTACTATATGATTGCATTGGAAATATTTTGTTTAGTATAGAAATGCATTGTCAATGATTTTCATGTTAGAATTAAACTGGCAATGATTTTACCTATCGAAATGTAAATGTAGTGATAAGATTTTTTTTTACTGTAGAATTGTATTGCTAACGTATGTTACTGTTGTATTCTATATGGTGAAAAATCTAAATGTCTCGCACATCTCGCCTGTGGAACTCTACTCCAATAGCTTCATGTCTCGCACATCTCGCCTGTCGAACTCCCTTCCCTATTCCTGTTTCCCTGACAAATGCAATCTCCAACTATTTAAGTGTAACGTCAATCGACATCTCCAGCTGCCTTGATCTATCCTCTTCCCTTCTCCATATCCTTTCACCTTTCATTCCCATCTGCTCTCGCTCCAAATCTTCTGTAACCCCCTAGCCTTGATCGATCCACTATCTTTCTCCACATCCTCTCCTTTACCACTCCTATCTGCTCTTCCTGCAAACCTTCTGTAACCCCTTGCGTGATAGTGGCTTCTAGCCTTGCTTTGGGTGATAAGCTTAAAAAACAAAAAACAAAAAAAAAAACGAATTGTATTGTTTTCCGAAAACGGCTTTCATGAAGCAAAACAAAATGTTTGTTACCTATCCTTTATCTGTGTCCCCACGTCGAGGATGATTTCATTTGAATGCGGCAAATTGATCGGGCTTCCGAAAATAGAAAACATAGTAGAAGAGTCCACTTGAGGTGAAGTAAAAGAATTCGACTGCGTGAATTTGCCACTGAATGATTGTATTCGGAGAAACAATTTACGGAGAATGTCGATGGAAAACCCGTCACGTTGTGGAGCTATTGAAGCCTGAAAGATACAAGAAAGAAGAAAAAAATTACCATCATATTACACTATGAAACCGGTTTTTTAGCATTTGTTTTGTTTTTTATTCTTTTTCATTTTTAGACCACTTTTATCAAAATGTTCCAAATATCGCAAATTATATTAGGATCAAACATAATCTAAGAAATTCACAGAGAATGAAGTCCGGAATGTACAGTGACAGAAATAAAAACAAAGAAAATGATATATATATATATATATATATATATATATATAAAAGTGGACATGGAAGTCAGCACTTAGAGGCGACAGTCTGTTTCATGCTAGTGCAATCGTCAGGCGTCACTAGCATGAAACAGACTGTCGCCTCTAAGTGCTGACTTCCATGTCCACTTTTATATTTACACACACTCTATCTCTGATATTGAGCACTTTATCCCATAAATATAGCACACTTTAAGACTATATTTCTTCATATATATATATATATATATATATATATATATATATATATATATATATAATTTTCTTCTTTTCCTAATATATATATATATATAACACAAACTCTGTAAATAATGTGGACTGCTCCACTATTACGATAGTCCAGTCAAAATTTAAATTATATAACGGTCAGTTTTAACTCAACACCTGAAAATTGCGTTGTACATTGGAATCTTTGTTATAAAATTCACTGTGTTCATAGAAGATTCTTTCATTAGCAGAATTTATATTTATACGTTTTTCTATGGATGTCCGAAATTTGTTTTTTTTACATATTTTTCAAAATTTAAAAAAAAATAAACATTAATCCGAAATTTGTTTTTTTCATATTTTTTTATTCTAGGAACACAGTAATTTTTATAATAAAGCTTTAAAGAATAGTGACCATAAATACTCTGAAATTGAATATAAATAATAATAATAATAACCAGAGAAGAAATAGAAATAGAAAAATCATTTGGTTAACAAACTCCCTCCACCCATTCAACCAAATGGTTATTAGTAAGTTAGGACGTAAATTTCTTGCTTTAATTGAAAGACATTTTCCTTGAGATAAGACGCTTAGCAAAATTTTTAATAAAAATACCCTAAAATTAAGTTATAGTTGTAGAATGTAGGAAAAAAATGATCAAAAACATAATAATAATATTTTTAAATAATTACTTAAACCAGAATAAAAAAATAGTGATCCAAAAATAAGAATAAATAATAGTAAAGAAAAATTACATAACTGTAGGAATCCTATAAATTGTCCATTGAATAATAAATGTCTCACAGAATCTATAGTTTAACATCTATTGAGAATCCTAATATTAAAAAAATTTATATTGGTAGCACGAAAAATAATTTTAAATTAAGGTAGAGCCAACATCTGTCTCCTTCAAAAATAAAGAGTATAGTAATTAAACATCCCTATCCAAATATTTTTGGCATTTACAAATAAAACAACCACAGTAAAATGGAAATTATAAAAAAAACTAGAACTTGCAGATATTTAAATGACCCATGTCCTTTGTGCCTACACGAAAAGTTATATATTATTAAGTTTCTGGAAAATAAAGATTTATTAGATCAAAGAAAAGAAATAACGTTTTTTTGTAGATTATATATCTATTATTTGCTCGAAAATAAGAAATTAAGAAAATTCCCAAATTTTAATTATTAACAATACCGTGTCTAATATACTAATAAATATAGTATTTTAAATCTTTATAAATAAAAATATAAATATATATATAATATGACTTAATTATATGTGAAGCCCCTTTAAGAAAATCTCAATGTATTTTATAATAATAAAGAAATAAATAAAAATGCCAATGTATTGTAGTGTATCTTATCCCCTAAATAAACAAATAAAAAAAACAAAAAAAAAACAGGCAAGATGACACGTTCTTATATAAGGAAGCCAGTCAGGCAGAGATTACAAACCCACACCGAACAATTGACCTATATTTACACTTTGCCATCTTAAATTATGCTTGTATCCTGATTCTTCAAAAAAGCCAACACACTTTTAAAATTTTGTAATCCTTTTCCCCATCCAACTTAAAATATATAATACTATTTAGCTTAAAAAAAGTAAATCATTTTTGTCGAAAGTTATTCAACATCACTTGAGAATCGAACAAAAAGTTTAATCTAAAGTTTAGTTTTTAGTTCGGAAACTTGGTAATTTCTGTGTCGCGATGAATACATATTTTAAATCATAATATTATAATATTATACTCGATTATAATATTATACTCTATTATAATATTATACTCGATTATAATATTATGCTCGATTATAATATTATACTCGATTATAATATTATGCTCGATTATAATATTATACTCTATTATAATATTATGCTCGATTATAATATTATACTCTATTATAATATTATACTCGATTATAATATTATCGAGCATTGGTTGTAAGAATAAATGCTAAAGGACTGTGGATTATAAATCTGATTGTTCTTTAGTTTTATTTTGATATATGTATATATATTGATATATATATATATATCAATATATATATATATCTATATGTGTGTGTGTGATAAAAAATTCAGATATGAATTATGTATCTGTCAAATACAATATGAATAAAGACAAAAGTTTTCTTTACCGACGCTTTTCGTCCTTCGAAGGACTATATTTGCCTTGATGTAATCCATCTGAGGAAGAAACGCGTCGCTAATGAAAAGCTTTCTCTTTGTCTTTATTCATATATATATATATATATCCTGGATAGTTTATACTTTTACTTGTGAATATAGCATGCCTTAAACTAATTCTGTCTGTCTGTCTGTCTGTGTGTGTGTCTCTCTCTCTGTCTGTCTGTCTCTCTCTCTCTCTCTCTCTCTCTCTCTCTATATATATATATATATATATATATATATATATGAAGAAATATAGTCTTAAAGTGTGCTATATTTATGGGATAAAGTGCTCAATATCAGAGATAGAGCGTGTGTAAATATAAAAGTGAACATAGAAGTCAACACTTAGAGGCGACATATATATATATATATATATATATATATATATATATATATATATATATATATAGTTTACGAAAAACTAGGTAATCCGTATGGGTAGACCCAAGGAGGATAAAATCCAGAGAGCTCAATGTAAATCAGAGCTAATAATTTAAATAAAGACAGACCACTTTAAGGTTCCATATAATAAATTATTTCACCACAGCCCTTTTAAAGGACATCGGATTAAAAGGGCTGTGGTGAAATAATGTATTATATGGAACCTTAAAGTGGTCTGTCTTTATTTAAATATATATATATATATATATATATATATATATATATATATATATATATATATATATATATAAACTTTCTTTAAACTTAACTCAAAAACGGAGGATTAGCGGGCATATGTTTATATGGACGTTTATCCTTGTTTTTGGTGTGAGGAACTCGTTTCAAAGTTTGTAATGTTATTTTCACAGACTCATTCCGATCTTTCGTTAAACAGCTTATGTTGGTCAGTGTACCATATTATCGAGAATTTCTCCAATTGGCATAATTTACACATTTTATACCCGATACTAAATGCATGTATTATTTTTTTTATTTATTTACCGATTCACACCGTGTTTCAGGAATATCGATTTCAGGCCCGTGTGTTCGTTAAGAGGCAAGCATTCTCACTAAGAAATCATGGAGAAAACTCTTTTATAAGAAAATTCTTCGCATTCATCCTAATCATTCTTTTTTTAATCTTTCTTTTTCTTTTTTTTTAAGACGACTAATGATAATCCTCGGATCTGGACTTAACCTTATGCCACTTAATGATGACCGTCCGCTGAACCTATCAAATCCCACTAGCTAGTTCCATTCTGATACCCAAGATAACCGCTTTCAAATCTGTACCGTTTTAGAGAAATAAACATATAAGTGTATTTTTGTGTGGGGATTTTCACACGTTGGTGAATCTTATGAAATTCAAACTACCATTTATTGATATATTTATGTTTCAGAAATACAATAAATTACCAACGATACGTGTGAGGTGTTGGTTAGGACATTCTTCTTTTTAGTAGTTAAAAATGAATTCATTTTTCATTTCTAATGTTAACCATTAAGTTTAGACGTACACCAATAATGTCACACAAGAACTTTTACGGCTAACAGCATATCTAATCAGTTTTCCCCCATATTTGATGTCATTGTTTTTTTATAGTGGTATTTTTTATTTCCTTTTTTGGTTAATGTTAATTTTCAATATAATTTAATTATTTTTAACTTTTTTTTTTCATTTTCATTGTTATAGATGTTATTTAGACACAATGTTTCGGCCAAGTACCATCTAGTTATCATCAGGTTTCTATTGTTTCGGCTGATATAGGACATCGATTGATTATCAATATATAATGATAAAGATCATAATGATCATTTAATAATGATCAACAGATGTCCCATATAAATAAAAACAAGGGGCACTTGATGATGGCAACAGGGTATTGGTCGAAACGTTGTGTCTATAATAACGTCTATAACAACGAAGATGAGAATACTTCAAAATAATTGACTTATTGGGACAATAGTAATATTGTCATGAATATTTGTGAGATGAAGCAATATTAACCGTAATTATTATTATTATTATTATTATTATTATTATTATTATTATTATTATTATTATACTGGTAAAACTCGTAAAAAATTTACAGCTTTTCTATTTGAATCTTGTTTTTTTTTATTTATTTCTTTTTCTCACTGAAATAAGAGTCTCTGATATGTATTTTACGTCTTTCCACGAGATCAAAACGGGACAGTCCATCATTTATGGTGGATTGGCAGGGACGCAACGTATGTACATGCCAAGTAATTGTTGTAGCATACCTACGGACGATAATGGGTATGTCCCCATTCACATAAATACAGTAGTAAATACTGTATGTTGGTCTGCATTTGGAGATTCGTCTCCAGTTGTGCTGGTCAAACAATCTGCTTCCGGGCAGAGAGGATCCCCAGACGAGGATATATCGAAGGGCAGAGTCTCGTCTCGGGAAACAGCTACCCGACTGTATTTTATACGGGGTCTACGGGAAATTTTTGGTCGAGCTTGCGGGCTCGGATACTCCACATTAAATTCGGCCTTGTGCCACATCTGACCGCGTGGTGCGGTTGGTAGATATCTTGCAGATGGAGATTCGTTGTGGAATTCATTTTGACCAACTTTTAGCAGTTGACTACTTCTTCTACGCGCCGCTGGCGAATCTTATATGTGTTGTTCTTGTCCTAAGTATTATCGTTCATTACCTACCTTCGTGTGATTATTCTATTCAGTAACCTTCCCTAGGTTACAGAAATCTGTAGTAGGAATTGTCGAGCTTAACTGTTAACACGACATATCTGACGTTATTCCAAGTGTTATCTACCTACCCAATCAGCTTGATCAAGTGAAGCTCTGAACGAAACACCTAACGTCGGAATTAGCAGAAATAAAAAAAAAAATTCTTTGATTCTGTGATGGAAGAAATACTAAACATAAATTAATAATGGTTTGATAGTTTTTTGTTTTTTTTCACTCTCATTTACTTTTCTAACATTAGAAGTTTACACTTGTTGAATAACCTACCTTGGCAAAAACGGATTTCATTATCTCTAGAGGTAATGTCGTTTGTTGGTTCTTGTATGTTTCCACCAACGTCATGATATAACTGAACAGAGATTCCAGATCTGTGTTGTTGATTCTAGCATCGTTGAGTTGCGAAATAATTTGGCCGATGTTAGCTGCCTGGTTCAAAGATGGAGTCACAGACAAACTCTTCTCAATAATAGAAAGCGCCTATAGAAGATTCAAAAGAAAACGAAACGAAGAATGCTTCATTTATTTATAGCGATACATGCTGGAATTTTCATAGGAAATCATAGATATTTAAGAACACATCTAATGATATTTTATAGGGATTTTTAAAATAGTAAAATGTGACAGTAGCTTTGTGGATTAAGCATTGGTCCGTGAATTTGGTAACATAGACACTGTGAGTTCAATCCCTGGGCCAGACAATGTGTACTTGGTGGAAAACAGACGGGCAATAACTGACCAGTACTAAAAATAATATCCAGACGCGATATCTCTAGACATGGGCAGTGGAATGAGAACAGTTTACACCCGTAGATTAAATAAAGGGTTCAGTTCAAATTTCACTGTAGATTAACCAGATCGATATACAGGCCGAGGGTTACAACGATCGAAACATTGTGATAACAAGAACAAAGTTAAGGACAACAGTCCTAATGTAAATAGCGTAAATAATTCCTAATGTGTTACGGCTATGAAATATCGATTAATATTATTAATGAATTAATGGGTGTAGGCCAAGTGACTAATAAAGCCGGACATTGATGATTTCACTTTGCAGGTGTGTATTAACAGTCAGGGTTGAGATTGAAGAAGTCAGTTCTAATCCGCTTTTGGCAGGGATAAGCTGTCCGTCTTGTAGTTACGACGCCGCATGTCCGTTTTGACAGTCACGCATCGTGATGAAGAAGCACAGAAAGCCGTAGTAGGAATTGTCGAGCTTAACTGTTAACACGACATATCTGACGTTATTCCAAGTGTTATCTACCTACCCAGTCAGCTTGATCAAGTGAAGCCCCGAACGAAACACCTACATATACTGGAAACGGGGTTAGAGTTTGTTTTTTTTATTTCACGTCTCGGCGTTTATGTTCGCCTTTCTTTTCATTGCTTACGCACAGAGGGACTTTCCCGGTTTTAGGTACAACACCAACGCGAACGATAATGGAGACGCAACGAGGCATAACCATGAGTCGGTCGGTGGAAAGCTGGGTGAGGGTCTCATTTACACGCGTATGAACCCAAATAGATCAGCAGGGAGAACTTTAGTGCCAAACTTCAAGAGCTGTCTCCTTTTTCCGTTTATAGAAAGAAGATAGCTGAGTATGATATTCGTTGGAATTTCACATCGAGACACAATCACAGTAAAGAACGGAAATTAAAAATATGGAATTCTTCTACTCAAGTGAATTTTGTAATGATGGATATTTTAAAATGTTTATTTACCTTTGCAGTGATTTCATCCGTGACCTGGACAGGAGTGACCATTCTCTTTCGGCGTCGTTTTGCAATATTAATGTTGACCACATTCACAAGGGTTAAAATAGCTTTATGATAATCCTCTACAAGATAAGGTAGAATCGGATTAGCATCGGTTAGGAATTAAGATAAGTATTCCTGATAGACAATTGTCTTCATCTTTATTGCCATATTCACAACAACGTTTCGGCTGTTGTACGCTCCGACCTTCTTCAGGTGATATATGTTGGAGTTTCAACTAGCGCTTTTATCCATTGGGCCAGTGGATTGGTTGAGTGATCGAAAACGTAACTTGACCCAAAGAGTTGTTAGTTCAGTACCTGGTCACAGCAGAGGGAACAAAAACTTGGAGAGTTGAGTTACTAAAGGAAATTAACAGAAGCTGAGATATCTAAAAAAAAAAAAAAAAAAAAAGGCATGGCACGTGGAATTAGATCGATCTACCCCGCTGGACTAAATAAAGGATTCGGTTAGTAATTCCAACTTATATCTGCTGAAGAAGACCGGAGCGTACAACGAGCGAAAGGCCGTGAATATAGCAATGAAGATGAGGACAACAATCCGGATGATATAAATAGTGTAGTTACAATACATCATCTCAGAAATATGGGTAAATCCTGAAGAAGGCAGGAGCTTACAACGGTTGAAATGTCATGAATATGGCAATAAAGAGGAGCACAACAGTCCGAACGCTGTAAATAGTGTAAATAGTTACAATACATAATCTCATAAATATAGACAAAATAGGGTTCTTATATTAATTGATGACTTCAGAGTTAGGGGTAACCTGTTTCGGATACGACTCCAAATCCGTGGATACACATAGGAGTAATGTATAGTGGCTCCGATTGAGGAATTGGAGAGCCGAGTTCGAATTTCAGTCGTGTTCGTGACATTTACTTACGTAAAAGGTATGAATCCATCTTTTATCCCACCTCAGTTATGGGAAAATAGCAGGACAGACTGGGTCCTATAACCGGTTTAAAAGGACAACTCTGAATTTAAAACCGCCAACTACGGGTTAAATAACCTCACCACCCTGCAATTGGCCAAGCATGATGAGTACGGCTACACCGTAAGGCTGAAGACATGGTCAATCAGGTGTCGGGTTCCTCTAAGGCCCTGGATGAGCGTTTATATATATATATATATATATATATATATATATATATATATATATATATGTGTGTGTGTATGTGTGTGTGTGTGTAGGGACTCCGTTTATATATTCAACAGTATACTTATTTTACTTTCACCTAACGACCTGAAAGTTCGAGAAATCTTATTAAAGAAAAATTTGCGCTGTCCAGCAGGAATCGAACCCGCGTCACTCAGGGCAGAGGGTATCACCGTTTAGCCGATGCGCCTTACCGACTTGGCCACGAAGAGCGGAAATGCACACCCAGATAACGCTCTATTGTCTCCTGTCCACTGAGTCAGTCAACCAAGTTTCAAATAAACTGGGTGGTCGAAATAAAAGCAATAATAATTTTTTTTCTTTGTTTTTACTAATGAAATGCTTTATCCTAGAATGCTCATAGTCTAAATTAATTGGCGGGAGGACATTTCTTGGACATTTAATAAAAGAGGTGACTGGAATAAGGATGTCTTGGGTGGATTTTTTTCTCCAGAAAGAATCGTTGCGGCCCCTCCATTTGAAACTGAGAGAGACATAAAAAGTTTGCATGAAATCGGGCAGATCTACTACGGAAGTCCTGTAAATGCTCGGTCAGGCTTTTGGAGAACATTATAAGTGGTATGAGAGTTTCAAGGACGGTCGAGAGTTGGTTTAAGATGCGCGTTCAGTGAAAGTAATACCGACTTAACGTCTATCTTTTATTGGTACTCAACCTTCATACAATCAACTGATATGCCTGTGGTAGATGAGATCATCACCATACATCACTCTTTCTGGCCAAACATCTCCACACCATAACATACCCGCCACTATGCTTAATTGTTGGAACCACATATTCACCATTCAGTCTTTCTCCTGGTTTTCTTCTCACATACAATCTGCTCTTACTACCAAGAAAGTTCAAATTTGGACTCATAATAGGAAACTAGAGAAAGACGGAAAAATAAAAGCAGATACAGAAGGACATAAAATCTTGCATGAAATCAGACAGATCTGCTATGGGGAAATTTATATTGACCACAGAGTGGTATGTGACAGTTGAGTGTTTGTTCAAGATCATGAGTGTTCAGGGAAAGTAATACTGATTTAACGTGTATCTTTTGCCAGTACTGAACATTCATACAATCAATTGATATATCTGTGCGGGATTAGAGCATCACTATACATCACTCTTTCCGGCCAAACACCACCAAACCATAACATACCCGCCACTATGCTTAATTGTCGGAACCACATATTCATCATTCAGTCTTTCTCCTGGTTTTCTTCTCACATACAATCTCCTCTTACTACCGAGAAAGTTCAAATTTAGACTGACGAATCAAAATTGGAACTTTTTGAAAGTAAGAGCAACCTGTAGAAATACGGAAAAATAAAAGCAAACACACCATAGTTACTGAAATTTTATCCTTCACTTAAAAAAAATAGAGAAATATCTTATTTTAAAGTATTTCTTTTTAACTAGATTTTTTTTTCAAGGCGAAAAAGAGAACATAAAAAACGTACTTTTTAAAATTTTTAGATGGTGTCAGCGCGAAATAAAAACAGCAAAACATTGGGGGTTAATGAAAAATGCACCCCCCACAAAAAAAAAAAAAAAATGATGAAAATTAATTTTATGTCTTACTCGTTTTCAGATATTCATCGACTTGATTAATAATTTTCGTTTTTTCTTTAACGAGTTCTTCAGTTGTCAGTTGCAGGATTTCTACAGATGAACTTTGGATTCGGACACAGACAACGAAACTGTTGCAGACCTTAGACGTTTCGGTAAGAAAAGAAGAAAATGAATGAGAGAATGAAAGTAGAAACTATTTCATGGATGATCGGTAAGGAAGTAAAAAATACAAGACATAGCTGAAAAGGAAAAAGGAAGGATGTAAGAGAGAGGGAAAGAGATAGAAAGAATGGATTAGTAGGTTAAGAAGAAGATGGATTAAAAACAAAGAAAGGAAAAATAAGGTGAGATAGAAAAAAAGAGAGAAGAGAAGGAAAAAGGGAAAGAAAAACAAGGAAAATGAAGATAAGGAAAGAAAGAACGAAATGAGAAGAAATACTGAAAATAAAGAAGGAAAAAGAGGGATAAAGAAAGAAAAGAGAGAAATAAAATAAAGGAGAAAGAAAGAGAAAGATGGAAAAAGAACAGGAAGAAAACGTAGAAAGGAAAAAGATAGAAAGAAGTAAAAAATATAAATAATGGAAAAGAAACCAAAAAAGAGAGAAAAGAAAATAAAAGAAAAAGAAAGAAAAAACGATTAAAAGAAAGAAAGAAGGAAAGAAGAAAAGAAAGAAAGAAAGAAAGAGAGAAAGAAAGAAAGAGAGAACGAAAGAAAGAGAGAACGAAAGAAAGAACGAAAGAAAGAAAATGAAAAACAAGTCAAGAGGAAAATGGAAAACAAAAGAAGTAAAAATTATGAGGGATATAAAAAGGAATGAGCACAAAAGAAAAAAAAAACGAAGGCAGACGAGAAGAAACATCAGAAAAAGAAAAGAGAGGATAGAAAAATAATGAGTGTAAAAGTAAAAAGAAAAGAAAAAGTAAGAATAAAAGACGTAAAGAGAAAGAAGGAAAGACAGAAAAAGAATGAAGGAAAAAAGAAAGAAGGATGAATAAAGGAATAAAAAGAAAGGACGAAAAGAAAGGATAACAGTAGGAAAGAAGGAAAAAGAAAGAAAGAAAAGAAAAGAACGAAGGAAAAAAAGGAAGAAAAAAGGGTGAAAAATGTTAAAAGAAAGAAAAAAAAGAAAGAAGAAAATATAAAGAAAGAAAGGAAAAGAACGAAGGAAAAAGATAGCAGGATGAAGAAAAGAAGAAAAAGAAAGGATGAAAGAAGAAAAATAAACAAAGAAAGAAAAAGAAGGAGGGGGAAATAGAAGTATGAAAAAAGAAATTAAAAAAGAATAAAAAGCAGAAAAAAGGAAAAAGAAAAAAGGTAGGAAGGAAAAGGAAAGAAAGAAGAAAAATAAAGAAAGAAAGCTAGAGAAAGAAAAGAAATGACAATAAAAGAATGAAGAAAAGAGTAAAAAGAAGAAAAGGACGAAAGAAAGGAAATTAAAAGAAGACAGGAAGAAAAAAGAAAGAAAAAGAAAGGGATTAGTAAAAAAGAAAGAAAAGAAAAAGAAGCAACGCAAAAACTATAATCCTAATCCAAAGCTTATGTCAAATGCAAATATAGCGATTAATAAAAATTCGCAAAAACAGTTTCATACTATTTTCAATAAAAGAAATCTTGCTTTTTTTTTAGATGTCGGGAGAGTTTAAAACACTAGAAAGGTCTTCATTAAAAATTTCTGACCCTAATTTATCTCGTATTTTGTTGCATTAGAATGATCTACCTTGCATTTTTTTTTTTACTAATTTCACCCAGTACAAGGCCCAAGAGCAGCTCAAGGTAGAGGGTTACTGTACGGAGTTGTATTAGCGTAAGGACAGTTGTTAGGAGTATATAGTTGAAGTATACATTAGAAGGAACCGAAAACCCAATCCTAAACAGGAAACAATGGATGGACCTGTTCAAAAGACAGGAGAGGAGTGTGAACCGAACACTAGGCGAACCTATCTACTCTTATTGAACTAGTGATGTCATGTGGCATTCTCATTATTATTTCCCTTCGTGAAAAAAAGGAATCACGGTCTGATTGATTGATTGACTTTTTTTTACAGCTTATCAACCTTTTACAGGTTATTTAAAGCCAGAAAATATTCTCAGATTGTGAGATTTTTTTTGTAGATAATAATAATTTACTGATACAACTCTTACTTCTTTATGTGCTATGTCATCTACAAAGGTACGCGATCATGGTTCTCCACAGCCTCCTGTCCCTTTTAGCTCTTTGAATAAACTTTGTCTTTCTGATATCTCTCGTAAGCCCCGTTCCGCCAACCATTTACTCAAGCTCACTATGTTATGCGTTGTTTTCCCCTGTCCCTCTTTGCCTTCAACCAGTCCTCTGAGTATCGGGTTTTCCAAGCCTTCTTTCCTCATTTGTAGCCTACAAATTTCAACTGTCTCTTCCTGATGTTAAGTTTCCTTTTTGTTTCCATTTTCTAGAAAAGTTCATCGTTGCTCATATCACGTTCGGTCCATGTTATCCTCAGCATCCTT
>OZ038514.1:20524101-20559101 GCA_964036315.1 Acanthosepion esculentum
TTTTTTTTTAAGCTTATCACCCCAAGCAAGGCTGGAGTCCACTAGCACGCAAGGGGTTACAGAAGGTTTGGAGGAAGAGCAGATAGGAGTGGTAAAGGAGAGGATGTGGAGAAAGACAGTGGATCGATCAAGGCAAGGGGGTTACAGAAGATTTGGAGCGAGAGCAGATAGGAATGAAAGGTGAAAGGATGTGGAGAAGGGAAGTGGATAGATCAAGGCAACTGGAGATGTCGATTGACGTTACACTTAAATAGTTGGAGATTGTATTTGTCAGGGAAACAGGAATAGGGAAGGGAGTTCCACAGGCGAGATGTGCGAGACATGAAGCTATTGCAGTAGAAGAGACGTCTACATCTAACAGTTTCAACGGTGAAGGGGTGGGAACGGGATGCCAGCCTCGTAGGACGTTTAAATTCATGAGGCCTAGGAACCAGCGAAAGCAGCTCATCGAAGCAATTACCGTGAAAGTATTTGTAAAAAAGACAGAGCGAGGCAATGTTAAAAGAATAAAGATGGGGATATTAGTCCAATTATTTAATGAAAGACGTAAGCTAAGTTATACTTACTTGGTTTGATGACAATTATACTGAAATGCACGCCATTTTGTTGCGTGTTTACCGTTAGGGCTGGTCTTAAGAGATTTGATGAATCACTGAGGTTGAGAAAGCTTTCATCTAAAGTCGAAAAAAGAACGGCAAATAAATTTTAGCTTTTATTTAAAAGTTAAACAAAGCAACATTAGGGGGGAGATGTTTCTTTAAACGGTTTGACGTTAAGCAAAGTTAGAATTTAGATTTATAATCTTATTTATTGTCGTATCCTTAAAGAGGTTACAAACGGACAAAGGTGAAAAGAGGTTTTTGTAAAAAGAGAATACACTACTGAAAAACAGGGAAACAGGTGGCAGGCTAGTAATTCTCGAAGCAAGGATATCTACCAACCGCCCCACGTGGTCACTTGTGGCACAATACCGAATTTAACGTAGGGTGTCCGAGCCCGTATGCTCGGGGTCGGGTAGCTGTTTCCCCGTGAAGAGGCTCTGCCCTTCAACAGAGCCTCGTTTGGGGATCCTCAGCTGGTGACGAATCTCCAACTCTAGACTAATTCCCGAAGAATGGATATTTACCCCCACCCCCCTGCGTGGCAGGATGTGACACAAGGGCGTTTTTAATGCGGGGTCAAAACCGTGCAGGTAGGCTCGGGCGGGCAAATATTCCTCGTACACCCCCTATACACGGGGTAGGGTAGATGTCTACCACCCCAGACGAGATTCTGCCCTTCGGCATAGCCTTGTCTTGGGATCATCTCTGCCCAAAGGCAGAGAGTTCGACTAGCTTAACTGCAGACGAATATCCAACTAATTGCCGAAGCAAGGATATTTGCCAATACCGAATTTAACGTGGGGTATCCGAGCCCGTAGGCTCCGGCAAAAATTCCCCGTAGACACCGTATACACGGGATCAGGTAGGTGTCTACCACCCCAGACGAGACTCTGCCCTTCGGCATAGCCTCGTCTGGTTTCCTCTCCGCCCGAAGGCAGAGAGTTCGACTAGCTTAGCTGGAGACGAATATCCAACTAATTGCCGAAGCAAGCACCCAGGTATATCCCGTGTTCACCATACATAGCTACTGATATAGTCAGACCACATAGGCGTTAGGGTGTGTGGGACATTCATTTACAACATTTATATTTACTAATTGTATCTAGAGGTTCCGGGTGTCCTAATGGTCAAGAGCCGAGCGAATGGCATCGGCGATTGGGTTACATTCAATGATAGTAACATCTGAGATGCGTACAAGACTTAATTCTTCATATGTAAATATTGTTCACTCAATTCTTGACACCTTCAAATTAACGACAGTCGAATCGAGTGTATGTGGTCTCGGGTCTTTCTTCAAATGTTTGATCTGCTGGCGAGAGTGTGAAAGATATCGAGTGTGAAAGATATCGAGGATAGAACAAAGGCTATATTTTCAACCGAAGTTAATAGGCAGATAATGATGACCGGGTTAGATGGTTACGAGGAGGTAATGACCGTATTCTGTTCGTAATTGTTCCTTGCGTACATTGGGTTCAGTTTCGGGGTAAGCATGGTAGTGATAATGTTAATATTAGCCATTTCCCTACAAGGAAACATTTCATTCATTGACCGAATAGACAGGAATGTTTTGGGTTGAAATTTATAAAATCTTTCTCTTAAAACAATTTTTCAGGAAAATAGGTTTGTCACTAGCTGTTATCGCTCTTTCCAGTATTGACAGTAGCTGTTTCTCTACAAGGAAACATCTGGTATTCATTGACCAAGCAAAAAAAATATTTCATAAAAATATGTTTCTCATGTCCGGTAGCTGTTATCGCTCTTTACAGTATTGACATTAGCCGTTTCCCTACAAGGAAACATTTAGTATTACCGAACAGTGAGTACTGCTTTGGGTTGAAATTTTAAAATCTTTCTCTTAAAACAATTTTTCAGGAAAATAGGTTTGTCATATCCAGTAGCTGTTATCGCTCTTTCCCGTATTGATGGGGGTTTCCTTCCTAACCTTTTATTTATAAAGGTTAACGTCTTATGTCATTATTTTCTCTTCCAGTAACAACTCGTATCCATTTTAGTTTTAGTTACTGTTGATCGTACTCAAGTGAGATGCTTTCTGTTATTTGGTACAGATCTTTCTATGGGGATTATGACAGAAAAATTACCTGCTTTTCCTGTGTCCAGTGTGCTCCATTCGACGGTAACTGGTGTAGAGGAACGAATATACGTTCGAAGCCAAAGAGGTTCTGTCGGTATTACCAATCCTCCTCGTGGTAAAGGTTCAAGTTCAACCTTAAAATAAGAATAAAACAGAATTCATTTAACATTGTGCTTACTCCCAGACATAATGCTCTGTCTTCACGTATATTTCTAAATAAATGAAGACAAAAATTAAAAGAATTTGCTCTTTAATAATAATTATATTGACTAGAAAAATCCGTGAAAACCCCACGGTTTTCTTATTTGAATTTTGTTATGAATGTGAATTCTTCAGTTAAGGATCGAATAAGCGCATGACGAGTTCTATGACAATACAACTTTCATAGAAATCCCCCAGTCACATCGTTAGATATTTGAGCTTAACAACTTCAGTAGCCAATTATTGTAATAAGCATCATAAATATGAATGTTGGTCGTCATTTTAAGAAGTGGGTATAACTAAAAAGATTTGAAATTGACAACTTTTCCATTTCACTGAAACAGACGTTAAACGCTTTTCTCGTGTCTCCCTTCTTTCTTTCTTTCTTTCATTCATTCATTTTTTCACTGAATCAAAGTAGTGTTTTTCCTCTCTTTCCATGCGATCAAAACGGAATAGCCCATTATTTATGAGGTTGGTTGGTTGGTTTCTTTCTTTCTTTCTTTCTTTCTTTCTTTCTTTCTAGCCAAATCTCCCCCTTATGAAACATTTCTCTTAATAACAATTCAGCAGACAATGTTATTCATGGTAACAGAATTTTTGGCGATTGCCTTACTCGGTTTACGTCGTTTGATTCTGTGCGTCTGAGAAATAGCACTTTTATCGCGTTCGATAATAATAATATTAATATTAATAATAATAATAATAATAATAATAATAATTGTTATGAATATAGTGTATTGTACTGATTTCAATCTAGAAGTATAGTTACGTATGCAAACTACTAACTTCCGGCCCGGGGGAACGAACAGAATAACAGGAGAGTTCCATAAGATTCATACTAAGCTGTTTGATTGATTCTTTTGCGTAACTAATCAACTAACGGAAAATTTCAAGATGAAAAAGATCTCCATCATATTAATCACGTATCAGTTGTATGCCTTCACGCTGGCGGCGTTTCATTTGTTTTGACGCATTCATTGCCAGGATAGCCATTTTTTCATTGCAAGACAAGCAACATCTGTACAAAGACTTACAATTTTTTGTAGACTTATATATTTTTATACTTGAAAATCTTTTAAAAAGCTTCAAGAAGACAGACATACTGTCAAAATATTGTTTCACTTTGTCAAACACTTTTTTCTTTTCTTAAATTGAACTCTTTTCTTAATAATAATAATAATAATAATAATAATAATAATTCAGTAAACTTACTTTTTTTTTAAGTATTTGTTTAAATAATTCCGTGCAGTTTTAAAGAATTGATTTATTTCGATAATTCCATAAACATTTTTTCGGTTCCGTCGGCTAATATAAATTATAAATTCTTTATATACAAACACGCTGAATTAAAAACATATCCCCAGAAACACTGTTCACATAAGACATTTCTTTAAAAATTTGAATTAAAAATAAACAAGTAGTGATAAAGGTTTATTAAAAAAGAAAGGGCAGATTTCGAAAATTTAGCAAGAACAAATGCTAAGAGAGAGAAACACATGCAATACATTCTACTCGATAGGAAAAGGTTCAAAGTTATTAAAATAAATGAATGTTTTTTTAAAAATTTTGTTTAAATGCTTCTTTTTGTTTATTTTCTTCAGATTTTGTATACATTTAAATTGTTATAATTTGTGGAAAAGAGGATATTGTTCATCGTCTGTGGTCTCCCAGTTCACCAAATCTTACCTCATGAGCTTTTTATCAGTGGGGGTATATAAAAGAAAGATTGTTTGCCTGATATTCTTGAAGATTTGAGCCATCGAATTGTTGTAGCTGTGAAGTCAATATGCGTAGATCAATTGATTCGAGTGTGGCAAGAGATGGATTACCATTTCGATATTTTGCCATGCAACACTTGCTTGCTCATGTTGAGTGCATACAAGTTGAACAACCTTAAAATAATAAGTTTTAAACCATTTCCTATCCAGTAATTTGTTGAAAGTGTTCCTGTCTCTTAACATTTGATTTTTTATTAAATTTTCGAAATTTGCACTTTTTTTTAATAACACTGTAGTTTTAAGTTTTTTTAATTTCTTAGACGAGGCCTTGTTAATTAATATTAATTTTTGATTCGTATTTTTGTCATTTTATTTTTCTTGCTTTTATATCAAGTAGCAAGTCTTAAGGTTTTTGAATTTCTTAGACGAGGCCTTTTTAATTAATATTAATTTTTTATTCGTATTTTTGTCATTTTATTTTTCTTGCTTTTATATCAAGTAGCAAGTCTTAAGGTTTTTGAATTTCTTAGATGAAACATTATTAATTTTCGACTGGTATTTCTGTTCATCTAATCTCTCTTGATTTTATGCCTTGTAAGTAAACTTTTTAAATTGTTTGAATTTCGTAAATGAAGAATTGTCAATTATTTTTACCTGTAATTCTTTTATCATATCTCTCTTGAATTTACAACAAACATCAAAGGTTGTATATAGCCTGAAATTCATAGATTAAACAACTGTAAATCTTGGACCTCCCCAAAAAACAAAAAGGACTTTTTTTTTCATGACATCGCTAGTATGTTAACTACCTTCACTCTTCGGTTTATTGTTTAAAATAGCGATGAGTCGAATTTTGATAAAACCTAAACATATAAAATTGAATAGATGCATTTTTTTCTTGAAATTTGACACCAGAAATAATAAACACTATTTATTTGTGACATTGTTTATTTATGCTATGTATTTATTAGAGTGTTTATTGCGATAGTTGACAAAAACATCGGCAATCGATTCCAACTTTCCTTATAGTTTGTTCACATAATTTATTAGGTTGGTGCAAAAATAATGTCGTTTTCTCACATGAAGTTGAACGTCGAAAAACGACATTATTTTTGCACCAACCTAATAATAGTTTGTTAAATGTTTATAAATTTATGAATGAAACATTGTTTTCATATTTATTTCTTTATAAATTGGTAAATAGTAAATATTGTATTTTTAAAAATCATCTAACCTTAAGCAAGGTCATACCACTAAGACACAGTGGGTTACTGAGTGTTAGAGACGATGAGGGAAAAACTATTAAGGAGATAACAATAAAAGGACAAGAATTGAGAAGACAATAGATAGCGATTGACATTGGACTTAAATTTTTGATGATCAAAGTTGACAGGGAAGCAAGAAGCCGGAAGAGATTTCCACAGGCGAGAAGTGTGAGAGAAGAAACTGTTACCATAGAACCTACGGTTCCACCTAGCCATTTCAACTGTAAAATGATGAGACCTTGCCGCCAATCTAGTACTGCGGTTAAATTCATAAAGTCTAGGTACAATAGAGGAAAGTAATATTTTTAAATCATTTCACACCAAGCAAGGCAATAAAGCCACTAAGGTGCAAGTTGTTACTGAGTGTGAAAGAATATGAATAAGAAAAAAGAAAAACGTTATGGCGTGAGAACGATAAAAAAAATCAAGAATCAAGGAGACAAAAGCTCACGATTGATATTTGATTTAAATTTTCTAAGATCATATTTGACTGGAAAGCAAGAAGCTGGAAGAGAATTGCACAAGCGAGATGTGCAAGAGAAGAAACTGTTAGCATAGAACTTACGGTTACATCTAGCTATTTAAGCCGTAAAATGATGAGACCTTGCCGCCAATCTAGTACTGCGCTTAAATTCATAAAGTCTAGGTACAAGAGAGGAAAGTAATATTTATTTTGAATAATCCAAAAATGTGGCACAAGTTCAAAAACTGGGGTAGGGAAGGCGGGTCTTCAGTCTGTCTCATCTTAAACTTAGCTAGCCACGATTACTGACTCAAACATACCACAGTATTTCTTACACCAAAACAACACATTCTAACTTACCATTCTTACTACAGTCACCATAATACCTCGTGGTCTCTATGAAGTCTTAACTAGTTCCCATATACACAATTTGTCTGGGGTGAGGTGGCGGATAAATATAAGAACATATCGGAAAGTTCATCAGAACAATTACCATGTAAGTATTCATAGAAAAGGCTCAGGGAGCTACGTTAAAGGAAAGGGACTGCCTTACATTATTTTTTAAAATACAATTATATTAGTTTTCAGAATTAAACTATAATTTTTGTAAATATAAAGTTAATTTTGTAAATAAAAAATCTAATAAATAGTATTTTATATATTTTTGTAAATTCTCAAGAACAAAAAATGTATAAATTCACGTTCATCATAGTCTGTCTATATTTCTGAGATGAGGAGATAAGGAGTGCCAGAGAAAAGCAATGATAACAACAACAAAAAAGTTGCAATATGAGATCTAGTAAAATATATGCAACGATAACAGCAAAATTGCAATATTAGTACTGGTAAAAAATGGATGCTGAAAAATTAGGTTTATAATACTCAGAAATTCATACCCAGATGTCCTCAAGGACACATGGCACAGTGGATAAAGGCGTTGGTTAGATCCAGTGACAGACCCACAGAGTGTGAGTTCAATACCCGGTTCAGGCAGTGGAGAACTTTCAGAGGGAAAATTAGCAGGAGATAACTGATAACTGACATCCATCAAACATGGCTCGTGGAACTAGAACAGTCTACCCCAGTGATCGAAATAAAGGGTTCGGTTCGAAATTCCAACGGCCGAAACGTTGTGACAAATATGGCGACAAAGATGAGGACAATAGTCCGACTAATGTAAATACTGTTCACGTTCATCATGTATTTAGGTTTTATTCAAATTCTAATAATCGCTTTTTAAAACAATAAACATTGAGACGTGAAGGTATTTAAAATAATATAAATAGGAGTGGTAAAGGTGAGGATATGGAGAAAGATAGTGGATCGATCAAGGCAAGGGGGTTACAGAAGATTTGGAGCGAGAGCAGATAGGAATCAAAGGTGAAAGGATGTGGAGAAGGGAAGTGGATAGATCAAGGCAGCTGGAGATGTCGATTGACGTTACACTTAAATAGTTGGAGCTTGTATTTGTCAGGGAAACAGGAATAAGGAAGGGAGTTCCACAGGCGAGATGTGCGAGACATGAAGCTATTGGAGTAGAAGAGACGTCTACATCTAACAGTTTCAACGGTGAAGGAGTGGGACGTTTAAATTCATGAGGCCTAGGAACCAGCGAAAGCAGCTATATATCATTCATTTTTAATGATGGCGAAAGTGACGTTTTATTGGATAAATCTGTTTGCATTTTTCAATTCACTCGCAATTTCTGGCTGAGCAAGAAGAGAAAGTACAAAACAATTATTTACTTCAGGTGGGTCTCCTTCTGTCACTTCAATTATTGTCATGGCAAAGGCTTTCCTCCTTCCTTTATAAACGTTGACACTGAAACTGTATTTATTATTTGCTTGCAGATCGCTAATTGCAAGTTTTAACAAAGGAGAAGTCTTGGAGCTGTGATTCTTGAATGAAGTCCCGATATAGCAGGGAAATTTTTGTCCTTGTGATTCCTGTAAGAAAAATGGAAAAGATATAGATTTAAATATACGTATTCATTATGGGAATCCTGCTCAGAAAATTAAGACTATAAATATTGTGTTTATAAAAAATCATTCATCCCCATGCAAGGCAATAAAACAAATAAAACGCAAGGAGACTGAGTGTTAGAGAATATAATGAAAATAATATTAGGTTGGTGCAAAAATAATGTCGTTTTCTCACATGAAGTTGAACGTCAAAAAACGACATTATTTTTGCAACAACCTAATATTAAGGAATGAAAACAATAAAAGAACAAGAATTAAGAAGAGAGGATAATGATTAACATTGCACTTAAATTTTTGAAGATCAATATTGACTGGGAAGCAAGAAGCTGAAAGAGAGTTCTACAAGTGAGAAATGCATTATAGCATAGAATTTGCGGTTACATTTAGCCGTTTCAATTGTAAAATGGTGAGACCTTTCCACCAATCTAGTATTGCACATAAATTCATAAAGTCTAGGTACGATAGGGAAAAGTTCATCAGAACAATTACAAGTATTTATAGAAAAGGTGCAGGGAAGCTACATTCCCTCAATGGTAAAGTAACTGAAGCGAAGATGCCAGATCAGGACCAATAATATTTCAGATTCTTCTTTGGATTTCATCAAGGTTCTCTAAATATATAGAAGGAGCACTAGACCATATGTGGCAGCAATATTCAAAGCATGGACATTCATTACTAGACTCATAAATATGTTGGCGATTTTGGATTAGTTCTCGTAGACTGATTGCTACGAAAGTCTGGATAGTATAGTTTGCCCTGCTATTTAAAGCATAGTTGGTGAGTTAAGAGCTGGATTCGTGATTTCCTTAAGGTCAGTAGTGCGAACGCGAGGACAAGACTGGGCGGGAATTTGAATTTGGCTCGCCGACTACGTATATCAACATTTTGTATTGCGAGCAAACAGCATGTGAATAGGGAACGAAACATATAAATGCATTACATACAGTTAGATTGCCGAAACCTGTGCAAAGAAACTTTGGTTCCAAAATTGCAATAATCTGTAATTAAAACATCAAATTCCACTTTTAAATACTCGTCTTGCCTTCGTAGTTTTCCTTCCTTCAGAGCCCTGCGAATAAGATTCAGTTTCTTGTATGTATCAAGGACAAAACGAAACAAAGATAGGTTGTGAGAGGGGATAAATATCACTTTTTAACACAACTTGCACACCTCTGAATTTAAAATTTGGATTTTTTTAAATAGAAGATGTGATATACAAATCTATATATCAGACTAATAGTGGCTAAGTAAATAACAAAAAGAAAAAAAACTAATGCTTTACGTCTTTTGTCCCTGTTAAGTAGCTAATTATAAAATTTGGTAATTATATTTGCTATATCTATACGCTAAATATACTATGGATTATTTACTTCTTATACTAATTTCCCAAGCGTTGCTTAAATGTGGCACAAGGCCAAAAGTATGAGAGTTTACTTCTTATATATGGCGTGAATATTTGCTTTTTTGAGTTTTGATGCACGTGTTTAATAAATTTAAAAAAAAAACTGGATAACACTGGTTATATAATCAGCTAGTATTGAAATAATTATGCATTCCCATAGAAAAATAATTTCCAATGCATTCCTATAGTAAAAATCATTGGCAATGCATTCCTATAGTGAAAATAATTTCCAGTGCATTCCGATAGTAAAAATCATCCTTGAGGACACATGGCAACAGTGGATAAATACAAAGATGAGGACAATAGTCCGAATAATGTAAATAATGTACATAATACTTCATCTCAGAAATATAGACATACAGTGCATTCCTATAGTAAAAACAATTCCCAATACATTCCTATAGTAAAAATAATTTGCAATGCATTCCTATACTAAAAAATAATTTCCAATGCATTCCTATAGTAAAATCATTTCCAGTGCATTCCTATAGTAAAATCATTGGCAATGCATTCCTATAGTAAAACGATTCCCAATACATTCCTATAGTAAAAATAATTTCCAGTGTTATTCCTATAGTGAAAATCATTTCCAGTTCATTCCTATAGTAAAAATCATTTACAATCCATTCCTATAGTAAATGGGAATGCATTTTATAATAAAAATCTCCGTAGTAAAGTTTATTGACAATATATTTTTAGTAAAAATCAATTGCGATGCATTCCCATAGTAAGCATAGTGTGCAATGGGTTCTTAAAGTAGGAAACATTAGCAACTGAATTTCTATAGCAAAATTTATTGGCAATGTAACTGTAGTAAAATTCACTGTCAATATAATCCTATAGTAAAATCATGCCCTAAGCATTTCAATAGTAAAATTAACTTACCTACATTCCTTTGCTTGCAAATTCAGTCCAACTCCATTGCCTGCAACTTACATCTTTTAATAAATTCAAGCCTATTCACTATTGCAATATTATTTTAATTGAATGTATACTACTTTTATCCATCTCAGTCCCTGTTTTGCTATTCATTTGAATCCTGTATTGGTAATGTTTATGTTCAAATCCTACCTGAAGACAAGTCCAGTCAAATTTCAAGTTAGGGTCAGCAGTTCCGTCATAATCCGGGTCGGAGGACAAACTGGCATCCAGCACCAAATTTTGAGTACTGTCCACTCCAACTGTACGAAACTCTCCACCTTAAATAAAACAGGGAAAAATCCTAGCTGAAAATAGTGTCTACGATTTGCGTAAAAATTTTGACATTTTATGTGACGTCCATGCGATTCTCTTTATGTACGAGAATGTTTCGGATTTTTAGCGATGTATCATTTGCCAATTCCAACGCCATGGTTAGTTTGCAGACCGAGAAACATACATTATAGGAAATTGGGAAAGAGAGGGAGAAGAGAAATGAAAAAGGTAGTTGGAATTCGAAAAGAACATGACAAGAACTTTAAAAAACGAAATAAAAGTTGGTGAAAAGAAATATATATATACTAGCTATCGGGAGGCATTTAAGCTAGCTCCTGCAGAGTCTCTTGATTAGGCCTTCATCACAATAGATAGGGAGGTGTAGATGCGATAGGCAACAATAAACTACAGAAGAACTCATTTAAGTATTGCATTAATATTTAAGCTCACTTTTCAAAAGTTAAACGATAATTCTTCTGTCAGTACTTAATTTAAAGACAATTTGAGGTACGTAGGTCCTTAATTTCCGTACAAACAATTATTTTTGTTTCATGGGTGACTTTCGCTGGATTTTGCAATTAATTTCGAGTATTCCCAAATTTTTTTCCAAGTTATAAAAATTGGGATGATACGAAAAAAATTTTTCGCAAAAATCACGTAAAAAAATCGCCGAAAACAATCGCAGTAATGAAAACTTTGGAATCCCAAATTTCAGGATTGCAGGTCTGGATCCGGCACAGAATGTTTTTAATTTGCTCACGGGGTTGGCCTGATTCCAAAATGGTATGATATGTTAGGCTACGGCCTCTAGGAGTATAGTTGAAAAAGTGTGACTTACTGACACACTGACATTGGCATTTATTATATAGAAAAGATGAGCTATTGAGAATTGTGTCCCTTTAATTGAAAAAAAGTCTGACAAACTCACATTGGCATTTATTATATATATATATATATATATATATATATATATATATATATATATATATATATATATAGTTTAAACGTTATAGTTAGTTGATACTGGTATTTGAGTAGACGCTATGTTTATTTATTAAACAGTATATTTACTTATTTTGACCTACCGACCTGGATGTTTCGAGAAGCCTTATTAAAGTAAAAAACTACTTTACTACAAACAATTTTTACCGTTATAAGATTTTTCGAACATTCAGGCGGGTAGGTGAAAATAAATAAATAAATAAACATACTGTTTAACCCATTCCCTGAGGGAAAACTTTCACTTCCAGACAATTTTTTAAAATTTGGTTTTAGCATAGTAGCTAAAAAACCAGACGTATGAGTTGATAATTAGACTTGTTTCATGTTCAGAATATAAGACTCAAGTATGACGTATAAATACGTCTGTAGCCGGTATTCTAACGTTATGTTTTGACATGCTTATTCGTCTGTGTCTAAAAAATACTTTCGATAAAAACGTATATACACGCCGGCGAAGTGTTCATAATTAATAATAAAAAACAGATCATCTACTCAAATATGATCATCTATTAACAATAACGTTTAAGCAATAAATTTAAAATGTATATATATATATATATATATAAGTAATTCATCGAATCTAGAAGAATTTCAACAGAATACAGAAAGCACTGGACGGCCGTTTCGTCCTATTTTGGGACTCATCAGCAGGGCGCATCCACTACCGCGAATCGACCCGGACCGTTACGATATGACACAAGCGTCATACCCACTAGACTAACGGGTTTCGGTAACGAAGAGGTAACAAACTTTCTGCATTCTATTGAGGATTTTTCTAGACTCGATGAATTACTTAATTCTGAATATTCAAATCCCCCTAATAATTTATATATATATATATATATATATATATATGTGTGTGTGTGTGTGTAATTTGGCAGCAACTTTTCTTTTAAACATGTAGTATTGAATGTTAAAGACAACATAGTCTTGCATATTTTCTTGCATATATATATATCCTTGCTTGAACCGGCTTTTAATGCTCTGGATGGAACGGCTTGGGGATAGAAGACGTGACTCGTGGGGGCACAGTTCGCGGTATCAGTAGACTTGGATGAGTTACACAACGGAATTTGTGAAGAACAGGCGCTATATCGAGTCTAGTTTGTTATCTCTTCGTCACCGAAACCCGTTGGTCCAGAGCATATGACGCTTGCGTCATATCTTAACGGTCCTGGTCCGATTCTCGATCGTGGATGCGAACTGTTGACGAGTCCTAAAATAGGACGGAACGGCCGTCCAGAGCTTACGGCATTCTTTTGAGGATTCTTATAGACTCGATGAATTACTTAATTAGGATTATAATTAATAATTTATATATATTTTAATAAATATACATATAACTACGTTCGTAGTGAAACTGTTATAGTTCGTGCCTGATGAGTTGGTAAAACCACGAAACTGTAAGTTGCACTACGAATGTATGCATATTTATTAATATATACTTCTTAGCTCTGCCTAACCACATTGAGCACTCTTTTGTTTGCCCCTTATGATAAATTAAGTAAATATTTATTCGCTTTACTGTGTATGCACGCTAACGCACGTATATACAGTTGCTTATATCTAATTATTTGGTTTATATCCACATTTATATATACATACATACAACCCCCCCCCCACACACATATATATATATATATATATATATATATATATATATATATATATATATATATATATAAACAGAAATGTCAGGTTACTGTACGAATTCTACTGGTATCATATAACTCAGTACTATCTGCTGCATTGTCGGCTCATGGGCGACAAAACCGGTTCCCCCTACTATGCTTTTCTGGTGAGAAGGATGGCTAGGCACCAAGCAGGTTTAAAAGAACAAGACCTGCAAAAGATTGAATGAACATTATTTTAGGTTCAACATCTAACTAGGGATAGACTCGGCACAAATATTGGTCAAAGACCGAGTCAGACTTTTTTTCCCGCCGATGGAATCAACGGTTATTTTTTCATGACCATGGCAAGCCTCCAATCTAGATCTGTGGTTTAAACCCGAGACGGATGGGCTCCGCCAGATCTACTAACACACTATTCATGAATGGATACTTCTCTGGCCTCCAATCCAGATAAGTATTTACTTGACCCCCCCCCTCCCACTGAGTCAGGTTGTGACACAAGGTCGGTTTTTAAAGTGGGGACCCGAGTGTTTTCACCCGGGCCGCTGGTCTTAGCTGGTCATAGCTTGTCCAAGCTGGTCAGAGCTGGTCTAAGCTCGTCATAGCTGGTCTTAGCTTGTCCAAGCTGGTCAGAGCTGGTCATAGCTAGTCTTAGCTTGTCATAGCTGGTCCAGGCAGGAGCCGGTCCAAGCTAGTCGTAGCCATGATACTACCAGCGCAGGACGAATCACTACACGAGGTAAGTATCAAGTGGTCGAATCTCAACCAAAAGGCCGATAAAGCGAGCGATCTGAGAACAGATACTACACTTTGATCTTAGCCAAAAGGCCGAGAAGCGATCATGATTTTCCAAGCTACGCTTGGATGTGACACAAGGCCGAAAGTAAGGGGCACCCAGTGAGGATCGAACTCATTACTCAGACGTAATATTTCTAGCGTGACAAGTTTGTTAACCATTACGCTACCTCGAGGCGCCCTTGGCCTCCAATCCAGATATGTGGAAGGAACTGGTCAGTGGCTCTACGATGACGACGACAATGATGATGATGACGATGATGATTAAGCAGCAGGAATTCATTCCAATTTTTTTTAAATCGACAATATTCGCTTGTTTCATCTTCTGTTATATTTTGTCCAATTTTCAAATCATGTTCATTGGGATGAAAATTGTGTGTAAAACTGTCCAAAGTTCATGTTTTGTTCTGCTTTTAGTTCTGTCTGCGTCATTATTAAGAATTGGTGCGAGAGACAAGATTTTGTTGGCTTGCATCATGGCGTATCTTGGAACATTTAAATTCTATTTAAATATACATGTAACGTATAAGTGAATCACGTGTAAAACGGTTTCACATAGCACGGCTATACCGGAAAATACTCAATATACGCAGACCTATTCTTATACAGAAGGAGCGACCTGCATTTTGTAACATCCAAATCGACCCTCGCCCAAGCTTTTCTCCGACCGGCCACCCACCCCTGTTGCATTTCAATTGTCGATCTCGTCAGTGTGTACCGAAAGCTAGAAAAGGACCCGCTGCATGCTTCCAAAGGTAACAAGATGACAGACAAACGCCTGGTCGAGGAATAAGATAAGTAAGAAGGTGAACCCTGTTTCCCATATTATAAAATAGATGTCTTATTCAGGGCTTCGCCTGCTCCTCTGGGTGGATAGATAAGTGATACTATGTTGGCCTAACAGCTCATCACTTCCACCTATTCCTTTCTCTCTCAGTAATCTCTTTCGTCTTAGTGGCTTTATCGCCTTGCTTCCTCTTGTCATCTACTCATTCCGACGTGATGGCTGGCAACATGAATGGACGACACTGGATCTAGAAGACGTATCAGACAAGGGCAGACCAGAAATCTCTCTGATCTCAAGCATGACTGAGATCGGAAATAGGGTATATTAGGGTGTTGGTCAATATGAACCAGCACCCGGATATACACTATTTCCGATTTTGTTGCCACTTTATCTCCAAAAACTCTTGATCCATTTCTTTTACTTCCCATCTCCTTTCTCTCAAAGTGATTGCTGCTTAGAAGACTGAACATCAAAAGGAACTATCTGCTGGTCCATCAAACAGAAACACTTGACCTCCTCTCTTTCTACGTGGGTGTCCTCAGTATCACTATTTAAATAAAATATCATTCATCACAGGGCGGTATTTTAAAATGTTTATAAAATATTTAATATACTTGCAAAATAATAATAATAATAATAATAATAATAATAAATATACAGGGTGACCCCAAAAAACGGGAACTTTTTAACAATCCAATAAAACCAAGAGTGATGGAAGAAAAATATTTAATTCATAGTAATTGAAACCTTAAAACATGCCATTTAAGAAACAATGATGGAATTTTCATTTTTTTTAAATTACGTCCTTTTAGATGGCGTCCTCCTGTACAAATGCATTCTTGAAATCTGCTGTTGAGATTCTTCATTGACTGCTGCAACATCTCAGCGGGGATACTGTGAATTTCATCTTGAATTCTCTGTTTTAACTCATCCAGAGTTCTTGGTCGAGTTGGGTAAACTTAACTCTTGAGATAGCCCCACAATAAAAAAAATCACAAACGGATAAATCTGGCGATCTAGGGGGCCAGGCAACGTTACCGAATCTTGAGATCACACGGTTACCGAACAATTCTCGTTACTAAAATGGCGAAATGTTTACTTACTCAAGGACACGGTCTCGCAGTGTTGCCACTTGCTCATGTCTGGCAATACGCACTTCAAAAATTCTTGTTTTTTGGGGTCACCCTGTAAAAGATTTGATACATGCTTTTTCGGTCTAGTCAAGCTTCGTCGTTTTACTGGTAATATTCAGTGCTTGATAATGGCTTTTTTTATGAATCTTTTTTTTTTACTTACCACGGATTAATGCTATAAGTGGTGAGTCCGTCACTGTAACTTCAATAGAACTCTCAGAGAAGATGGTTGCATTATCTTGGCGACTGACTTTAACCGTGAACATAACAACAGAGCCACCTAACAACAAAAAGAAAAGCAGACATAATGTTATAATATTATATAATTATATTTCCTAGTTCAATAAACTGATAAGGTTAACACGCCGCACCGCATCGAAATGTTAATCTTAAACCCACCATGCCACATCTAATGTTAAAACACATTTCGTTACATCAAAATCATCATCATCATTTATTCATTTAGAGCATTTTGCGCCGCTGTGGTCACCTCTCCCCTCCATTTCACAATTGTGGTTCATGGTGGCATTGAAAGCAGAATAGTGCAATGGCCTCCTCTCATAAGTTAAAGAGGCAGGATCTACAAGACAGCATGTGGTTTGAATTCAAAGGTTTCCTTTTCCTAGACTGGTTACCAACCATGGTTGTAGGGCGCTGCTATTTACCCATAGCTGAGATGGAGAAGAAATGGATTCATAACTTTCCCTAAGTACGAAAGTGAATGCAATGAACTCGACTGGAATTCGAACTCTGCTCTCCGATTCGAATCATATATATATATATATATATATATATATATATATATATATATATATATATATATATATATCCGATATATATATATATATCCGATATATATATATATATATATATATATATATATATATATATATTTATTGTGTATATTTCGGCAGCAATATTCCATTAATGCATGTTTCATTAAATAATATAGACAAGTTTTATCTATTTATTTTAAGTAAGTTCCTTTCGTATTGTCTGATAAGCTTAATCACATTATCGTTGAAAGACGAAAGGAAAACACCATATTGACACATGTTTGAATCCAATCTAAGCTTTCGGCTGACATGAGCCATTATCAAAGATGACAATTTTAATAAATCAAGCAACACAAATACGAAACCACATATATACATAAAACTATATACATAAAACAGTTGAAACCTAAACTGAACAAGATAAACTATGAAATCTCCACAAACATTCTTAAATGCCTATAATCTATAGCAGAAGCCATTGGTTTATACCAATGGCTTCCCATACTTAATACTTCTCGTTTTCACTCTCGCGTGGTCATGTGTGACGTCACGAGCTTCGACGCGTTTTTCGCTTCCTTGACTCGTAAGTAAGAGTTTGTCGTTACTTTGAGCTTATTCAAACAGCAAGGGCGGGCCATTATTGTGGTTTCGTATATGTGTTGTTTGATTTATTAAAATTGTCATCTTTGATAATGACTTATGTAAGCCGAAAGCTTTGATTGGATTCAAACATGTGTCAATATGGTGTTTTCCTTTCGTCTTTCAACAATAATGTGATTAAGCTTATCAGACAATACGAAAGGAACTTACTTAAAATAAATAGACAAAACTTGTCTATATTATTTAATGAAACATGCATTCATAATATATATATATATATATATATATATATATATATATATATATATATATATATATATATATAAATAAAAGGCAGGATGTGTGTCTGTGTGTGTGTGTGTGTGTGTATGTGTGTGTGTGTGTGTGTGTGTGTGTGTGTGTAACGAATGCACGGCCGCAATTTTAGACGGATTTCCACCAAAATTTACATGCACATGCATGCTCCAAGTTACTAGAAAGGCCAAGACCGACTTTGCATTTTCCAACTCCCATCGATAGTGGAAATAATTGATTTTTTCATGTTTCTACGGCAGTTGTCATGTAGTTTGCGGCCATTTTCTACTGGCCAGAGTGAGAGCCACGAATAGGCAGGAAGATTCTATTGGCCAGCGTTCGAGCCAACAGCTGACTGACACGAATGTTAACTAGCATGCAAAAAAAAATCGATAGCTGCATTCGTCACAAGTTGGAAAAATTTAAATCTGCATGGCACTTTACTCCAATTGGCTCATCCGCTTGCTCAACGATGATTCTGATTCCATAGAACTGGGTTGGGCGTGAAAAAGTATTTGTTGTTAACATTCTTTTTTCATTCGGTTTTTCCAGTTACGAGTCCTTTTTTAAAGCTGATCGTTTTGTGTTCATTTTGTTTAGTTCTTTTTTCGTAACAGATTTAATGTTTAGTATAGAGCTTAGAAAAAATTGCAGTGTGAGATAGGCAAGAAGTAGGGCATGTAGCATCATCAGTACGGCAAAGGGCACTCCTTTAAAGGCAAGGAAGGGCAAAATATTTTAAGTCAAGTGATAGCGATTGCTGTATGAGTCGTACGATTTTTGAATCAAGCACGGGCAACGCCGGTCCATGCTGCTAGTATATATATATATATTAGACTTAATATTTACTATAACAAGTTTAAACATATACATTAGACTTATTTTAAAAACTGTAAATTGTGGAGTACAAATCGAGTTTTCAACCCTAAAATCATTGAGTTGTAAACAAGTGGGACGGTTCTCCTAACAATTACTGTACACCGCTCATCATACCTGGTATGATGTGTAAACTACGATATTAATATTTTGCCGGAGTTGATGTTGACTTTAATGTATTAGTCAACAGACCTGACAAATTTTAAATGTTCCATACATTAAATGGTACCTACCGATGTCTGTTGTAGGTTGTTTTCTATACAACGCATATAGGAACATATTACGGTTACTGTCACAATATGCATCTAAGTGGGGGGAGCTTATGTATTTTTGGCACACATGTAGCCTAACTTCGTTTACCTGTAGGCTTAAGTTTTGGGACACTGGTAATCCTACCTTATGTCGTGAGGTCGACCTATACGGTAGGTATATGTCTAACTCAGAATTTCGAGTTAAAAAAACATTGAGGTCGGCTTGTACGCCAGGTCGACTTGTTCCCCGCAATTTACGGTAATTATTCGTAGCAACTTGGTTCCTCAAAACTCCCGATTTGTAAAAAAATATATATATTTGCATCCTTTGGTAGACTGCATCTCCATTAATAATAATAATTAAAAAAATTGAATTCTTGCTTTATCAAATAAGTACTACATTCTCTCGTAAGTTAACTTGTCACTTGTCGAAACATAAGAAAATTTTTACTGGCCTGCAACTTCTAGAATCTTAATAAAGAAATTTTGTTCTTCGTTAGTTTTCGAACATGCGTCCTGTAGCTGAGTGGTGCAAAACATGTATGATCAGATGATGGTTTCCTCTACAAGGGGTGAGGGTTTGAACATTGCCGAAGGGCACAATTTGTTAAGGCTCTTGAATACGAATGGCAGTAGGCGTAAAAAACACCCATGATCCACTTCCTGTATATATATATATATATATGTATATATATATATATATATATATATATATATATATATATATTCTAACCTCCATGAGAATGACTTGTTGCGCCTTCTCGACCTAATGTTCTTGGCTGACATGAACTGGAAAGAGTATATTGAATACATCGCTAGGTTACCTGCTAAGAAAGTTGGTTCATTGTGTCGTGCTCGACAATTTTTATTTTCAGAATGTATCCTACATGTCTATAAGTCTACCATAGGTACATGTTTAGAATATTGCTGCCAAATATGGTCCGGAGCTCCGGTTAATTATCTAGCTTCTTGATGAAATCCAAAGAAGAATCAGAAATATTATTGGCTTTGATCTGGCATCTCCGTTTCAGTCACTTTCCCACGCCTTAAAGTTCCCTCCCTGTGCCATGTCTATAAATAATTTCATGGTAATTGTTTGTATGACGCCTTCTTTATGGTACCTAAACTCTTTAAATTTAAACGTAGTACTAGACTGGCGACGATGTCTCATCAATTTACAGTTGAGTTGGCTAGATATAACCGTAAGTTCTAGGTTAACAGTTTGTAGAACTCTCATTCGGTTCCATGCTTTCCAACCAACTTTAATCAGCAAAAATTTAAATGCAGTGTCAATTGCTATTTACTGTCTTCCTGATTACTCTTCTTTTGTTCTCGTTCCTTATCAATGTTTCTGTGTCTAACGCTTCCACATCTAGTGACCTCTTGTGTTTCAGTGGTTTTACTGTCTTGCTTGGGGCGAAGCCGTATATATATATATATATATATATATATATATATATATATATATATATATATATATATATATATATGATAATGATCGCAATTAAATTCAACACTTTTTCAAGTTGTCTTTCTTACCGGGTAATTCATTCTTTTGCACTCTGTATCTGTTCAGACTTGCCCATGTCGTGTCCAAATTGAGCACCTTGTTGTTGGCTTTTGCTGACCAAAGGTAAGTAACCCCCGCAGACACACATGGCGGAAGGATAACATTGGCGTGAAGATGAAACCTGTTAGTAAAATAAAACAAAATAGCGTGATTAAGGCATGGCTAGGCGAAAAAGTTTTCAAGAATCAGTTTTAAAAGGGCGCATTATTTAGAGCGATGATTTCAAAACTTTGCTCGTCAGATCGATTCTGAGTAGACGTCTCACAATCTTAGTCTGTACCAGTTATATGAATAAAAAGACAACAACCCTAGAACTGGTTAGCCATTGCTAATAATTGCTATCATGCTAAGTGAATAGCAACCGTAACCATTGCTACGAATTTCTATTATAATCGGATGCTCTACGATCGTATCCCTTTGCCATACAAAGTGAAGTTTATTACATATCTAATTGGATAGCACCTGTCGGGCGAGAATAAGCTAGCTAATCTCACATGCTATTGCAAGTAATTTTCAACATCAATGCTATGCTAAATATATATCCAAAATACTTCTTTGGTAAATAATCAAGTCATAAATGGAGGTCTTCATCTTATTTATGGCTCTGGGACAACTGATCATCTTTCAGATTGTTCATTGGACGTTTTCAAAATGTGTTCGAAATTTCTCCAGAAAATATCTCGCCATTTTGTATATCTTGAGATACGGTGGTGCGGACTTTATGCAGCTTGGCAACCGATCGAAAACTGACACTCTCTCAAGGAGTTACTCATCTGGCAGTCAGCCGCCATTGAGTGAACTTGTGTGAACGTCACAATGTCAATGACGGAATGAATAGATCCCCGAAATGGAGAATTTCTTGGGAAGGGTATATAAAGTATCGCGTCACCCATGTCCGCCATCCCACCTACAATACAGATTTTGTCTCCTGTCACCTGTGAAAGAAGATTTCAGTCTGTGGACGATATTAAAATGAACTTATTTTCTTGTGTATAATATAACCTATTCCCTGTGTACCTGAAGCTATAAACAGGGAATAAATTATATCCTTGAGTATAATACGACCCCTATTTTTGAATCTTAAAACGGAATAAATGACACCCTTGAGTATAATAGGACCCCCTATTTCTGAAGCTAAAAACAAGGAATAAATGTCATCCTTGAATATAATACGACTCCGTAGTACAGTCATCCGCCTGTAATTTTCTTTTTGAAAAGTTGCAACATATTATCCATTAAAATGTCAATGTCGTACATATATTTCACAAAAGATATTTAATGTTTCACGATATTAAAGAATAGAAATGAACTGGATGTTTAGACATTGCATGTTTCTACTCCTAATTTCCGTTTCAAAACTTATTTTCGAATTTTCAGCAAAAGGTTATTTTTTGTAACACCAATGTTATCAAAATATGTCAGATCTTGTGTATTTGCTTTATTATTTTTTTTATTCGGTTTCGGTGAATTTCCTGTCTTTGAGACAAAAGATGTGGAATTATGCTGATTCCCCAAAAAGAAATATTACCAACAAATGCCTTTTGTAAATAATTGCTATCAACACCTGCCTACTTTCTGTTTTATTGCACTGAGTGTATTTGCAATTTTGTTTCAAAGACAGGGTGTTTTAAGCTGAGGATACACTTTTGAAAACATGTACTTGACCCCTTTTTGCCTCTAATTTTCGTTTAGGATTTCTTACACACAAGAAAATCCGGTAAAGGCGAAACAGATGACAGTTCTTTGAAAAGGACTATAGAAACTGTTTTAAAAAGAAGAAATGTGAGAGATTTCAAGCGATGTCCTTTTACAGTGACTCAACCTTAGGTAGAAATTTTTTGCGTTAATATTAAATAATCGGATCATTTTCATTTAGATCTTCAGATGATTTATCATCAGTACTGTTTCAACTTGAACGTAGGTCAGGGTGATTTCTATTCTTTAGCATGGCTGTTCATTTTCTAGACTGATTGCCAACCACGGCTAGAGAGTGGTATTTAACCCATATCGGGGGGAAGTGTTGAATTTGCCAAGGGTATTTCTGCAAAAGTACATGTGTCGAAGTCGACTGGAATTCGAACTCGGCTCTCTGATTTCTCATTCCAAGTCGCTAACCTGCACACCACCTGCACACCCACAACCGATTGGTCATCATATAACGAACTGAAAGTAACTGCAAGTCTAAGTCGTAGTTGTCTTACGTGTCTGAAAGCTGTACGCTGCTCGTATCGACATTTGATGTTATATACACAATCGGAATCGCTTGGCTCTCACGGACAACTTCCAGGGTCGATGTAATCCAGTCGGACATGAAATTAGTAACTTTCAGTGTTAAGGAATATTTCGTTCCTTCGTCCAATTCAGTCGTGTTGACTTCGAAACTGCTCAGATTCCCAACTGCAAAGAAAGAAAAAAAGCCTTCAATTATATTACTTTCCACATACCCCCCACACACACACAAACACAAACACACACACACACACACACACACACACATATATATATATATATATATATATATATATATATCAGTCAGTTATGTGCCATGCATAATACACGCTTAGGCGATCATGTATCTTTTCGATACATGACTGACGAGGCAGATTTTTCCCGCAGTAGGTTAACATTACTTTCTGCGGTAGACCAGTTGCCATGCAAGACTATAGAACCTGGTCTGTTCTACTATTTACCCATAGCTGGGGGGGGGGAGAGAGAGAGAGAAAAGAGGATTCATACCTTTCCCAAGGGTATTAGCAAGTAAGTGAATGCAATGGATTCGACTGGAATTCGAACTCGGCTCTCTGATTCCTCAATCCGAGCCGCTATCCATTATTCCATTTTATTTATTTATTTATTTATATATATATATATATATATATATATATATATATATATATATATATATATATATATATATATATATATATATATATATATATATATATATATATATATATATATATATATATATATATATATATATATATATATATATATATATATATATATATATATATATATATATATATATATATATATATATATATATATATATATATATATATATATATATATATATATATATATATATATATATATATATATATATATATATATATATATATATATATATATATATATAATGATAATATTAATAATCGGTATGGATATTTTCAAAAGGATATAAATCCAGGGGGAGAGCCCTATGTAAAAAACAGGCCAATAATAATTATCATTATAAAGAAAACGAACTTTTAAAAAACCATGAGGTGATATTTATTTCGTTAAGGTCGGAAATAAGGTACGACCTTAACGAAATAAATATCACCTCATGAACTTTTTAAGAGTTCGTTTTCTTTATAATAATAATTATATAATACTGCAAAGCTATTCCATGAATTGAGTCCTCTCGGTCATTGGTGTATTTATTCGAAGAATAAGTACGTGAAAATTATCCTTCTTCTCAACCGGGTGCTGATAATTCAGGTAAAATCTCCGACTGATGTCAAATCAGTCCGGTTTCGATCCCGGTTTGAGGCAATCGGATGTCTATCCACACTGATGAGTTGTAATACAGCGAAACAGTCTGTTTGTGGATAACAATATATACCCCACCGGAAAATTTGATTCCAGTCGTGTACTCTTGGAATAAAGCGCGAATTTGTAAACAATGACGACTATTGCTGATACAGCGAAGCTCTTCCATGAATTGAGCCCTCTCCGTCATTGGTGTGTTTATTCGAAGAATAAGTACGTAAAAATTAGCCTTCATCTTCACCGGGCGCTGATAACTCAGGGGTAAAATCTCCGACTGATTGCCTCAAGCCGGGATCGAAACCCGACTGATGCCAAATTAGCTAAGCAAAGTAAAAAAAAAATGGTTAGTAACAACAAAACATAAAGACTACTAAACTTTTATGTAATATCTGTGCTCTTATATGGCAGTGAATTCTGTACAATCTCTCCATAGATGAAGAAAGTTGAAGAGATAGAAATGTGATTCTACAGACGTATGCCTAAAATACGAAGGACAAAACATGTGAGAAACGACGAAGTTTTAGATGAAACGGAATTGTTCATTTTCCTTAACAATTGCACAAGGGTTCTTTTTGTGTTCATTTTCCTAAAAACCTTCTTTGTTGCTCATGTCCTGCCCATATCCATAGTATTCCTAATATCCATCTGTAGAACCATATTTCTTTTGCCTTCCAGCATTCACTTTTATTTAACATGAAATTTCTGTTTCTTAAATACTTTGTTCAGCTTTTAAAAGGCATCTTTCGCTATTCCAACGAACTTTCTGATTTTTCGGCGTCCTTTATAACAAAGCTCCGATATTTAAATTTCTGCCCATGTATATTGCTGATGGCGTCTGGATTTTGTGGCTCGCATCTTGGGTTGCCTCTATTGCTAGCCGTCTTCTTACACTCGATGGTCAGTTTTTTCTTTCTTCCTTTACTTTACCAACTTGTCTAGAACAGTAGTTTCTGTGTCTGCAATCAACACAGTGTATATCTTATAGTGTTAAGACTGTGTTAACCAGTAATAAATGCCGATAGGACTTGGCGTATATACTACTAAATTAGATAAATTCTTCTTATTGTGCCGTGTGCATTCAGGACGTAGACAATCATGGCTCTCCACAATTTCCCGTCCTTTATAGTTCTTAATAAATTTTATCTTTTTGTTATTTCTCCCAAACACTGTTCTACCATTCATTTACTCAAGCTCACTAAGTATGTTATTTTCTTTTGTCTTGTGTAGTATCAAATTTTCCAAACCCTGTTTCCTCATTATGTTCCCTAGAAATTTCAGATATCTCTTCCTGATGTTAAGATTAGACTCCCTTTTGTTTCCATTTTCTTTAAAACATTTTGCTCGTGTGTTCGGTTTATGGTATTCTCAGCATCCTTCTGTAGAGCCACATTTCTGTTGCTTCAAGTCTCTTCTTCGTCTGTGAGAAGATTGTCCAGAATTCCTACAATCTTCAAAAATTTAAATGCAATGTTAGTCGCCTCTTGTTTTCATGACTCCTCTGTTTTTCTCCTCACTAAAATCTTTTCATTCTATTTCACTCCCAGTAACCCCTTGCGTCTTAGTGGCATTATCGCCTTACTTGGAATGAAATAATTCAAAACAAACGAAAAAAAACAACATTGTTACATTTAAAGGATGAACAAGAGATCAAATAAAAAGGGAGAGCTACAATAAAAAAAATAAAATAAAATATGAAGAATCGGATGAAAGTTGATAATAAATATTTATCCCTTTACAATGATTAAAAAAAAACATGAAAATCTGTATGACTTACCCAAAGTGTTCAAGCTCCACTCATAATGAAGGTTCCTGCCGCCTGCGCCGGTGCTCTTTGCTCCAGAGAAAGGCACTGTACCACATACGGGTAATCTAGCGGGGCCAGTAATGATCGCTTTAGTTGGTAAGGGCTTTGATGGCTTCGTTACGGTGACTGAATCATTCAGAGCCAGCGCATATAGTTCCCCGTCGACCTTCACGGATCCGCTTTTAAAAGTTAAATTTGACCCTGGAAGTTGGATAACACAAAGTGGTGTTAAATGTCTGGAAGAGGAAATCAGTGAAATGACTTTGTCCATATTTGGGGTAATCGACATTTGGCTAGTTTCAAAGATTGGTAAGAAACGCCGATGATACGACTATATACGGATGCACCTCTAAAACTTGTCAGCTGGTCTCTCCTACGATTGAGCACTAACTTCACAGTTGGGGAAAGACTAGCTGGTTACATTGAATGCCTCGAAAATCAAACTAGTTACATTCCATCATCGTCGATCGGACCCCAAACTGTCTTCACTCATGATGAACGGATATCCCCCTCGGATATTGGGCCTTAAACTCACACCTGACCTCAAGCGGACACTCGTACATAAGAACCATCGCTAAAGATGCAGGTAAAATGGTCGGTTACCTGTACTGCTCCAGTAATTACCTAACTCCTCATACTATCCTCTACAATTATAAGAGTCAGTTATCTTCCCCTCCAATCTGTACAAACTGCCTCTTAACGTAAACATCTACCCCTTGTAGCCCCATGGCCTTGTGCAGTTTGGACCTTACTGTAAAAATGGAAAGTAAAAAAGCCAGTTTGAACTAAATAAGCCTGTGAGAATATCTTTTTTTAATTTTTATTGTGTTTGGACGTATTGCCGATGGTATGATGCTTTTTAAAAGAAAACTAATTCTTTCACATGCTATTCTACTCGTACAGATGCATGCTGGGATTTCTTACTCTCCAATACGATAGATCACTTCTCGGTCACATCCGCTATATTTTGGTTCTTTCTATTTTTTAAATCAGAACGCTAAAACTTGCCTGTATCCCCTTTTGAGTAGGTACCGCCACAAAATCGCTGAAAAAATATAGTATGATAAAATATAGGTTTTATCGTCAAAATCTTTATGTTGAAAGAAGGAAGACCAAAGAATTTTTTAAATATTTAATTATATTTTTTTCCATCATTTTTAGAACATTCAAGATTTTGGTTAATAAATTACCATAGCAAATTTTAGCGTCAACTTTGCGGTGAAAGACACGTTGATTTGCAAATTCTTGCAAAAATCAAATAATTGTTGGATTGTAACGAAACTTTCAAGACTTATAGACAAATGAATGAAATCTATCTTTGTTTATTCTATCTATCTATCTATCTATCTATCTATCTATACATACATACATACATACTTATTCCCACTATAATATGAATTACTGCACATACCTGTTAAACAAAAACAAATATAATAGGGTCGTAACCTTACCTGGGACGATCAAATTGTCTCCCTGTCCAATGATGATCGACAAAATTCTCAAGGACCGCCAAATGCACTTTGCTCCTTTTCCCAGAGAATTTATATCAGAGAAAATCTGACCACAGCTGTCTAATTTCGATGTATCGATCTTCTGCCGGAATGTGATATCGATTTCCGCCCCTATCAAAGACATAAATTATCAAGCACTCAAGACAATATGGCAGTATTTTTTTTTCAAATATCCACATGCAATATGAGCGTCATAAGTTAGCCGCAGGGTGTTGGGTGAAACAGATGCTATGGGGACATTTGCGAGTCTGTTCAAAAAGTTGAAACCCAAAAGAAATATTTTTTGTTAAATTGTTTCGTTTTTATTTCATTCTTGTGTTTGATAAACAATTCCAGATTGTCATTCTATGATCATCAAGTAAGCAATCCGGATCGAAAACGGCCCGCTTCTTTGTTGTGTATATTAAAATATTTCGGTCGCTTTAGTCTCTGGCCTTCTGCTTGGGAATACCAGGTGCTGTAAGCTTGGATGTGCGGTTGGTGTAATTGGATAATGGCTCGGAATTGTTAATTAGGGATCCGAGTTCCAATTCCTGTTGGGTTCGTTTTAATCACTTACCCGCAGATACTCTTGGGAAAAGTATGAATCTACCTCTTCTCCCCCAGCTATGGGCTAATTATTAAGACTTGTATCACCAAACTTTTATTATCTCTAAATAAATTCTTACAGTCTAAAAATAGCTTTAAGTAACCCGCAAAGGTTGATAAACCGTAGAAAGTAAATCAATGATTCAAACGCTGATTAGCTACACCAGCATATATTTTAGTTTTATTTAGTGTTGTAATGGAATGTCTCACTCCCTATCGCCTATGTAGACTGACAATATGAGTATATATATATATATATATATATATATATATATATATATATATATATATATATATATTAAAGCACAGGATAAACCTGGGGCATGCTTTGGGCAATTAGTTGGAGATTCGTGCTGGTTGAACTCTCTGCCTTCGGGCGGAGAGGAACGTAGACGAGGCTATGAAAAAGGGCAGAGCCAAGTCTGTGGTGGTAGACAGCTACCTGACCCCGTGTATACGAGGTCTACGGGGAATTTTTGCCCGAGCCTAAGGGCTCGGTTACACCACGTTCAATTCGGCCTTGTGCCCCAACTGACCGCGTGGGGCGGTTGGCAAATATCCTTGATTCGGCATTTAGTTGGAGATTCGTCTCCAACTGTGCGCGTCGAATTCTCTGCCTTCGGGCGGAGAGGAACCTAGACGAGGCTATGACGAAGGGCACAGCCTCGTCTGGGGTGGTAGACAGCTACCTGACCCCGTGTATACAGTCTCAGTTTTACCCCGCATTAAAAAACGGCCTTGTGCTACATCCTGCCTCGCGGGGAGGAGGTAAGGTAAATAAACTTGCTTTGGGAATTACTAGCCTGCTAACCGATTCTCTGTCTTTCAGTAGTGTATTCTCTTTTACAATAACCCTCTCTTTCTTTCATCTACGCGCGTGTTGCTGTTCCTTCACTTGAGTACCACCTTTTTCTGTAACCACTTTAAGGATACAACATTTATATTCTCTGGAATATAAATGTATAGAAACTACTGTGGCTACAAAGTGTTTACTTATTGATTTTAATATAGAATTGATCCCTCACTTTACATTCACTTTATAATTTCTTGCATTTTATCAAATTCTTATTATCATTTAACCATTATTATCTAAAACAAAAAATAAATGAAAATTCTTAGGAGCTAAAAATATTTTCTGTCTTTAAATAACCTGAAATGAGTTGATACGCCGTAGAAAACGAATCAATCAATTAATATTCGGACTCTTGTTTGAGTTCGTAAAGCCATGATGTTATATATCGATTTACCAGGAATAATAATTTTTTTGGGTCTTCAACAAAATATTTCGGTCGCGGTTTCCTTCAAGGTTTGTCGCATGCGGTGCTCTTCCAAAAAATGAAATGATTTCAGGAGGCCTCTAAAAATATGAAGAATCGATACAAATATGAGAGCCTCCAGGAGTCTGACTCGTTGTGCCATTTCGGACTAACATTCTCAGCTATATGAAGTCGAAAGATGATATTGAATCCATTGCAAGGTCTGCTGCTATGCTAAGAAAGTTGATTCACTGTGTCGTGCGAGATAATTTTTTCTCACTAGAATCTATCTATATAAATAAATGCGAATGTCAGTGTGTCACACTTTTCAACTATACTCCTAGAGGCCGTAGCCCAACAGGTAATACCATTTTGGAATCAGGTTGACCCCGTGAGCAAATTAAAAACGTTCCGGGTCGGATCCGGACCCGCAATCCTGAAATTTTAGATTACCAAATTTTCATTACTGCGACTGTTTTCGATCTTTTTACGTGATTTTTTGCGACGATTATTTTTGTACGATAATAATTTTTATAACTTGGAAATAAATTTAGGAATAATCGAAATTAATTGTAAAATCTAGCGAAAGTCACCCATGGAATAAAGATAATTGTTTGAACGGAAGTAAGGACCTACGTACATCAAATTGTCTTTAAATTAAGTGGTGGCAGAAGAATTATCGTTGAACTTTTAAAAGGTAAGATTAAATATTAACGCAATACTTAAATGCAGGCATCAATTTTGAGTTCTTCTGTAGTTTATTGTTGTCTATCGCAAGCCAGCTGCAGTATGCCTTGCAAAAAGAAATCTCCTCCAACAGAGGACCAGATTGCAATAAAAAAAAGCCAAGGCTGCTCAAAGGAAAGAAAGTCCCGGGCAAATAAAATCCCAGATCAAACGGCAGCCAGGAGAGCTTCCAATGCTGATAATCTGCAAAGGCTTGTGGACTCTAGAACAAGCTGAAGGTCCAGTGAAGAGCCCGCCGCAGGAGTGAACTTAATTGCCGCCATACAGGGCGGCTTTTAAGCTAGTCTTACATATTTATAAGTCTACCGACTTATAAATATGTAAGACTAGCTTAAAAGTCCATGTTTTGAATATCGCTGCCACATAAGGTCTGGTGCTCCTGTTACATATCTAGAAATTATTGATAAAATCCAAAGAATCTGGAATATTATGGGTCCTAACTTGACATGTAGGTTTCAGCCACTTTCTCACCGCCGTAATGTAATTCCACTGTGTATTTTCTAGAAATACTTTCATGGTAATTGTTGTGATGAACTCTCCGCTATGATACCAAGACATTATAAATTTAAGCGCAGTAAGACTGGTGGTAAGATCTCATCAGTTCACAGTTAAATTGGCTGGCTGCAACCATAAGTTCTAGGCTATCAGTCCCTTCTCTTGCACTTCTCGCTTGTGGAACTCTTTTCCGGCACCGTGCTTCCAGTTAACTTTGAACATCAAATATTTAAATCCTCGCTCCAATTACTTTTCTTTTTTCTTATTCTTTCACACTCATTAACTCCTTATGCCTTACTGGCTTTATTGCCTTGCATGGGGTGAAATTATTAAAAAACAAATAAACAAAATGTCGGGAAGTTAATGTTGCCATGGACTTCCTGGGTTCAATCTCTTGGTTAGGCTTTCTAATATGCCTCTAGACATGTTCTTCTTGTTTGTGTCGCGACTGTTCGGGTCATAGGCAGTCAAGGCTTTCCACAACTTCTTGTCCTTTGTAGCCCTTAGTAAAGTTTCTCTTTTTGCTATCTCTCCTAATCCTCATTCTACAAACATTTACGTGAGCTTGTTAGGTAGGTTACGTGCTCATTTTTCCCGTGTTTCTTGCCTTCAACCTGTCTTGTGAGTGTCAAATTTCTTAAGCCATCTTTCCACATTATGTGACCTAAAATTTCACGTGTCTCTCCTTGATGCTAGGTATAAGTGTCCTTATTGCTTCATTTTCTTTCTTCTAAAACATTGTCGTTGTTCAAAGTTTCGGTCCATGGTATTCTCAGCATCCTTCTGTAGAATCACATTTTTGCAGCCTCAAGTCACTTTCGCAGCTATGATGAGATGCTCCATTCACTGACATATAGGAGGACCAATATTAATTAATAGTTCAGTAGTTATCTCTTTGTTTCCAGTAAAAGTTTCCTCTTACTGTTTTTTTTAATTGCCAGTTAATTGATATGTCACCTTAGGAAAGATAGTGGAGTGGTTTCCCATTGCTTTTTTTTTTTTTTAGAGTTTTGAATTTAAAGTTTTCCTTCTCTTTGACTGATTCCCACCATCCTTATAGAGACAAATTTATTCTGTTATTAAACACATTTATGTCTAGTTGGATGGCATTTGTGTGAAAGTGAATGCAACAGACTCAACAGGCGTTCTCGGTCTTGACCTGAAATATCGGCTTCAGTCACTTCTCCATCGCAGTCACGCAACTTCCCTTCGCCACTTCTATAAATATGTTCGCTGTAATTATTCCGAGGAGCTTTCTTTGTTGGTATCTCGACTTCACGAATTCAAGCGCAGTAATCGATTGACTGTTAGGTCTCCTAATTCCCTGCTTTCCTTTTAACTACGATCTTTAAATGCATTGTTAATGGTCATCTTTTTGAATCCTGTTTTGTTTCGTTCACTCTCGGTAACCCTTTGTGTCCTCATGGCTTTTATTGCCTTGCCTGGTTGGAAATGATAAAAATAACCCTCTTTAACCATTTTAATACACAGATCAATTCTTATCTAGCTTCCATATATTCATAATTAGCTTGTGCGAAAGTGAATGCAATAGAAGCCGGCGGGAAATTGAATTCGTTGCACCGATACCACTTTCAGTGCCAAAAACCGGTATAGTCCCCACCTATCGTCCTTGGTTAGGTAATGTAGATATACCGGGTGTAACAGCAAAATTGCCCAAATCGTGTAACAGCAAAATTGCCCAAATCGTGTAACAGCAAAATTGCCCAAATCGTGTAACAGCAAAATTGCCCAAATCGTGTAACAGCAAAATTGCCCAAATCGTGTAACAGCAAAATTGCCCAAATCGTGTAACAGCAAAATTGTTCAATTGTTAGATTAAGCTTTGAACCGTTGTATCTTAGAAATGATTAAAGATATATTACTGGAATTCTCCGAGGTTTTTATAACACTATTGAACTCGACTTTGAACAATAATAATATATTTAGCTCTAAATTGAAATGATGATCTCTCTCAAGAATGCCGGAGCGTACAACGGCCGAAACGTCGTGAATATGACAATAACGATGAGGACAACAGTCCGAATAATGTAAATAGTATAAATAGTTACAATAGCTCATCTCAAAAATATAGACAAACGATAACAAAGCTCTGGATAATGTATGCTTATTCTGGTGGATAAAATAATTGGTAAATTTACCTGTGGCTCCGAATTGACAGGAGTCAACCGATGGCATCTGGGCGAAACCTGTTAGCTGGAACACTTGGTCAAGTGGTTCACTGCCATTAAAAGAAATATTTAGGAAAAGTCTGTCACTTTTGTTGAGATTAGGAACCAAACAGGAATAGTTTTTGGACAGGGAGTAGCCCAACGAAATGTTTTTGGAACCTATAGAAGAAAGGAAAAAAAAAGATTGTCAAATTGAATTTTGAATGATTATTACTCTTCAGTTTATTTAGTAGACATTTTAAAATAAATTAAATCATAAAATAATAACAGAACTTACTTTCAAAAAGTTCTTATGACGAGTATCCTATTCGTTGTTGTTGTTGTTACTTGCGGGCGATTATTTCCCACTCAATGACCACTTCCCCACAGGCGAGATGTTGCTAGCGTGTTGCTACTCTATTTTCAATGGCAAATGTTCAGACGAGCTACATTCCTTAGTTTCACCAGTTCAGACCTTCACATCTAGGACCCACCATATAACTTACACTGAGTCAACTCATCCCCTTCGTACTCCAGACATCCTCTTCTCCAGAACTGATACTTTGTGGAAAAGATTCTCAAAAGGATACTTCCCGAATCACTACAATGTTAACATCATGAAGTTTAGGTTCAATATTTATCTATCCTACATATCCTCATAATATGGAATTAGATTAGCATTTATTCTAACTTACATTTGCTGTGTGGGTGATGATTGGAGTCTTTCCTGATTTTGTTCTTTTCATAATCGGAGAATTCAAGTAGTGATTCTTCCGACCTTTTACGTTACATCGACCAATCATTGTTATTCCTTATTATGTTACTGATTAGCATGTGACTAGTGGTTGGGTCTATAAGATGTTTGTAAATATTCTATATTTTTTTGCTTGCTCACCGCTTTCTGCTTCTCTGTTGCTTCCTACTGATGTCATGATTTCCCCATTACAGGAAAATTGTTTATAATCGTCACAAGGCACAATCCGAAGCTGTGAGGCAACAAGTTGCAACACACTAAAGAAGACTAAGAAAAGTTAAGGTTGTAATTTCCCCTTCTTTATAGCACTGGTGACCTGCCTTGTCAGTCTAGTTTATTTTTTGTCACGTGTGATCATTGGTAATTTGAATGTCGTCATATTTGTAACCCATTGCTCTACAGATTATCTATGGAGACATTTACCAAAGTAAATGTAACTTGATTTATGACCATCAGAATAGAGAAGACTCTAAAGAGAGAACACGCAAGGCTAGTCATGGTAACAAAGTTTCATCATCACCACAAGCAAATACTAAATATTAACCAGTCTCAATGAATGACTGTACTATCAAAAAGACTCCTTGTATTGGCACTCACCCCGGACCCCAAGCGGAAATCGTACATCTGACACCACCATTTTTGGGGAATGAATTGCTTTCCACTTTTCAAAGCATTTCTCACAGACGAAACGTTGCTAGCCTCTCACTGTCGCTTTTGTTATGGTAAATATTCAGATGAGCGACATTCCTTATTTCCACCATTTCTGACCTTTAAAGCGAGGACAGGTCATGACACGTATACAGGGTCGACTCATCCTCATTCCCAACGGTAGAGATGAATTTCCACCCAGACATCCTCTTCTCCAGAACTGATACTTTGTGGAAAAAGACTCTCGAGAGGATACTTCCGCAATCATAACATCGTCAAGTTGAGGTTCAATATTTATCTATCCTACATATTCTCATAATATGGACCCGTTAGTTTCTCTGTTTGGTCTATGATGCAAGTTTGAATAAAAAGAATTTATCTAACTTACACGGTCGGGTCATTTGTTGCATGGGGGATGATCGTAGTTCTCATTCTCTTCATATTCCATTAGTAAGGAGGAAGTTTCACCCAGATAGCTTCTTCCGCATAACTCTTACTCTGTGCAACAGACATTCGAGAGGATGCCCACATACCTTCATTATGATCTTAGCCTCTTCAAGCCTAAAGTCAACTGTTATCTTTCCTCCGTATCCGCATATGTAAATGTTACTTTCACTGTTTTATCTATGATGCTAGTTTGTTAGCCGTTGCTCTACAGAGGACATCCTTTGAGAGATTAACCAAACTTAATGTAATCTGACTTATAACCATCAGCATGGAGAAATCTATGAGGAGCGAACACGCAAGTGTAGTCATGCTTAATAACGTTTCATCATCACCGTGGAGACATGAGATTTTAACCAGTCTTTTTGAACGGTTGTACTATAAAAGAACAGACACTCGAGTGGATGC